>NPHX01000396.1:60321-71988 GCA_002271815.1 Eimeria falciformis
TGTTTGATTATTATAAAAAATTGGCGTGCCTATGGAGTTGTGGAATAGAGACAGCAGAATAGCGAGAACGTCGCGTTTGCTTCTTGACTCCAAACGCTAAACCCTAAACCCTAAACCCTAAACCCTAAACTTTAAGAGGAAAGATTAAAACAGTGCTGGTTAGAATCTGTTGCTCCTTTTGGTGTATTTTTGATATTTATTTTGTGAAATAGACTAGTTTTTAAAAAAGTGTTTTTTTGTGGTTTTGCAGGAGAAGTGAAAAAGAGGGTTGGGCAGCAGCAACGCGCGCAGCTTTTGAATATGAGTTTAATTGGCAATGCGCTGAAACAAATAGAAGAGGCAATTGAAAAGGAGCCGCATTGTCTTACGGATGGTTGCCAGCAAGAAGAGACTGCCTTGCTAAATCTTTTAAAACCTATGAAGAAAGTTTTAGACGCACAAAACTTCCACACTATGAAAAAAGAGTTGCTAGAGACAAAAGCAAGCAGCCTCAATGCGCCTATCCCCTTGCAATCTTTTTCGTCTTCAAGTAAGTAAAGCAACCTTTTGAAAATGTTTGAATTTATAAAATTAAACGCATCTAAAATACACTGTAAGATAAAACAACTTTTCACTAGTACATTCTTTATCCTCGGGGTACGAATTTGGGTTTAGGGTTTGGGGTTTAAAGTTTAGGGTTTAGGGTTTAGGACTGAGAAAGCTGGCTCGATTTGGCAGCTGACGAGTTGGGTAGCTTTGGTCTTGTTTAGATGTTTGTGTTTTTGAATTGTTTTTGTGTTTTTGATTTTAGGCCATTTAGTTTTTCCCCACTTGCCAATGGAACAATGGTTGGACGTTCTTTTCAATCTTCGTAGTCATCCGCAAGTTGTCAGCGCGCAAGTTAGAATATCAAGCAGTTGCATATTGATGGAAACAACTTGTTTTGAAATTGCAAGAAGAAGACTCAAAGACGCACTGGAGATTTTGCAGAAAGCAGTGCAAGAGCAAAGTAAGCGAAAAGTGGTTTTTTGCAGTGTACATACACCTGAGATAGAACAGTAGCACGGATGCAATTCACCACTAATAAATCATTAAAATCAATTACAAAATAAATACACATAAATAAAACTTTTCTATAATGCTTATAATTCAAGAAGGGGGCCTTCAGAGCAGCAAGAAACCGCCTACTTTCTTCAGCTAGCTGCAACAATTATTATTTTTGTTTTGTTTTGAAACTGCGGGATTAAGGCAGGATAAAACTGGCTTTGATAAACGTAGTAATTTAATTTTTGAAAGAGTCTTTTGTTGTCTGTAGGCCCAACTGCAGCAGCTGGAATTGCAGCTGAGACGGCAGACAGAAATAAAAGGCAGGATGAAGGTGAGCAGCCTCTGCTTGTGTGTTTTGTTTCTATTCAGCGTTTTTAATATTATTTTTTGTGTTTGTATTTTTGTTTGTTTATTATTCTTTTAAAGTCACAAGCTGCAGAACGATTTTGCTACCATCTCCTCCCTTCTCTGTCATTTCGCTTGTACATGTCCACGTGTGTTTCTATCGTTCAACGTTGGCTCCCGGCTACTCTCTGGTGTATGTACACCTTGGCTTTGCGTTGTCTGCTGTGCTTTTGCAGCGGTTCAAAATGTGTTAGATGAATGTTGTAGAGAAACAAGCTTCCAAGAGCACGGCGCGACTTACTTAACACGTGGGTTTGCATGCGAAGGAAAATAAAAGAATCATCTGTTTTATTTTGTTTATTTAAAAGGTAATGAATTTAAAATTATTAATTTACTAGTAATTACAAAAATATATAATTTGATTTTTCATTCATGTTCAACTTTGTATTTTTTTGAACAGATAAATTGGTGGAGGGACTAAGGCAATCGAATTTCATTGTTTCTGCAAGCAGCGATTTGAAATCTTTGATGAATAATAGCCACGTGTTTTCCACGTGGATTCAGCAAGCCCTTAACACGCAAATACAAGAAGCAAATCGTAAGTGCCTTCCCCTTTGAATTTTTCTGTCTTGTTGATTTATTTACATTTAGTTCTTCCTTGTTTTATTTATTTATTTTGTAGTTGGTATTCTCTTTGCTTTATCTATTTTATTCTCTTTGTTTTTGTATTTAAATTCATTTTTTGGTTTGTATTTGAATTTTTCTGGTGTCTGTACAGCTACGCTGAAAATGATGATGGCTGCCTGCTCCGAAGGATCTTTCTACACGCAGGGGGCTGCCTTTTGCACCCGTAAGCCTTTCTTTAAATAATGAATAATAATACGTTTTAAATTAGTTACGTGTTTAATTATTTAATAAAAATGATTGTGTTTTTCTTCAGGCAAGCTAATGAAATTGATCAAAGCAAAAAAATTTAGAATTGACCGTCTGCTGTCCGTCAAGCCAACCGTACTTTCTCAAAAAACACTCACTTATAACGAGTGGCTTTATCAGTCCGAACAATTACACGTTTCATCACGTAAGAATACAAACAATTTGTTTTATTTAATTAAACTAAGAATACAAATAATTTATTTTATTTAATTGAACGCTGTACAACAACATGCATCCGTTCAAGCCGAATTTTTAAAGTGGGTTTTTGTTTGAATGCATGCATACATACTGTTTTTAAATACAAACCAGCTAAACCCAAAGTATTAAAGTATTTATAAATTTGTTTGTATAGAACTACTATAAACCTCGTAAATAAAACTATTCCTAAAACCCATTTGTTTGTATTTTTAAAAACATGTTTGTCATCATGTTCAGCTCAGCAAAGAGGCCGTAAAGCCTTCCGCAAAAGACTGCTACAGAGACAGCAGGAAACGCGGGTGTGGATTTTCATAGCAGAAATATTGTATAATGCTCCTGCAACCCCGTGGCATGTTGTTCAAAAGAAACTAAAGGAAAATAGAAGCATGGTGGAAGCGACCAGCAATCTGGGAAAAGAAACAGCACAGAAATTGTATTTAGCTGTCCAGGGTGAGATTAAAATTTTGTTTTAATAGAATGCAGTTTTGTGGTTTAGGCCCACCCTGAAATACAGAGATTGTGGTTTTAATTTTGTGGCTTACTGCTCTTTTAATGGATGTTTGCAGCGCTGCATCAAACCGTTAGTTTTGTTCGAGAAAAAGATTTCAAACGTTTTGGAGCTTTTGCGGTTACAAGTGAGCTGATCTTGCCTATGCGTAATTAACCGTCAGGTGTCAACTAGGTGTATGTACACCCGGTAACTTAGAGCCATCAGGTGTTAAAATAATATGATGAGAATATTAAAATAAACTCTGTTGGCTGCATGCTGTACACGCACGGACTTGCCATAATAAAATATTATAATGATACTTGCTTGAGTATTTTAAAAAAAATGAAATGGTGTGAAGTAACTCATCCCTTTATCCGGATTTGTGGCGGGAAGTGTCCATACACTGTAATTTTCTTGTACAAGAAAAGTTGTTTTTTTAAATATGATTTTTGTTTCAGATATGCTTGTTGAATATCTGCAAAGCAAGGGAATTTATGTAGCAGGAAACAGCGCGATCAGTTTGCGAAGCATTCGACAAGCAAAAACCTTTTCTCAATGGCGTCAGGACATGCTGGTTTTAAAAATGTCTACAGGTGCATTTCCCACGACGAAATTGCAAAAAATAATACTGTTAAAAAATATAAAGCTAAGAAGATGTAGATGGTGATTGTCGAGAGCCCGCGTGGTGTGTATGTACACTTCTTGCTGCTGCAAAAGTTGCTTGTGTGTGTGCTTTTAGAGCTTGTGAAGAAGTTCATTCCACCAACTTTAATTGCTGAGCTGAGACGAAAGCGGTTGAGTGTAGTTGTTTTCCGAAGTCTTGCAAAGAGCCGTTTGTTGCCAACTATAATTAGAAGACTGTTAAATAGCACCATCGAATGGGCAGCCCCCCATTTGATCTGCCGTTCAGTGAAGAGCTTGACGCATGCAGACACAACTCAAGAAGCAGGAAGACTCGGCTCCATTATAATCACTGTTGGAGTTGTTGCAAGCGGATACATAAAACCCGAGTTTGGCTTCTCAACACGTATTCTCCCGACAATCACAAGTATAATGGAATCGTATCAAACGCGAAGTATCATTGAAAAAGTGCTCTATGATGCAAATATACCAAAGATGCTGGGACGCACAATTCTCAACTTTGCAGCGGAAATCGAGGATAAGGTTTTGGATCTAGTTACAAAAAACTACCTCGAGCCAGAAGTTTTAAATGATTCTTTAATGCGGTGGACAGGATTCAATTTTAACTTACAGGAGACAAACCTTGCCAACTCCTTTTCAAGCATTTCGTTGTATTTGCAGCACATTGTGCGGTTTTACGCTCCAGTTGTTTTTGCAGATCTGCGAAAAGTAATTATTGAACCCTTGTTTCATGGGTTTGTGACATATCTTCAAGAGCTTGTTAATTCTGTGCTGTCTGTCGGTGCAAAAGAAGCGCCGAAACAAATTTTAGCGCGTCCTGCGATTGTTCATGGAAGACTATTAGATTATTATTTGTCTTCCCCGCATGTCATGGATGGAGAAGGCCAAAAGTACATTTATGAAGCATTTCTCGCTGGTTTCAACGAGAAAACTTTGAGTGTATTGAACCCACAGGGCATGCAGCAAGACCGTCCTGGATCTACGCCAATTCAAAAAATACTTTTCAATACTTTCCTTGCTCCCTTTGAAAAAACCGCAGCCAATGAATTTTTCATCTGGGACTCTCAGTGGACGTTGGTGCCAAAAAGTTATCGCATGCTCTTCTTTAAACCGCTGCAAACTGCAGCCTACGGATTTTTGGGGTTGTTCCAGCTTACAATTCAAATCCGAGGGAAGAAAGTTGTTTTAACATTCTTTGTCGAGAGCATGACGGACGAAAACAAACGTGCAAGGAAAACATTAACCAAAATATTCCGCAGGCCAAAATTGTGGTGTACATACACCGCATCTGAAAACGGGAGCAGAAGCACCATAACGCTCAAAACAATGGATTATAAACCAGTTGCTACTCTCATGACCCACCAACAACCACCAATCATTCAAGCGTTTAAACAGGCAGAATTAATGGTTGAAGAAAGCAAGCAGTCAATTGAGTATTTCAAGCAAAATCCAGAAGTTCTTCAGGGAGCTATAAAGAGTCTGAGCGCGGAGCTGATCGGGATTGAGAAGATTACCGAGTTGAAACTGACTTCAACTGCGTTTATTAAAAACTCTCTTTTCCCCCTTTTATTGGAATTTGAACATTACAGCCAAGAAACCTGGTTTGCTACAGATTTCTATCTTAGTTTTACATCCATAAATGAAATTTCCGGCTCTTCAAGCATCTCTGTGGTTTTAATAGGAAGTAAGGTGTCGCGTTCCTTTTCATTTGGACACTATGCAAGTCAAGGACTCGTCGAAAAAATTCCAGAAAAATTGCATAAACCTTGTGTCCAGCCCAAATCTCGCATTGCTCGAGGACTACGAAGTTTGGCAACAAAGTTCACTGGAACAGATTATAAAAGCGCTTCTAAATGCATCAGACATGTCAAATACTCTCGCGAATCCGGTGAGAACATACGTTTCTCTTTCCTAAAGGAAAAGAAAAAATATATATATATATATATCGAGAGAAAGACGTGTTTATTTATGTATTTATGGTTGTGCTATATGAGCTGGATGTGCAACCCATCTAATAGAGTTTTATTAATAAAGCATTTGTCAATGCGGTTTTGGTTTTTGTTTCTTCAGGTTTAGAATATCTCTCTATCTCATGGGTTGCTGGGGGAAAGCTAGCAGGCATAAAACTTCAAGTCCAAGCGTTGCATTTGCCAAGCACAGAGATGCCAACTAGAGACAGACGAGAGGTCAGCATCAAAGACACAAAGCATTCTTTAATTAAAGTTACTTTAAGCTTTTAAAAATAAATCTACAGATACTTGAACGCGAAATGCTGCCAGAGTGTACAGACAGCTCAAAAAAAATGTTTTTGGTTTTTATACATGTGGTAATACTGGGAAAGGTTACAGCGATGTTTCTCCCGCATTTTCACCTGTACACAAATGCTATTATAATAATGCATATTACCAATGCATAAAAGCATTTTTGAACAACTTCTAACAAGGAATAGCTCTGCTCTGTTTTTGCAGGCTACGCTGGACCGCCCTGCTCTGCGCATCGTGGACAGAGTGATGAAGATAGAATCCAAAACGCAAGAGACCTTGTCTTTCCCTGTCGTGAGATTTTTTGTGTCTACATGGATTGGCGCGCGGTGTACGTTAGCTGGAACATTTCGGCGAGAGCGGGTCTTGTTTCAATCAGCAAGTTTGAAGCAGAACCAGATGCAGAAGAAGGCTCATAAAGAACAGTACTCGTTGAAAACAAACTTTTTAGAGCTTGTGCATAAAAGGACAGATCCGGGTTGGCGTTTCCGCGTTGGCGTGCTTATAAAACAAACCAAATATGATAAGCTGCGGACAGCTCTGGGTGCAAAACAAGAAGAGTTTGTTGATGCTCTTGCTAATGCATACACCACATGGGTAACCTTGAGTCAAGTCGCACCAGCAGAAGCTTCAGCAGAAACTATTTCAGAAAAAGAATTAAAAGATATGTGCAAAAATCCGTCGCTAGTCACGGAATGCGAAAAGGTTTATGGAGTTTGGGGATCGCTTTATTTTCAAGAACCCAAACTGCCATTAACACAACAGATTGGAAGAAAGCGAATGCAGGCCCCTTACTTGTTTAAATATTGGAAGCTGCCTGACGATCAATCAACTGCTCGTCTTGCAATTGGTGATTTCGAAGATTTGGAAAGTTACAAACATTCCATGGGGAAGTCGCATCAAATTCAAGTTCTTGGCGCGATGCAAACCTCAATCGCCGTCTTGCTGAGCAAGTATAATCAAATTTTGGAGCTGGAAGAGCAGGGAATGGACATTCGAAAAGATCTCAAATTTCAGCTGCTGAAGTATCTTCATATGCAAATGAAAGAGGTTTTAAGGGAAGGGAGCAGAAATGCCGAAACACCGACAGTTGCAAGCCTTTCAAACAGTCTGCGCAGTGCAGGATATGAAGTTTTATCAAACCTGACATTTGAATCGGTAGCTTCTCCAGAAGACAAAAAGAAGCATTTTCAAGTTGTTGAAAGTTTGGCGGATTTGTTTTACAAAGATCTGCTGCTGCCAACAAGAAGCATGGACATGAACATTCTTTATAACCTTCAAATCCGTTTCCATGAGGCCAAGATTTTCCTGCCTTTTGCATTCAAACTAATTCATAGCAATCCTTTTTCAATGAGCACGGGGTTCAGTTTGTTTCCAAAGGATCAAAGAATTCGAGCAAGCTGCAAAGAAGGGTTTTGTCAGCATCCAGCTGTCATGTGGAACCATGTTTATGTGACGCTTCTGATATTAGTGCAACTCATGGACAATCCCGATGCTGTTGCTGAAATTCTTGCTGCAAACTTTTTTGGAGATGTTACAGGACAAGACACAAACAAACTGGGTCTTCAGCAGGTTGGTTATTTCCTGAAAACACACATGATAGTTTGCATTCTCATTTGAAACTTTCTTGCTAATGGCATTTCCGGTGCCGCTTTTCCAAAAGATAATTGTTTTGATTGCTTTTGTCTGTTTGCAATTTTTAAACAGATTCCGCTGACGTTTGAAGAAAGCTTCATTGCATTCAAAGTTGGTCTTGGCCACATCATGGACATGCGTGATTATTTGCGCAATGCAGTTAGTTTTTTCTCTGATCCTTTATCAACAGAAACAATAACTTCATTGCTTACAGAGTTTGCTGACATAGACAAAGATTTTGCTGTTTTATTAATGCATTTACCACCACTCAAAGCAGAAGTTGCATTGGAATCAAACAATCGTGCAGCTTTGCAAGAAAGTGGCTGGAATGCACTCATTGCTCTTTGGTCGTTCCGAGAAGTTTTTGATCGGCTGACGGTGAGATTTTATTTAATTTAATTAAATAATATTATTTTATTTTATTAAATGTTGTTTTTATCCATTATTCAAGTTTTCCTTTTCAGATGGAGTGCTGCAAGCTTATCTACGCCTTTACCAACATTTTTTTGTGCTTTTCACTGGTTGTTGGGGGTTTAAATGAAGGTTTTGAAATAAGTAAAATAATAACTTTGTTGCTATTTGCATGCAAGTACCTGCATCTGTTTTATTTTTGTGTTTTTGCCTGCTTTTCTCTTCACAGGTTGAAGTTTCAACTTCTCTCGCTGCTCTGCCATCATTTGCACCTCCCTCGGGTTTAGGCGTCCGTGCAGATGAAGGTTTTTGGATGCCGAAGTGCGTTATTGACCATGTTCGCCAGCACTTAAATGTGTTATTTGGGCCTCTTTCAAAAGAAATCATGAAATTGCCTGTTGTTGGAAGAGAAATAGATACAACGCTGCATGAACTGAGGCCAGTTGTCCGCAGAACAGGATACCTAAGTCAGTCGGACAAAAGCATTCATAGTTTGTGGTGGAAAATACTGGCAATTGCACTCGAAAATTTGCCCGACATGGAACCCCAATTGGAGGAGTTTTTCCGAAAACCAGCCCAAACAAAAAATTTTGCAAAAATCATCCAGGAAGGTGCAACTATTTCCGCATTCCTAGCTCAGCTTAAAATGGCGGATCCCAAATCGGTTCTTGTCCGCGCTGGCAGCCGTTTTGCATTTGAAAGCTGGACGACGTTGATAGCAAGTTTTCAACATGGAAGACCAAGCAATGAAGCAATAACAGCATTGTTACAACGTATTTTGCATGTTGCATGCCGGATGATTCCTGCAAGTTCTGAAAACCAGTCGTTGACCATTCTTGGGAAAACGACGGACGACGTTGTTTTATTTCGTTCAATTATTGATGCAATAACTTTAAATCTCATGCAAAATGGAAATCATGTGCCAACTTCAATGACGCATTATCCAATTTGCACGGCAATTAAGGAGGCCACCTGCGATGGAATATCTCGCGATAATTCTGCACTTACCAAATATTGCAATGAGTTGGAAGTTGTTCGAAAAGTCATTCTTTCAAAAATTGAATTTTCAACTGAATTTTGTCAAGCAATGAAAGAGGCAGAGAAACCACTCGTGGAAAAATGTGAATGCGGAAATGATGGAAGAAATTCAAATCTTCTTTTTCATTTTTTCATGGACCACATGAAAAATCAGCTTGAAAGCAGCGCCATTAAAAAGCAGTGGGCATCTATTCTTGACATGCAAGGACAGAAGCATCGAAAACCCAAATTATTTTCGCTTTCGAGAAATGCGCTGGCATCGACGATTCATGAAGCAAGCATTCGATTGTCTGAGATAAAATCACCGTCCGAATTCCCAGCAAAACTCGCCGAAATGGCAAAAGAGGTTTATGAAACCATGTGTGACTTTGTGGACTACATGATTGAAGCAGAGTCGTTAAAGATTGTTAATGTATGCAAAACAGTGGATGGCCTACCCGCCCCTCTCAGCGAGACGCTCTCTGAACTGTTGGAGGCACATGTGACAAGAATTCAACTTGCGAGGTTCAGCCAAGAGGGTACCCCTATTCCTTCTCTTTCTCTCCAAGAAATACTTAACTCTACAACTCTCTCAAAGAGCCGTGGAAACGCTGTGACAATCGGGGTGTTGCAATTCATAAGCCTTTATTTTTCAAAGGATCAAGCCGCAGAAAAGACGCGTCAAACAGAGCAGGGATATGCCGCAGTGCGAAGTGGTTTTGGCGATGCATTTAAACTAATTGCGGATCAACTTATGAAACTCAAGCCCAAGATGGATGAGTGGCTTCGCAAGGCAATTAACGCTTTTAAGGTTATAACAAATTACGTTGTACGACTTGTGATCCGCGCTGCTAAAGAAATGACTTATCTAGGCAAGTCCACTCTGGTAAGTCAACAAGTGGAATTTAATGAACAAGTTAACATGCGGCAACGGCTGCAGCAGCAGCAGCAGCCGCCCTCGTCCATGTTTCAGACAAAAGAAAAGGTGTCTACAAAAGCAGAGAGTGCCTCTGGCTTTATCGAAGCAGATGCTTCGCGTGTGCCTACTCCGTCTCTTGCTGATTCTCCCTCTCCTCCTTCTCCTGTGTTTTCAAGTTCAAAAAATGCTTCTCTTATTCAGACGAAAATAAAGCATCGTTCGCAGCCTACAAAAGCGCATGCTTCGAGTGTACCGACTTCGTCTGTTGCTGATCATCCATCTTCTTTTTCGAATCCTTTCAATTCAAAAAAGGTGTCTCTTATCCAGACAAAAATAAAACATCGATCGGAACCGCGTGAGGCTGGAAAAGGGATCTTAAGCTTGGCAAAGTTGCTAACCTCAATGATGTTGTCAGACATCACACACTCTGTCTCAGGGATCGTTCCAACACTTCTTCCTGTGATTTGGTTTGCAATTTCTGGGGTTTTAAGGGTGAAGAAAAACGTCGTGGGATCCGTTAAAAATATGGTAGACACAGTGTGTACAAAAACAATCGACACGACTGTCTTGCCAAGTTTAATGAGCACGAATTCTCTAGTACCAGCAGATTTAATCAAACGGCAATTGACAATGCTCGCAAAAAGCATTCACTTCTCTGTCCTGCCCGAGTCGTCTCAGATGGAGGCCAATTTGCGGGCAGCCAAGAAAGACAGAGGGTTTTTTGGAATGGGCATTTTGTTTCGTGGGCTGGTTTTTACGGTGTCTGGACACCTGGAAGATTTATTACAAGATGCGCAATTTCAGAACAATATAGTGAAATCTATTCACCGCATAGTGCGGCAACTGGCTGGAGTCATTCAAATGGCATTTAAACGGTACCGGCTGTCAGAGATATTGTGTCAAAGCCTCCAAATGGTGCTTGATGTTGTTGCGGATGTGTTGAGTGAGAAGCGCGACGACTTGGCAAAATTCATTCTGGAGATCATTGAATTCGACGCTCTTGGCCGCTTTTCTATCTTCATCGAATCAACCATCTGGAGGCTCTTAAAGTTGCTGCTCGATGGAAAGGGAACCGCAAAACTCATATCAGATATTATCAGACAAGTCGGTTTTATGGGGGCTGCAAAGGACACCGTGAAAGCCGCATGGGGATGGTTGAAAAACAAATGATGTCGCACATCACATCCATTAAAATCCAAATGTTAATTTCCGTTTAATAAAACAATTTAAATTATTTAAGTATTTTAATCCGATTTCCGCATTTTCAATCAACCAATCTTTTTATTAAATATTTTTATCTTCATGAGTTTCGCTGCCAAGAGAGAATGTGAATAAAGCAACAAAACCACCAATCATCTATCTTGTCAAGTTCTGCTCTAGGGTTTAGGGCTTAGGGTTTAGGGTTTAGGGTTTAGGGTTTCGGTAATGACACACCCTACTGTGTCTTCAATTTTTTGTCTTGTCCGTGTAATTGCGGCATTATTTCCTCTTTCGCTTTTAATGTACATTATTAAATAATTTCAAACCGCACAAACACCACAGGGCTGCTGCACTTATAATAAAAATAGTTATTTTTAGGTTTTGTTTATCTTGGTGCCCCTGAAGAGTCGCTACCCCAGAGAAGACACTTCGAATTGAATTTTATTTTAAATTGGAAAAAGTTTGTCTATTTTGGTTCTCTCTCCTCCACATTTCTATTTGTAAGCTTCATTTATTTAACAAGGTTGTAATTCTCTATTTCATTATTATAAGGCATTATATATATATATATATGTATATATATATATATA
>NPHX01000401.1:12660-22839 GCA_002271815.1 Eimeria falciformis
AATAGCGCATTGCTTGCAGTGAACGAACCGGCGGACTACTAGGGTGGAAGCAGGTAGAGCAATGTTTTTGACATGTTTTCATGTCGCCATCGCAACTGCTGAAGTTCCATCTGACGCCGTTGTATCCTATTTTTTTTAGAGAGGTGTCATCTGTTCTTGTTTCTGCAGCTACTGATTGACCTAGTGAGTAGCCGACCATGACACACGATCTGTTCGTTGGCAAAATCTAATATATAACTGGGTAACTGGGTACTAGCAGATTACAATTATGGTAGGCATGCAAGACAAGCAGTAGTAAGACGATATACTCCACAGCGTGTGACGTTGGTTCTGGTCCAGCGTGTACGTGTCTGGCAGATGAATAGCTGGATATGGCTGTACGTACAGGGCAAAGCCACGTTTGGATGCGCACGGACAAGTTGTAGTGCGGAACTTAATCAGTGGCAGGCAATATTGTTTGCAAAAGGAATTACCCAATTCTGGCCGCAAAGGTTTTATTATGGCAATTGTTTGCCCTGCAGGCCATTCCCTGCCCTCGTGTTTATGGGTACAACGCGAAATGGGCTTGGTAACGCAAGAGAAAAGGGCAAGCAGTTAAATTCAGCAAATTCTCAGCCACTAGGGTTTTGCGCGGTGCTAATTTTTTCCGGTGTACAGAGATTAGTCGCGCACAGCCTGTAGCGGACAAGCCAGCTAAAGGTTAGGGCGAACGCAGGCATACTGCTGTTTTGTGAAACGTTTCTGCGTTATTCTGACGCTTGCTGTATTTAGAGCGTCATTCCATATGTCTTGGTTTTACCGCATTCCATTTCAAGGGGTCACATATGTTCGCTATTCTGCTGCTGCTTAGAGACCAATTGAAGATCCAAGGATAAGACGCGATCTTGTTCGTTAACCGGAGCTTTTTATTGGGTACAGCAGATTGCGAGTATAAACACGGTTGGGTATGTAGGACAGTGCTGGAACAATCTGTTTCGAAACGTGGGATTTTTGTTCTGGTTTAGTCTGTGGGTGTTTGGCGGGTGAATACGCGAAGAGTGTTGCAGGCAAAGGACAACGTTGCGCTTGGACGAACGAGAACAGACGGTAGTCCCAAGCTCTGTGGGGTGTGTGGGTGACAAGCATTGCTGTCAAACATCATTAGATATTTCTGGCCGTAAAAGCATACTTCCCGCATGAGTGTGTCCCGTAAGCCATTTCCTATGCTTGTGTTTATGGATGCCATGGAAGGGGCTTGGTGAGGCAAGTGTATGTGACAAGGAGGTACATTAAAGGAAACTCTCTGTAGTCTGTTATAATGCGTAGAACGAACATTTGGGATTTTGCGTAATGCTAATCTTTTTGGCATAAGCAGAGCAGTCGCGCACTGGCTGTAGCAGACGAACCAGCGGACGGTAGGGTAGACGCAAGGAGGGTAACGTTTTTGATGTGTTTGTGTCTCGTGAAGCCGGGTGATTTATTTGAAGTGAGGTTCCATCCGAAACGGTCGTCTAGTATTTTCTTCCATGGGAATGGCATTTGTTCTCCAGTCTAAAGCTGCTAAGTGACCAATTGAATCTCCAAGCATAAGGCGCCACGTTGTTCATTTTTGTAGTTCTGTATATTGTAATTGGTTCCCAAACGATTACGACCACTGTAGCCAGGTGAGCACACGCGACGGTATACGAAATTAGTAAAACGATGTGTTTTGTAGCGTGTGGCTTCTGTTCTGGTTCAGGGCGTGCGTGCTTGGTGAACGAATACCTGAAAGGCGTTGTAAGTAGCGAGTGACTTCGAACTTGAACTCGCAAGGACAGGTGGTAGTGCCAAACTCCGTCGCCGGCAAGCAATATTGGCCCCAAAGGCTTACTTGCGGCATCCGTTTGTCCCATAGGCTATTTCCTATGCCTGTGCGTATGGATCCCGCCGAAGGGGCTTGGTGATGCACGTGTATTGGGCAAGCAATTACTTTCACTGAAATGTTCAGCCTTCTAATGAGTTGGACAGAAACAGCATCGATGATTCTGTGTGTTGCTAAGCTTTTTCGGTATAACGAGAGCAATTGCGAAGTGCCTGTAGCGGATGAACCAGGGAAGGGCTAGGGTGAACGCAAGTATGGTATATGTTTTGGATATTTTTCTGTGTCGCCATGGCGACTTCTCTATTTCGAGTGGGATTCCATATGACTCGGTTTTACCGCGTTCCACTTCAAAGATAGAATATGTCTTCTATTATGCAGTTGCTTACTGCCCAGCAAAGCACCTAAGCATAAGGCGCGGGCCTGCTCTTTGGCGAGACGGTTTTGTGGTGTACTATAGCAGATTATGGATTACGCCTACGAAGAAAGGTTGTATAAGATTTTCGTGGAAGGATCTATTTTGCAGTGTATCGTTTTCATTCTGATTCAGCACGTGTCGTGGTTCAGTTGGTGCGTGTTTGGCAGATGAATACCTGGAAGCTGCTACAAGGACGCAACCTCGCAGATGGACGCTCAAAGACAGATAGTTGCTTCGAGCATCGTTAGTGGCAGGGAATGTACTGCTGGGCAACGGCATTAGACGTTCATGGCCACAAATGTGTACTTTCGGCATGCGTTAAAGTCCAGTAAACCACCTCCTTCCTATCCCTGTGTTTATAAATGCTGTGGAATGAGTTTAGTGACGCAAAAGTATTGAGAAAGCAGTTACGTTCAGTCAAATTCTCGGCCTTCTGTCGAGATGCAAAGAGACAGCATTTGGATTTTGAGCGTCGCTCAGCGTTTTCGGTAAAGGAGGAGCGATGGCGAGCTGGCCGCTGGCCGTAGTGAATGAACGAGAGGCGGGATAGGATGGACGCAAGTCTAGCACGGTTGATAAATTTGTGTGCCGTCATTGCTACCGGGGTATTTGAAGTAGGATTCCATCCAACTCTGTGTTATTGCATTATGTTTCAAAAGGTTTGCTTCCGTTCTTTATTTTGAAGTTGCTTCCAGACCAATTGAATCCCCAAACATGCGACATAATCTTCTTCGTTGACCCGCGGTTTTTTACTTAAAATACCTGGGGATTGGCATATTACTATTACGGTAGCCACGCAAACAATCACCCCTGTATACAACACTGGTGCAGCGGCCTATTACGTAGGGCGTGATTTCTGTTTTGGTTCAGGTAGTGCGCTTCTGTCGGATGACTACCAACAGCAGTTGCAGGGAAGGGGCAACTTTACACTTGGATGCTCAAGGACAAATGGCAGTGCCGATCTTCCTCCTCAGGCATTTCATTGGCCAAGGGCTTTTTACTTTCATTGGTTGCAAAGGCATGTTTGCGGCATCTCTTTATCCAATTGACTATTTCCTGTACATGCATTTATGGGTGCCATAAAATCGGTTTGATAATGGAAGGTTGTCCGGAAAGCAGTTGCATTCTGGGACATTCTGTGCCTTTTCTTTAGCTGTGTAGAGACAGCATTTGGGGTTTTGCACATTCCTGAGCTTTTCCGTGCAAAGAATGCCAGCGTAGACTGCTTGTAGTGGACAAACGCGCGAAGGGGTAGCGTGGACGTAATTCTAGTACTGTTGTTGATATCTTGCTGTGTAATCGGGGTGATAACTCTATTTGGAGTAGGAGTCCATGTGAGTTTGTTTTATCGCATTCCGTTTCAAGGGAACGGCATCTGTTATCTATTCTGCAGCTGTTACGTGTTCAATTACACACCCACGGATGAGAGACGCTCTTGTTTGTTGCATTGAGGTTTTGATCTAGTACACGTGAGTCAGAACGGATTACAAGTATGGTAGCTACGCAAACACGTTTTGCGGCATACGACATTCTTGGAGCGATGTATTGCGCAGCTTATCACTTCTGGTCTCATTCAGCAAGTGTGTACCTTTCGGATGAATACTGAAGGTTGTTGCCAGGACGCAACCTTGCGCGTAAACGCATAAGGACAGATGGTAATGTTAGGTTCGGCTGGTGGCAGGCAATATTGCTGGGTAACGTCATTACATGGTCCTGGCCGCAAATGAGTACTTTTGGGATGCGTTTTGTCGGGGCCATTTCCTACCTATTTTTGTGTTTATGAATGCTGTGAAATGGGTTTGTTGACACAAGGGTAATGGGCAGGCAGTGGCATTAAGGGAAATTCTCGGCCTTCTGTTGAGCTAAGCAGAAACAGCACATGAGTTTCGAGCGTCTGTTAGCGTTATCTGTAAAGGACGGGCAATTGCGCGCTGGATAGGGGATGAGCCAGAAGCCAGATAGGATGGACGCAAGTCCAGGACGGTTGTTAATATGTTTGTGTGCCGTAATGACGACTGAGGTATTTGGAGTAGGATTTTATTCCACTCTGTGTTATTGCATTCTTTTTCAAGGGGATTTTTTCAGTCCTCTATTCTGCAGTTGCTTCCAGACCACTTGAATGCCTGAAAAAGCGGGGTGTTCTTGTTTGCCACCGTGTTCGTTGACCCGCGGTTTTTTATTTAAAATACCTGGGGATTGGCATATTACTACTTCGGTAGCCACGCGAACAATCACGCCTGTGTACAGCACTGGTGCAGCGACCTATAACGTAGGGGCGTGCTTTCTGTTATGGTTCAGTAGGTGCGTTTTTGTCGGATGACTACCAACTGCAGTTGCAGGGAAGGAGCAACTTCGCGCTTGAATGCTCAAGGACAAATGGCAGTGCCGATCTTCCTCCTCAGGCATTTCATTGGCCAAGGGCTTTTTACTTTCATTGGTTGCAAAGGCATGTTTGCGGCATCTCTTTATCCAATTGACTATTTCCTGTACATGCATTTATGGGTGCCATAAAATCGGTTTGATAATGGAAGGTTGTCCGGTAAGCAGTTGCATTCTGGGACATTCTGAGCCTTCCCTTTAGCTGCGTAGAGACAGCATTTAAGGTTTTTGTGCACGCCTTGCTCAGCTTTTGGGTATAAGGCGAGCAAGCGCGCGCTGCTTGTAGCGGACAAAAAGCGGGAAGGCTAGGGTGGACGCAATTCTAGTACTGTTTTTGATATGTTGCTGTGTAATCGGGGTGATAACTCTATTTGGAGTGGGACTTCATGTGGGTATGTTTTATCGCATTCCGTTTCAAGGAAAAGGCATCTGTTATGTATTCTGCACCTGTTGAATGGCCAGTTGAACACCCAAGGATGAGAGGCGATTATGTTTGTTGGGCTAACATTTAGCCTTAATACATCTGGATTCCAAAGGCTTACGACCATGGTATCCACGTGAACAATTGCTTAGGTATAGCCTGCTCGTTTAGCGATATGGTTTCTAGCGCGTGGCTTCTGTTCTGGTTCAGTGTGTACGTGTCTGGCAAAAGAACATCCAAAGTCGGTTGCAGCCAGGAGGGCAACGTTGCTCCTGGACGCACAAGGACAGATGGTATTTCCGAGGTCTTTTCGTTGCTGGAATTGTTGGAAAATGGCGTTACACATTCCTGGCCGTGAAGGCCTATATGCTGCATCTGTTTGTCCCGTAGGCTTTTCCTATCCTTGTGTTATATGGGTGCCACGAAATGGGTCTGGTGACCTAATGGTATAGGGAAAGTCGCTGCATTCAAGGATATTCTCAACTTTTTCTTGAAAGCTTTAGACACAGCTTTCGAGCTTTTGCGCATTGCTAAGCTTTTGATTTTTTAAGAGAGCAATCGCAGCCTGCTAAAAGCGGACGAACGGGCTACTGGTTAGGGTAAAAGCAAGTAAACTATTGCTTTTTATATGTTTTTTCTTTCCTTGTACTTCCTGCATTTGGAGTGGGATTTCATCCGACTCTGTTTTAGTGCATTGCACTTCAAGGAAAAGGCATATGTCGTCTGTTCTGAGGCTGCTGACAGACTGTTTGACCATCCTAGCGTAATAGTCGATATTGTTCATTGGGTTGATCTTTTGATTTTGTATACCTGGGTACAAGACGATTGCAGGTACGCTACCCTGGCGAACAAGCCAAACGGTATACCGCACTGTCTGAAGAATTTGTTTCCTAGCGCATGACTCCTGTTCTGGTTCAGGGTGTACGTGTCTTGCGGTTAAATATTGCAGTCTTTGGGCAGCGTCGCGCGTGGATCCATAAAAACAGATTGTAGTGCCAAGCAGGCTCCGTGGCAAATATTTTTGTCTAAAAGCATTACGCATTTTTGATTCTAGCGACCTGCGTGCGGCGTGCGTTTGTTTCATAGACCATTTGTCGTCCTTGTGTTTAGGGATGGCAGCAAATGGGCTTCGTTGCTGAAGGGTTTCAAGCAGGCAGTTACATTTAAAGAGATTTTTTTTTCTGAGATGCGTGAATGCATCATTCGGGTTTTTGCGGGGTTGCTCAACGTTCTCGGTGTAAAGAGCAATCGCACACTGCTCGTAGCGGACGAAACAGCAGAAGAACCAGCGGACGGCTAGGGTTGATCACAGTCTAGTAGCGTCTTTTCATATGTTTGTGTGGCAGCATAGGACTTGCTGTATCTGCATTGCAATATTTTTCGACTCCCTTTTAACGCATTCCTTTTTGATGGATGGCATTTGTCCTCTATCCTGGAAGTGCTCGTTGACCAATTGCAACGCTCAAACATAAAACACGATCTTGTTCATTTGGCAGCGTTTTTTATTTAGTACACCTGAATTCCAGAAGGTTTAACCGTGCGAAGATGCAGTGCAGTATACGAAGCTAGTGGAGCGATATACTACGTGGCGTATCACTTCTGTTCTGGTTCAGATGGTGAGTTTCTTTGGGGCCGACAAGCGAAAGCGGTTGGAGATAAGGAACAATGTCGCTCTTGGATGCACAAAGACAAATTGTACTAGTGACGAGCCCCTGTATTGGCAGGTATTGTGGTCATTCGCATTACACTTTCTTGGATGCAAATGCCTACTTACGGTATCTGTTTGTCCGGTAACTAGTTTCCTGTACTTGCGTTTATGGATGCTACAAAAAGGGTTTGGTGACGCAAGGATACTGGGCATGCAGTTTTAAATTCAGGGAACGAGCCACTCTTGATATGAATAAAGAGAGCTTTTGGGCTTTTGTGATTTCTCTAGCCTTTCTGGTTCAAGGAAAGCACTCGCGCACTGCTTGTAGCGGAGGAACAAGCGGGCAGCTTGGGTGAACGTAAGTCTACTAATGCTTTTTGATATGCTTGTGTGTAGTAATGCCGGCTGCTGTATTTGGAGTGGGATTCCGTCGAGCTTGGTTTTATGTCATCCCTTTTTAGCCCGATGGTATCTATCCTCTATTCTGCAGGTGCTCACTGACCAATTGAGCAGCTAAGCGTAACACGCCATATTGCTTTCTGTCCAGATGTTTTGATGCACTGTAGCTAATTATTAGCGGAAAGCGACTACGTTATTCTTGTGAACAAAGACGGCGAGATACGACATTCTCAAAACTGTCTGTTTAATCGTGCATGCTTTTTGTTCTGATCCAGGAGTGCGTTTCTGGTGCTGGACAATCTGAATGACGCTGCAGAAAAAGGGAAACGTCGAAATTTGATGCACAAGGACAGATGGCAATGCCGATTTCCGTCTTTGGCAATCATTGTATAGGCCAAGGGCGTTACAAATGCTTTGCAGCAAAGGCACACTTGGGGTGTCAATTTCTTTGATGGGCCATTTCCCATCGTTGTGTTTATGGATTCCCCGAAATGAATTTCGGAACTCAAAGGTATTGGACAAGCAGTTAAATACAAGGAAATAGTCTGGCGTCAGTTGAGATACGTCAAGGCAGCATTCGTGGTTTTCAGGCGTTGCTAAACTTTTCCGGTATAAAGAGAGCAACAGCGCATTACTTGTAGCGGACGAAAGAGCTATGAGAGATGTGAACTCAATCCTAGTAATGTTTCAAATATGTTTCTGTCTCAGCGTGGTGATTTGCTGTATTTGGAGCAGGATTCCATCCGAATTGGTTTTATCACTTTCTGCTACAAGGGAATGGTAGCCCCTTTCTGTTCTGGGACAGGAGGCTGTTTACTTGAACAAGCAATTCAATCATGAGACGCGCTCTTGCTCGCTGGCTTGCTGTTTTTATTTAGTACGTCTGGATCTCGGAAGATTATGAGTGCGGTATCAACGCAAAGGAGCACGGCGGATACACTCCATATTTGGACAGCCACATTGTGTGGTGTCCACTGTGTGGCTTTGCATGGCAGTCCAGGTCTTCTATTGAAGACAAAACAGGATTAACTGCATGATAGAGGAACGCCACAGACGGTACTTCATGCCATCGGGTCTGGTTCAGCGAGTGCGCATCCCGTCTTTGTATTTATGCTGCACAAAAAAGCAGGTTTCGTGAGCAAAAGGTATTGTGCAGACTGTAGGAAAATTCTCTGCAGTCCCCTGAGATGCGTATAGACAGCATCCAGAATTTTTGGCGTTGCACATGCTTGTCGGTAAAAGGAGGGCAGTAGCACCCTGCTTGTAGCAAACAAACCACCGGACCGCTACGTGAACGCAGGTTTAGTGATGGCTTCGATGAGCTTCTTCGCTGTGATAACGATTGATCTATCTTGAGTGGGATTTCATCCGAATCATTTTGATACCATCACCTTTTAAGAAGAAAAGGGTGTCTGGCTTTTGCTGTGCATCTTCGGACAGCTCAGTTGGACACCGAAACATACGATGCGATATTGTTCGTTGCCTTTACGTTTTGACTCAGCGTAGCTGGGTCCCAGCAGATTACGACTACGATTGCCTTGTAAACATGTACAGCGGATGCACTCCATATTTGGATAGGCGACTTGTGTGAGGGGCTCTGGATTGCAGAGCACAGATTGTCGTCATGGCGCACCAGCCTTTAGCGTCTATGGTAACCGCACGATGCTCAGTGCATGATCTCTGGTTTGTTTTAGCGAGTGCGTATTTGGTGGATGCATATTTGGGTGCGGGTACAGGCAGACGGAGACGTTAAGCTTTCATGCACAAGGACAGGTGGTAGTGCCGAGCTTCATCAGTGACAGGCATTATTGGTGGCCCACACATTACACATTCTTTATTGCAAACGTTTGTGTGCGTCCTCCGTTGGTCGCGTAGGCCATTCCCTGTCCTTGCATTTATGGATACCAGAAAAGCGGGTTTGGTGAGTGAAGGACATCGCGCAAGCTGTCATATAGGGAAATTTTCTGCAATCTCCTGAAATGCGTATTGGCAGTATTTCGGTTATTGTTTGTTGCTGAACCTTTTCGTTATTTAAAGGGGCTGTAGCGCACTGCGTATAACAAACAGACGAGCGGGCATCTAGGTGAACGCAGGGCTAATGATGTCTTCTATGTATTTATTGATTGTCAATGCAATTAGTGTGTTTGAGTGGGATTCCGATTGTTTCTTCTTGCATTACATGTCAAAGAAAGGGTATCTTTTTTTTAGTCTGCTGCTTTTGCTTTTAGATAACCATTAAAACTTGAGATTCTATATTGTTTGTTGGCCTTACGTTTTGACTCAGAATAACTAGGTCCCAGCAGATTTCGACTCCGGTAGTTACGCAAACATGCACCGCGGTGCGCTCCATATTTGGACAGGCACGTTGTGGTCAGCAAGGCTCTCGATTACAAAGCGCAGCTGCTCTTCATTACGCAGCAGCGTTTGTTAGATTATTTAGAAACGGTATGCTAATAGGGCAAACGACATGATGCGGAGCCCGTTACATTTGATCTGTTTCAGGTAGTGCATATCTGATGGATGCATAGGAGAAGGCGATTGTAGGCAGAGGGCAACGTCGCGTTTAGATGTACAAGGAGGGACGGTTGGGCGGAGCTCCCTCGACGGCAGGCGTTGTTGGCCGAGGGCATTTCACATTCATAACTGCAAAGGCATACTTGCGGCACTTGTCTGTTCCGTAGGTCATTTTTTGCTGTCTGACCCGGCGAATGGCTCGGATGGACGCAGGCAAAGTAATGTGTTTGATGTGGTTCTGTGTCGTCATGGTAATTGCCGTATTTGGAATATTCCGTCAGACTCAGTTTCATGGTGTACCATTTCCATGACGTGGAAACTGTCCTCTTTTGTGCAGCTGCAGCTGCTGACTGACCAATTGAATGTCAAGCACGAAACGCGAGTGTGTTTGTTAATCCGGTGTTTTGAATAAGTATATGTGGGTTCCAGCAGCATAGAACTACGGTAGTCACGTGAACAAGCATGGCAGTATAAGGGACTCGTGGAACCTTCCTTTCCGTAACGCATGCCTTCTGTTTTGGTTTAGGGAGTGCGTTTCTGGCGGACGAATACTTGATGGCGGG
>NPHX01000402.1:55827-78655 GCA_002271815.1 Eimeria falciformis
CGTACTTAGCTCGTTAGCTGGGTCTGTACTTGACTCGTTAGCTGGGTCTGTAGCTAGCTGGTTATTTGGGAGTGTAGCTAGCTGGCCAGCTGGGTCTGTACCTAGCTGGCTATCTGGGAGTGGAAGTAGCTGGCTAGCCAGTTCCTTGAGCCGTTGGTCAATTCTCCGCAGCTGTTCAAGGGCTTCGTCTGAGTGTCTGTCAACAGCAGCAAAGGAGACAGCAAAAGCCAATGCGGGTAACCCTAAGCCCTAGAGTGTTTTTACGCACACAGGAAGGAAAAGGTCTTAGAAAGAGGGGGCCCCAAGGGGCTTCTAGGGGTTTCTAGGGGCCTCTAGGGGCCCCTACGGAGCAATGGGCCCCCCAGCGGTGGAGACGCACACATAGGCCGTGGCCGCAGAAAGCTCAGCGCTGTTTTTCACCTCCGCCGCAAAAGCTTCTAGAGACGCACATGCGTCTGAGCAACGCGTTTTTGCTGCAGCTTCTTCTGCCGCTGCTGCTCCCGAAACTTCCGCTGCTGATGCAGCGTCTGCTGCTGCTGCATCTGCTGCTGCATCTGCTGCTGCTGGAGGGTCTCCGTCTGCCTGAAGTTTCCCCCGCTGTGCCGCGAGGAAAGCTTTGATCGAGTGTCTCCTCCGCTTGACCACGATCCTCCACAGTCCCCTTCCTGCTGCTGCTGCTTTTGTGGTTGCTGCTGCTGCTGCGGTGGCGGCGGCGGCTCGTCGTGGAGTGGCTAGGCTGTCTGCTGCTGCTGCTGCTGCATCCTGCTGCTGCTGCTGGTGGTGTGCGAAAGAGCCTGAGGAAAGCAGTTGTTGGGGGTTGTTTTGTGCTGCAGCAAGGGTTGTGTTTGTGACAGCAGCAGCAGCAGCCTGCTGCAGACGTCTGCGGAGATGGAGAGGGACTCTGGAGAAACTTTTTCTGTCTGCTGCTCCTTTCATTTTCCCCACGCGCTGCAGCAGCCGCGCGGGAGAGCCGCCACAAAGCAGCTTGCCGGCCAGCACCACCTCCACATCAGGCGAGGCACTAACAGGCGAGGAGACATCCCCCACTGATGAAGACAGTGACCTGTGGCGGCTTACAGAGCCCTGCTGCTGCTGCTGCTGCTGATCCTCTTGCTGATAATCCTCTTGCTGCTGGACGTTCGCCTCAGGTGTCTTTGCTGCTTGCGGCGCTGCAACAGATTCGCGTTGGCGGCCTGCGCTTGCCTCTTGAAGCTTCATTGCTGTTTCCTCTTCTGTCCAGCCTGCTCTGCAGCAGCAGCAGCAGCAGCAGCAGCAGCAGCAGCAAGTCAGATATCGCACGTCCCTGCCTTTTGTACAGCAGCTCCTTCCCAAGATAAGCGCCGTTTTTATACACCAGAAATAAACATCGCAAGCAGCAACAGTAACAGCAGCAGCAGCAGCGACAACAACAGCAGGAGCAGTAGCAACAACAAAAGCAGCAGCAAAAACATCAGCAGCAACAGCAACAACAAGAGTAGCAGCAGCGGCAACAACAAAAGCAGCAGCAACAACAACAACTGCAGCAGCAGCAGCAGCAAAAACAGTAGCACCAGCAGCAGCGACCCCGGCCAACCTAAGGCGTTCTCTGCTAGCTGCGAGTTTTGCCTCCACTTGCTGAAGGCGTTTGTTCTGCGCCTCAAGCTGCGCGTCCAAGGCCTCAACTGTCACCCATGCCTGCAGCACCTGCTGCAGCTCCTTTAGCTGCCTAGACAGCTCTTCTTTTGGCAGCAGGCTTTCCATCTGCAGCAGCTCCTGCTGCTCCAGCAGCAGCAGCTCTTTTACTAAACGGTTCTCATCCCGCTGGCCTGAGGAAAGAGACCACAGACATCCCAAACAACACCTGCAGCAGATGCAGCAAACGCAGCACTACCTGCAGAGACACCCCACCAACACCAAAGCCAAGAACGCCGCTAATGCAGCCAGCAGGCTCACGCGCCTCCCCAATCGGATTAGCAGCAGCAGCAGCAGCAACGGCAGAAACAGCGGCAATAACAGCAGCAGCAACAGCAGCAAGAGCAGTAGCAACGGCAGCAACAGCAGCAGCAGACCCAGCAGGATTTTTACTTGGGGCCTCTGAGGAGGAGAGAGCGCTGTACGTTTCAATCCAATCGAGGCGTGCGAGCCTGGAGACCTCAATGGCATCAAGTGTCCCTGTCTCTAAGGCTTGCTGTTGCTGCTGCTGCTGCTGCTGCTCTTGCTGCTGCTGCTGCTCTTGTTGATTGGTTGGTTGACCCACGTCTATCTCAGGGAAGTAGGCGGAGAGGAAGCAGGGCACAACCTCGTCGGCAGCCTCAGCGTTAGGGGCACTTGTTAAACAGAAAACGCGATTGCTCTCCTCACACCCATCGCACTCAAACGCCACCCTACAGCAGCAGAACCAGAAGCAGCAGCAGCAGCAGTGCTCAAGTGCTAAGCGAGCCCTGGCAGCACAGCAACGCGTGGCTGTAGATACATCCCAAGGTCAGAAAGGAGAAACTCTTACGTCTTCTGCTGCTGCTCCTGAGCAGCAGATTTGGAAAGACGCAAGACGCGCTGGGCTGGCGCGCTTAGCTTCTGGCGCCCCTTGGCTGTGGGCCGCTTGAGGTGGAGGTTCGATTGAGTAGGCCCAAGGAGTTGCTGCTTTTGCATGCCGCTGCTGCTGCCGCCGGCTTTTGCGCTGCTGCTGCCTCCTGAAGATTCTCCTGTATCCTCAAGAAGGCTCACAAGGTCCAGCCGGAGACGCAGCTCAGGCCTGCGTGGTTTGCCTTCGCTTTGTTTTGCGGCTGTCTCCGCACTGCGCTGAGGAGGCCCACCACCAGAAGTGCAAGCAGTTTCCGCCTCGCGCCAACGAGGCCCTCGGCTTGCTCCTGAGCAGGGCAGAGCAACACCAGAGACCCCTCTCCCAAGGGAGGCCTCTAGGCCACGCCCTGTGGGCTCAGACGGGTACGCAGGCCCTGGAGGTTTGCGGGCTGACGGGGACGTCCGCTTCATTCCTCGCGCGAGATAGTCAGTCTGTACTTAGAGGTTTTAACGGACTAAATCCGCTTAGCTTATTTGCAGCCCCTACATTTTTAAAACGTAAACCCTAAGATAACACTAAAGGGTTTTCAGTTCTTGGCAGCAATCCGTCCTTCCCTCAGGTGTATGAACAGGGCGTGTGAACTACATAAGCTGTGTTTTGGCTGCAAAGCCTTCAAAGGCGTTAGTTGCGTTCTTCCCTTGGGCCTCCTAGTGCAGGTCCCAAGGGGCAAATTTACTGCTAGATCCCACAGCAACCCTAGATATACCTCACTCCCTCAGGCTATTATGGCTTGTCTAACTTCCCAAGGCCCTTGAAGGCAGCTCGGGGGCCCTCGCCAATTAAACTAATTTAGGAAAGAAAATAAGGGACTGTGTGGCCTATGAATGCAGCTGCTGTTGGTGTGGTGAATGCATGAAGACGTTGTCACCCATGCACGGGCATGCGCCAGCAGTTGCAGTCCATCTTTGTGCGTTTCTAACCAACAATTATGTAGTTTAAAAATTGTTTCAACATAGCAAAATTAAATATAACCAGTATAAAATAGCTAGAGCGATCTGCATACCTTTTTTTGAAATAGCGAATGCCTAGATCAGCCTCAACAGAAGGAACGTCATAGGGAGCGTGCAATGAGACTCACACTCCCACTCTTGCTTAATTTCTTCAGATCTTTCCAATTCAAACACTATTCGAAAAAAATTAAAGCGGAACATTTTCTATTAGTTTTTTAGATTCTTGTTAGGGGTGCAAGTTGGGTACTCGCTTGTACTGGCGCTCGTGGTGTCTAGGTGGTGGGTCCTCGAAGGGGATCCATACAACACACATACTACAAACCACAGGATAGGTTATTCACTGCGACTATTTACAGTTACTAAATAAAAACGGCGCATTTAGATAACCAAACAAGGAAAACATACACGTAATAAATGCGAGAAACCGATTTCTGGTATGTACAGCCACACCTTGCACTTTGTGTGAATACTGTAAGTTTCATAGGAGTTCGCAGATTGCCAACACAATCTGGAGATAAACAATTGAAATAAAGGAAGGTAAAACTGCCTTGCAAGCAAGAGGCAGGTTACTGTAAATAAAGCGCCTTTGCGCGAGTTGAGAAAGAAGGAAGCAATTCCAAGGCGTGGAGAAGAAAGAAAGAGAAAAAGAGAGGCAAAACGCAGGCCTGCCCTGCGAAACATCAAGAGTGCTATTTGTCTAAAGACGAATCCGCTTTGCTGGCTAGAGAAGAAAGATACCATCTCGAAGAGGCAGATTAAACGAAGGAGAGAGATTAGAACAGAGAAATAAAATAACGATGAACAGAGAGAGACAAAAAAAGAATAATTCGGAAGCAGGCTGTGTGCTGCTAAGGCAATTTCTGCTCCGCACAAAAGCTCAGCATTTTGGTTTGCACAGAGTAAGGTTACTTTTAGGCTCCCAAGTTGGACCGTGCTGGCCTGCTGATTGGGCCGTGAGGCTTGCAGCAAAGCCTTGCATTAACTTGCTAGTGCCTCCTCTCTAGTTATAGAAAGCTATTCCTGTTGCCTGTCAGGTTGGGCATTTTCATCAACTGGTTTTTCAGAAGCAATACCTTGAAAGAGTGTAAATATTGCCTCTCAGTGGGACATAAAAAAAATGGAATACCTCCCCCACTTCCTCCGAGCTTCCTAAAATGCCGCATGACGTTTTTTCCCTGTTCGGCGGTTATCTGCAGTTATCTGCGTTGCCAGCCCTCCCTGTTGACCGAAGGCATGGGGGCCCCCGCGTCCTTCACTTTTCAGGTTGCTGAACTGAAGAGCTGGAGGAACTTCTCTAAATCTTTCACTTGTTGCCCCTCTAGAGATAACAAATGATAGTTTCTTTTAGTTCAGCGTATTGCAGGTGAAGCTGCAGCCTCTAAAAAGCAATCTTAAAGTTTAAGTGTTTTATTGTACCCTTGCAGCGCACTAAGGCGTCACGCAGTGCATTAACTAGCGTTCCTAAGGACCCAAGAGGGCAGGCTCGATGGGTGAGGAGTGGCCGCACCGAAGCAGTCTTTCCTGTGGGGTTTAAGGCAAGCTGCCCAAGGCCTCTGATGTTTTTCGGCGTTAGTAGAGGCTGCTAGTGGTGAATGCGACGTTGGGCGTGGCAAAAGAGCGCTGAGGAAACCAAGCAGAGTTAAAGGGACATTTGTGCTTTGGTCTTAAGAATTGGAGAGGGCCAAGGGGAGCAAGCGGGCCGTTAGCAGGACGGCAGCCCGTGCCTTGCTGTCTCCCTTGTTGCCCCACGGAGAAAAAGACACTTTCTCCTCCGCTGCCTTCCTGCCAGCCCTGGCTGGCGGAAACTCCCAGGCGACTTGCAGCTTGGCACCCGCAGGGACGGCCGCCACGGTGTGGACGAGGGAAGCGCACTTTCCTTGCATTTGTTTCCACGAGCTGCTGGCTGCCGGCCAAGTGCCGGCGGAGGCAAAGGCCGCTTGCCTGCTGCCGTCCCTCGGAAGGCTTTGCGGCTCGTGCCTTCCAAAACAACGCGCCAGCACACTCCCGTTGAGCAGCAGGCACAGACCCGGCAGTTCTGCCTGAGGCTGCCAAGGAGGGCAGCAGAGCCACAGCAGCAGCTGCAATTCAAACAAACCCCCAACATTCAGCTGAATGTTTTCGCCCCCAGAGACCCACGTGCAAATCCGTTTGTAGTTGTTGGTTTCCTCGCACTCCCACGAAATCACAGACTGTCTATACACCCCAGCAGACGGCGCACGGCTCTGCAGTTTAATGAGGCTCTCTTGGCCTGTTTGAGGCGCGTCCTCCTGCCTTGGGGCTTGAGGGCCGTTGAGGGTTCGCGTTCTCTTCTGCCATTGCCTCTGCCTCGGCTGTTTCTTGCCACTGAAGGTCTGCCTGTGGAAGAGCTGCCTTGGGAGTGCGTGTCTCTCGGGTTGTTGTCTTCTGCGAGGGGTTGGCTCTGAGGAGGCTCCCCTGCCAGTTTGCAGCTGGCCCCCCACGGCGATGCGTCTGCGCGTCTCGGGGGTTGGCTGGGAGAAAGCCCTGCCAACTCCAGCGGGCATTTTGCTGCTCGCTAGCGAGCGCCTCAATGAGCAGCGCTTGGTCTCTCACGGTTGTGTTTAGCAGCAGACTGGTTCTCGCTACCTGCTGCTGCAGCAACGCAAGTCTCCTTGGGATCGAGCAAGTTTTCTGAAGGTGGGCATCCGCGTCCCCCACGTGGCCTTGGCCTCCCCAAGCCTCAGTGGAGGCTGAGGAAATGGCGGCTCCGAGGCTCTCGCTTGCCCGTGCGGCCTCGCTGGGGTAAGCCTGGCAGTGGGCTGTCTGCTGCTGCAGCCTGCCCTCCCCTGCGGCGCAGCTGCACGGGGTCCAGAAGCATCCGCTCGGCCCCCGCCGACCGGCCTCCGCCAGCCCAGCGGCAGCAGAGCCTCTCAGACAAAACTTTTTAGTGGCGGCTGAGAGCCGCTGCTCCAGCTGCAGGTGGGCGCGCTGCAGCTCCTGCAGCTGCCCCTGCCTCTGCTGCTGCAGCTGCTGCTGGTGCTGCTGCGTGAGTTGTTGCTTGTTTAGTCTTGCCTGCGTTTCGCATGCAAGCGCTCGAAGACACCCCAACTCCCCAGACAGCCCGTGGAGGGACGTACGTAGGAGGCCTATTTGTTGCTGAAGGACTTGCTGGGCCTCTCTGTGCTGCAGGCCCTCAGCGCCCTGACGCTCCGCTGCTGCTTGGCCTGCTGCAGCCAGCTCCATGACTTGGGCCTCAAGGGCTGCGTGTCTGTCAGCTGTACGTGTAACAACGGCAGCAGTTGCTGCTGCTTGCCGCTGTGCTGTGCTGCACACCACTACCAACTCCTGCAGCTTGGCCAGCCTGTCGCCGAGCCCGTGAGGCATGGCGGCCTGCAGGTGGCCTTGCGCCGCCCTCAGCTGCTCCAGTGCCTCTTCGTAGGCCTGCTGCCGCTCTCCGTGTGCCTGCAGTAGCTGCTGCAGCTCTTTCTCCCCCAGCAGCAGTTGCTGCTGCCTGGCCAGCAACGCCGTTATGTCTCGTTGCGTGGAGCCCTCGGAAGCCGCATGCAGCCTTTCGTGCTGCTGCCACTCTTCTCGGAGTTGTTCCACCTGCAGTGTCGCCTGCTGTGCCTGCTCCTCCACGCCTCGCACTTGCTGCTGCAGCTTTTGCAGAAGCATCTTCTGCTCGTCAGACTTCGCAGCAAAAGCAGCAGCTTCTCCTTGCTTCCGCTGCAGCCGGTGCTGCACGGCTTCTGCCTCGGAAAGACGCAACAAGGCTTCCTCCTGCTGCCTCTGCAAAAGCAACAGCCCCTGCGCCACCTCAGGGAGTGTACAGTGGCGGTAGCCTGCAGCTGGCGTGCAGCTTTCTGCCCGGCGTGGCGGCGCGGCTGCCCCGGCTGGTTCCCAGCAGCCTCTAAGAGAAAGACTTTCTCTCTTTAGAAGCGGAGCTCCTTTCTTCATCACGAAGTTAGACAGCGCGCGCTGTCTGGCTAACCGTCTCTGGTGTCCCCTGCTGGTCGGCAGTAGCAAAGAGACGGGCTCAGGGTGGGAGGGCACGACCAGGGAGGCGACGGCGGCCAGGCGGCTCTCCAGCTCTGTGTGCCGCTCATGCAGTTCCCTTGCTGAGCGGGCAACCGTGAGGCACACGCGCCTTCTCAGTGTCTCGGTCTCCGCCCGCACCACCTGGCGAATCGCCGCACGCTTGGCCTCAGCGGCATTATTCTGCTTGTCCCTTAGGGCAGCCACCGCAGCAGCCAATCCCCGCAGCTCCTCACGGAGCCTCGCAGCCCAAAGTGCGGCCTCCTCTGACAGCCGCGACTTTGAACGGATCCCAGTGCACAAGGTAGAAGGCAAACACACAAGGGGCTGTGCCCACGAAGTTGCACGCCGCACGCGGGACAGCCCGGAGTAAGATTCTACTCGCGGCAGTCTTCCGTTGAGGCCGCTGCTGCTGCTGCTGCTGCTGCTGCTTCTGCTGCTGCAGCTCCTGCTGCTCTTGGTGGAAGGCTGCCTAGACAATCTACTGGAAAGACGGAGCGCCTTGCGGGCCTTGGGGCCGAGAGCTCTACTTTGCTTACGCAGACTGCCGTTGCTGACACACGAGGTGTCTCTTTTACCATTCACGAAGGCACCACAGGTGGCCTTCGTCTCCACAGAACTCGCATGAGGGCCGGCGTTTAGCGCCCCTGTTGGACGCCTCAGCAAATCGCCGTTTGGGCTTTCTCTCTGAGCAGAGAGAATGGCGGGAGGTGCTGCGATTACCATGCAGACCTCTTGAGGGAGACTGGCCATTTGTTGCCCCCAAAGCGGAAGAACGCAGTCCTTTGAAGCGGGTGGGGGATGCCTCGTGCAAATGCAGCCTCAAAAACAACGCTGCAGTCAAACGAGAAGACTCTTTCAGTCTTTTCTGCGTAGAGAGAGCGCGCCAACACAAAGAGGACCAACACAGCCCGGCTCGACCTCAGTACACATAATTTCAACACTTTGTTGATGCAATAAATTATTTTCCTTATTTAATATCGTCATACGTTGGGGCAATTGTATCTTTAAAAAATAACTTTTCCACTGCTTTAAATTCTATTACATTTTTGTGGAGAAAGGATCCGTCCCCCAAGTTTTCAGTGGACAACCGAGCGAGTTAGGGCTCCCCGAGCTTTAATCAAAAAGGCCTATTCCATCTACGCAGCTGCGCAGACACCCGGTTCGGACTGCCTGAAAAAAGCATTTGCTTGCCTGAAGGTCGACCCACCCTACGAGTGGGGCGTCAAACAAATTCTGCAGGCGCTCCGCTAAGAGCTTCATCCCTCCTAATCTTCAAAGTGTGCAGTTCTACACAGCATGTGCCTTAGAACAAGCCAGCCGGTGGCCGAAGGAAGGAGACTTAATAAAGCCTTTTAAATGAATTTAAAGCTAATATGGTCAAGGTTTCTCCATCTAGATTACTGAATAACGGCCGTGGCCATTCGTAGGAGTAAGCTAGGAATTTTTACTGTTGTGACGGAAAGTTTTCGAGATCGTGGAAGTCCTCACAACTCCAAAAGAAAACCCGTAAACCACGAAAGTAAATGGTAATAAAACTTGACATAAACAAAGTAGCAAAGTACTCGCGCCGCCGCTTAGCTGGAATGTTGAAAAGGGGAGGAGCTGGGGAGGCGATCCTTCGCAAGCAAAGACAGAGGGGTCTCTCTACCAAGCAGGAAGGCAAACTTCCCGCCAGCCCCTTCAAAGAAACTTATAGTCCATGCATTTTTTAGTCTTGACCTTCATATGAATTACCGTTCTACTGCTGGGGCGAAGCTGCTCTCTCGCCTGTCTTGGGTTCTTGTCGTCGACAGGCACCAACGAGACACCACAGAAACAGAAGGGCATGCCGCAGGGGAACGTCAAAACAAAATTCGAAATGTTTGAAAATATATTCCATGAAACTGTTCTGCAATATTAATTTAATTTCACCGGTTGAAGAAATCTCTGTTACATTCGCCAGGTGACCTGTCAGGGATACCTGTTCGCCATATATACGGAAACCGCAGTGGTTTGCGGTACAAAGCGTCGAAGGCTGGCTATGCACCTTGCAGTTTTGTTTGGTGAGCCAACAATATAAAATTAGCTTTGTATTCTTCCGTGTGCATTCTGTTGGTAGCAGTTGGGCTTCCCGCAGCTCTCTGCTGATCTGTCGGAGCTCGGTGACCTGAACCTCATTAGGCCTCAAGTCCAACTCCCGGGCCAATATACTCTTCCCGCATTTCCTCTCCGTACTTCTGCGACTAATCCAAGAAAATATTCCCTTCCAGTGGCGATCTTCCTGACGGTAGTGTGATATCACCAGTTGGTCCCTCAAGCACCTGCAGCCGTTGTCGCTCCATCATATTTGCTCATCATAAGGCGCTTCTTATCATCCATACACCTTATCACAACGCCTCGGTAGCCCGCGGCAACCCAATTCGTGCAGTGGGTAGCCTTGCCAAAAAAAGCAGCACCAAGGTGGCCATCTAAACTCGGTTGTACTACAACTTCCCATACTTTGCTGCCGTCGCTGCTGCCGACATGCACTGCAAAATACAAAGCACAAGGAAAAAATAGGTACCAGGATCTGCCTGGCGATTTGCCAAGATAAGCCTGCAATTTTTATCGGGAGAAAGTGGATACTGTACACCTTAGCCTCGACTCCTCTCATCTACAAAAATTGCCTTTGTGTAGAGGCGGTTCTTTCCTATTTATCTAGTGTCAGAAGTCCTCTTCTCAAGCTATTCTTTAGTTTCTTCGTCTTGGGCTATAACATACCAGCGTTAGCAGTATCCTTTAGAGTTCTAATACCTAACGTCGTGAAGAACACGCTCGACGAAAACCGAAGTACGCTTTGCTGTCGAAGAGCTTCGGGTTAATATCGTCGAGGAACGAAAACCTGTAACAGCAGGAGACCCTTGGGACCCAACAGCGTGGGAATTGAAGGGTGCGATGCGGCAAAAAAGGCTCCAGATAGTCTGGGAAAAAAACCCCTGTGATCGATCGCGCACACACACACATGTTGCGCATGCAGAGAGAAGATACACGGGGTGGAGACGCCTTACGGCAATGCGATATTTCTTTAGAGTAACTGCACCACTGTGCACCCACCTCGTCCAGACTGCCGTGCATGTGGGTGTGTGTAAGTACCGCTAAAAAAATACAATTAGGAGAATTTGAAAAGTTTCTAGCTTACCGAATAGGGCAAGACCGACGATAAGCAAAATCCATATCAAGGTGAGGTAGGACAACGCCGTGTGTGGGCCTTCTGCATGCGCCAACACCATGGGTATGGTGCCTACTGAATACTCCATTAAGTTCACCAGCAGCCAGGGAGTAGCCAAAAACTTGAAAAACCACCCCCATATCATAGGGATGGGTTTTGAGGGATTTCCAGAGAGTGCCATGTTGAGGTCAGCACGGAGGATCTCGACGTTGCCGATGAAAGTCCAATACAAGTTGCTCTTTAAGAGCCTCACAAATAGCTTCGTCACGTAAATGATTCTGCGAACGCGACTGTTCTTCTGGCGTCCATGGTGCTTTTGCTTTGCTGCTCTCTCGCGCGTTTCATGCACAGTTCGGTGCATCAACTTCGACGGATGTTGGCCATGATGGCCTGGCCTCCGAAGGGACCGCTCCATCGAGGGACGCCCAACGTCGGCGACAAATTGGCCGTCTGCCGAGATGGCTCCTGAACTTGTGCCGTAACGCAAATACGGAGCATAGTGCAGAGGTTCTAGAAGCGACAGGCTACGGGCCCCCAAGCGCTTAAGGCCCGTACGCTGGCCGCCAGCCTCTCCGTGAGACTTCCTTCGCTCTGAGGGGCCCTTGCCCTGCGCGAGTATCTGCCGAAGGAGAAGTGCTGTCTGCACGGTGACAATGAGAATGGTCAAACCAATGAAAGCTAGCGGCAGCCCAAACAGCAGACATGCCGAAACGGACACGTCAAAAGGAAATACCGTGCGCAATAGTAGCACAGACGTGCTAGCAATAACACCAAAATTAAGCACCAGCAATGGTAAAATCCCGACTCGCTGCGCCTGCTCCCTGGAGCCAAACAGCCAGGCAATATATACGAATTTGATGGTCCCCAACAGTAGCCGAAGGAAGAAATCCGCATGCACCATGATGAGATAATGTATGGGCGCCCTTACGACCTGCTTATCAGTCGCGTTTACGGGCAAGCTGATACATAGCAGGAGTACCGAGAAAATGGCAGCAGGGCCAAAAGCGATAAGGCATACAAGCAACTTGTATTTAGACAAGCCCGTGGAAGTCATATCAGAACGCCGCAACCTCTCTTGGCTCTCCGACTCTGGGCCTCCCCACCACGAGAGCAGCGAGTCGCCATTAGCGCCGGGCTTGAAGTTGCCCGTCCTCCCCTGCATGGACAAAAGCTTATCAACATCTTCTTCCTCATGTGGACGCCCAGTAACACGCAGCAGCCTTTGGATGCGAGAAAAGTAACTCTCGTTCTTCTCGTCACCAAAACGGCTTGACCCACTTTTCTGCGTACGGCCTGAGTGGCGCTTGCGCAAAACAGACGCCACTATGCTTCCTCCTCTGGGGCCAGATGACCCACCACCTGCGGTCGAGCTCCCTGTGGGGGCGGCATGAAGCACCGAAATGCCATGCAGCTTCTCGGCCGATTGGCCTACCCCGTCCTGTTGCTCAGCTGGGGCAGCGTCAACCTCTTGAATCCTGGCAGGGGGGGCCGGCGGAGAAATGTCTCCCTTCAATGCAGGCTGAGAACGCGCCTTCGCCGGTCGATTTATCCACCGCATCTCCTGCAGTAACGCCCACTGCGCCATTGTGTATGAACAACACCCCGAAAACCCCTGAAGGAAAATGGCCCCAAAGGACAATAGCCCCACAAACCACGACGTTGGCCACATCCGATACACCGAGTAAGACAAGACAGGAATGGCTTCATTGCCAAGGCTTCCAGTTGTAGTCATTCGCAACGAGGGATGTACAGCTACGCCTTCGAAAGCTGCATGCACAGCCACAATTGTCGCCAATGCAGAAAACAGCTGTTTTCCCACGAAATGGTTTATCAAGAAACGCGATGGTTTGACATTCATTCCATTTGCTCCCTCTTCAAAACTAAAAATGAATCTAAATGTGTCAACGTGTTGCATGCACTGCTGAATAAGGAACTAGTTATTTCGCGTGCACTATGAAGGCCTCCTTGCCACCCAAAACCTTCTTTACACCGACACACAAAAGTGCTCATCAAGTCGTTCTTGTTACGAGTTACTGGCCAGAAAATACGTAAGTGGTGGCGCAGCATGTGCAGCAGTGCAGTGAGAGCAGCGAGATTCAATATTTGAACACCCGCACTGGGCAAAAAACACGGAGAAGGAAGGACAAAGAAACTCACCATTTTGGCTGGTCGCAAGCCCCTCGGCGTAATACATGACATGCAGGAGCAAAGCGGCTATACACCACTTGGCTCCGAAGCACACGAGGCTGGTAAGGATGGGGTTGTGGGACAGCTTGTCGAAGGAGGCAAACGTCAAGATCGTACCGTCCCCCGGCAGATAAACAAGGAGAGGAATAAACAGAAAACCGTAGTAGGCATCATCGGCAGATATCGGCTGCCAAGGAAGTTTGAAAAAATCGCACGTGCCGTATTTCTGATGGTTCGACGCTTGCTCCATCAACACCAGGGCTGGCATCAGCACCAATAGAGATGGAAACGCGCATGCTCCCACAATGCCAACAAGTCGGGGAGCCTGCGCAACAACTCATGTGTACCCCAATAGACATTGTCAACAAAAATACCCAATAGGCATTACGTGCCCGGGTCCAACGCAATATGCAGGCGCTAACTAAGCACAACACCCGCTTCCGATACATTCAGACAGCACACGTCCCTCCTAGGTGCAGCAACAGCCAATCCATGAGAACCCGTAAGAGCAATGTACATTTGCCTGCTGCCCTCACGCCCCTGATACTCTCCAGTGAGGAAATGCAGGACTTGGGAGAAAACGCTGTAATTAGCAAAGGGGCCAATGGGTCAATTGGCATGGGGGGTCGAGGATCTAACCTGGGTTATTGTGTAGGTAACAATGAGCCAAATAGTGAGGCAGCATATGATGTTCACTACCTTCGCGGCCGCATCCGAAGAGGAAAGAAAGTACAACCAAACAGAATTGATAGAGCGATCAAGTGCCGGCACGCAGTCGCCTTGCACTGTCAGCGAGCACCACGTATCTGCTGCACAGCTGAGACAACAAAACAGAAACGCAGAATCTGAAACAGCCCGACTAAACTCCAATCTATGAACCAAGAAAGTTAAAACTACGACTAGACAGGAAGGAGGCTTGGAAGAAGGCTGAAATGTTTCCCGAAAGCAGAATACATATAAGGTTTAATATATTTCTTTAGCGACAAATAAACACACACAATCAGTTGCCATTTTTGGAAACGGCAGGAAAGAGCAGCAGAAAACAGTGTCAGTTGAGAAGACAACAGGATTCGGCCCTAGACGCTTGGAGTGCGCCAAAGCACCTACTCTGCAGCAGACAGCGATTCGCACACGCCTTGCAAATTGCGGCTGTCCCTCCAACTCGCCAAAGTCCCGTACGACGCTCCAATGAAATGCATAATCAGTGAAGAGGAGAAGCTGTGTGCAATGGCAGAGACGCCACAGCAGATCACCACGGCCAGCCCTACGCCTCGAAGGCGTCGGTTGAGGCAGTCTAAAGCCCTTAGCACAGAGCCTTGTGCGGTCTGGCCTACAAAACGCAGCAGGCAGGCAGCAGCCCAATACAAAAATTCATTGTAGCACTGACGTACACATAAAAAAAACCCAAATCCATACAATTTGGGGAGGACAAGCCGGTGCGGCTTTGCCAATACGCAACTAGAAGTGCATGCACGAGTGCCCACAGAAGATAATCCCTCTTCGCATAGACCCTTAAAGCCCCCTGACAAGGAAGAAGAGAGAGAAAGCAATACTGTGCCACTGCAGCAGCAACAGCATGTTCCATTTGTGGTGGCCCTACCGAGTGCGACGTCAGCCACCATCAGAGGCAGGGAGCACAAGCAGGAGAGTAAAAAGACGCAGGCAATGAACCCAACCCCTCCCATCCGTAGAGCGGCAAGGGGAATGTCCCCCAGCGTGCTCTGCCGTTGGGTAATGCTAATAAAAACCAGCAAGCTGAAAATGGAACCGCCGATACGCAGACGGCCCGTCACTGCGGAAGCACATCAGGTAGGAAAAAGACAAGGCCATGGCGCGTAGCCAACAGAAAAAGCACAAAAGCTGCACGTGGGAAGCTGCAACAGGGCTGGCTTGGTTGGCACAGCAGAAGACAGATACACCCCACAACGGGCGAGGGTAATAGCTAGACGCTACATGCTTTAGATTTGCCGTGCAGCAGACACAGAAGACAAGCAGGGACAAGGATACGTGCTGTAAGCTCCCCACACCTTCGTCGTTGTGCTCGTGTTTTTTGTCGACCTGATGGCGCGCGCCCGCTTTCATCTTGGCGTAGAAGTCCGTGTGAGGGAACCAGCGATGGGCTTCGTTCACCATCGAGAGCTGCATGTTATCTGATGCTCCACTTGAAGAGTCCGTGCAGGTTGCAGTGGACCACATGCAGTCGTCAGAATCATCCCCAGTGGCAGAGACCGGAACGTACAGCTCATCGTGGGAAGCAGCAGGGTGTGGTGTATCAAAGGACCAGTTGTGCTGGGCCCAAAGATCTCCTGAGTCTCGTGTGCTCCAGCGGGTTCTGCGGCAATCGTGGGTAACGCTACGATGCTGAGCTGAGGGGAATGTGTCCGTCTCTCGATCAAGAAATGTTTCTGAACCATTTGGGGGACAGCGGCGCCGCTTGTTGAACGAACGCCGAAGCCGCCCTGTAGAACCATCCAGTTCCCCCAGAGGAGAACCGCATCCGGCTTGATAATTTGAAAAGGCTTGGTCGTTTGAAGAGCACAAAGTAGCACAAGGAGATTGCTGCCGCCCAGCAGCTCTGTGCGCTGTCGGCGTTTCTTGCCCCAACATCTGCATAGGATACTGTACGGACCCCCTTCAAGGGAGCCCTTATTCCCGCTAGTAATACCTAGAAAATGCCTAAAGATGGGGCCGAGAGGCTTTTGCTTCTCAGCCTGCCCTTCATCAACACATGGGGAGCAGGTGTGTGGGAGGCGGGTGTGCGAAAAGCGGGTCCTTGGACGCTGAATGAACGGGAAAAAGCAGCAAGATGCGCAATGTGTCATGAAAAAGTTTTTAAATTGACTTATTCGTCGAACTCCATGTCTGCAAAGTGAGTGGGGGGGGTAGATTAAAGTGCTCTGAAGGAGGGCAGTATCGGATGTCTAGGAGGTTTCGAGCTTTCAGCACGGCTGTGTGGCGATGCTAGGGTCCAAAAAACATGACTAGCCCCCCCAAAATTATCCCCCTTTGATAATACCAGTGTCAATTGGCTTCCGTCACAAGAGCTCCATACTTGGAGGAGGAAAGCGAGGGACGATCCCAGCATGTAGGAGCGTTCCCTGTGCCTCCACTCCCGCAGCCTCCAGCTAGCTATGGCTAGCCAGTGCTGCTCTTTCTAATTGTGCATAATCTGTGTATGTAAATAAAAATATGCTTATCACTAAAGTGTTCGCTGCAGATCAACAACAAACAGTTTAGACACAGTTTAGCATGCTACATCTGCCAAGCCCCGTATGATGCATGCCCTCATGCATAAGCCTCGATGCAGCAGCCAACCCAGTGTTTTCCAGCTGAGCTCCACACGCATTCAATGCGAACTTCACCTTGCAAACTTTGGCTCTGTTCCACAGGCAAGCTAGCGCGGAGCGAGGGGTAAAGAGTCGCTCAATATATCGTCTCCTCGGTGGCTTCTATTGAACCCACAGTCTACTACGTTACCTTTTCTCAATGAAGGCCTCCGGATTTTCGCCTGCGAAAATCCGTTGTCACAGGTGCTTTTACATATGTTGAAGATGCACGGTACTCACTCCTCGGTTTAGAGCGGTTTGGGGGGAGATCGATGTCTGCACTTTCCATCGTTCCGAGTCACGCAAGGCACTTTGGCATTTTTTCCAAAATTTGTGGGCTTCCCCAAGGACACATGCAGCTTCCCTCCTATCGTTGTGCTGGCATTCCCAGTCATGCCGATAATGCACCGGCAGTTGGGCACATTTCATTGGTATAGCTACCGCCTTATTGTAGAGAACATCACTACACTCACGGCTCAGGCGAATACGAAGTCTCAGCCTGTGCCGTGCTCATTTCAGTTTGGCGTAAGCTGAGCTTTGTATGTATCAGCTAGCAATAATATGCTTGGTTGTGATAATAGTTTAAAATAATAGTTATTAAAAGTTCAACAGTGAATCCATGTAAAGTTAACTTAAGGTCATAATTAAGGACAAAAAGGGATTGTGACCTAATGATCGAGCAATACGGTTAAGACCTTGTTAGCGAGGGCTAAGGCTCGAGGCCAGCTTAAGGCGTTGGTGATGTGACCGACTCTTTGTGGCCTTTCCGTGTAGCTTGGGTGTTTCTGCTTTAAACAAAGCGTCTTTGGGTAATCCGGTTTGGGGTTTATCTTTTTGAACAAAGGGAACAGGGTTACAGTTTCCCCATTACGAGACGTCGTAACAGCGATAGTGGGTCAGGGTTTAGGGTTGGGGTGCCTTTAAGGCCTCAAGTAATCTAGATGACTTCAGCACCGACGTAAAGCTTAGGAAAGGAAAAGGACATTTTCTGCTGAGGTGCTTAGATCCAAAGGAAACACACATACACAACTAGCTACCACAGCCACAAGCACACTATTCTGCTACCCCCAAGGCTGCTAGGGTTTCAAAATCCTTTCCGCGATGTTCCAGAATCGAACAAAATAAGGATAGAAAGGGCATTACTGAACTCCCACTAGAGCCCTCCTGAAGGAACGCCTCCCAGCTAGCTACAGCTACCTCGATACTATGCCAACGGAGGCCGTTATCTACTCTCGTAGAGGGAAATAGATGCGGCGAACACCTCGGAACGACGATCTCTCTTAGTTTAAAAAACTTGTTAAAAGCTATGTTGCTTCCCCAGGCATTTCGATGTGTCTTGGAAGACTTCACCTCTCAGCCCCATAGAAACATGCAATTAGGCGATCCTTACAATCCGACTTCTCGAAATCATCACCTGCGTCCAACCTACTACTTCAACTAGATCACTCACATCATAGCAATAGTTATTTAATATTTATTTTACTCATACCGTTACTGGGATCATTCCCTCTGGCTACATCCAGCACACTCAATCCTTAGGCTTGGGCATCAACATCGGCGCACACACAACCTCCCTCCAAACCCCACACCTCTTCTACCTTGCTCAACATAGCCCTTTTTATTTATTTCTTTAGCCCAGTCTCTCCAATAGCGTATTAAGTAAATTCATTTTTCGCCATAGCTGCAAAAACTGACTCCCATACGATTCCCCAATAACTCAACTAAAACTGTCCCACACACCGTGGCTCCCGTCAGCGCCCTTAACTTTAATTAAATATAAAACTTGGCTTAAAATAATTTTCCAAAGTTCCCGGCAAAGGCCGTACCAGCCTTCCAAACCCTTATGGGACAACGTGGCCCATACCGCGCCGATCCACAACATCACAAGGCCAGAACAACTCAGCCCTCTAACGTAGCCTAATGTCTCCCAAAATCTTACCAACTTTACTAAACTTACTTTGTTTAACTTTAACATAAACAAAAGCAAAGAGCATGCGCCCGTTGATACTCAACGTAACCTCCTATTGGTCTTGACCACATCACTTTGTCACATGCAGAGCCGTAGCTCAAGACCAAGGGCACTTATAAGCTGTTTCCCAAGCCCCCAGCAATTCTATAAAAGCATAAAGGAATTAGTATCAAATCAATCAGGGAGTCCGGAACCTCGCGACGGCTCACCCCTGTTGGCCTCGAGTCAAGACAGCACTTCGCAGCTGCAGCCGACACATGCCAGCACAGCGAGCTCCTGAAGCCCCGAGACTACCACAAACCTATTTTAATATTTAAATTACATTTATTTTTAGCATTGCTGGGCAGCGGAATCTGAACTCACAATTCTTCCTATCCTACACTCCATTTCCTACCACCCACTCCACCTGATCCACTCCACCTGACCTTCACAACCAACTCGACACAGTCCCCCGCCCCTAAACAGTCCCTTAACCTCAATTTAACCATTTTCCCAATTATAATAGGCATAAGCAGATGTTGTAAAGCAGCCATAACCCGGAGCCTTATATGCGAACCTAACCTCCCGACACCTCCAACCCCTAACCAAATCACTTACTTGGTAACCTAGATAACTTACTAGGACCTAATGGACACCGCTACACTCTAAATAGTATTAATAAACTTTATAGAGTAATATTACAAACACGATTACAGGCCGGACCCAAGGAATACAGAGCAACCGAGCACCAGAGTACATAGACCCCATAACCAGATCCTTCGAGGAAGTCCCCACACACCCGTTTCCACCAAATAATATCCTGCAATCCAACAACCATTATAAAACCCTTGAGCCATTTATCAATCTTTTATACCCGCTAAACCCAGGACTCCAGAGCCCTCCAAAGCCTCACACATGCTATTTAGCTTTTTCGACTCAACAAGAAATAACCAAATACTTCAACACAGGAGAATCCAAATTCCTTGAACTCACTTGATACGTCTCTTCACAATTTTTTAGTGGGAGTGGGCCTCAAAGAATCACGGCTGGCCAGGCCACTAGCTCCCCTGAGTCCGCACGACACACATTCGGTCGCCCGTAACCCCCTACAGACACACACACTAAGCAGCCCGAGTTACCCTTTTCAACCTCAATCCCAAGACCCAAAACCGTCAGAGCTTTTCACCTGTCTGCAGATGCGTCGTGGTCACACTCTGGCCTGGCCCAAATCACCCTATTGGCTTGCATCACCTTGAGCTATAGCTCTATCACTCGCCCAAACCACGGACTACCCCGGCGGTAAACTATGACTTGAAACGATACCACAACTTTTGGCCAGTAGCTGTTTACCCGGGGCCTTAAAAACATGCCACCCCTAAACCGCTACTCATCATCGCTATTAGGACGTCTTCTAATACAGAAACCTTGAACGTGCTCCCCTTAACCCTAGGAGATAAACCCTGAACCCAGTTACCTTAGACACACTGCTTAAAGCAGAAACACCGAAGCTCTAAGCACGAAGATTGAGTAAAGGCGTGAGCTCAAAAGAGGAAGCAGAGGGCAAGCCAAGAGGGAATTCGGTCACATCACCTGGGAACCATTGTCGGATCCTTGTAAAATTTCTCTAATATTCCGCTACACGCTTTTAGATTGTATGCTTCTGCAAGTTCAGCAAGCTGCCATTACACGGGATAACTACACTGATACAAATTTGAAGATCACTGCCATGAACTGCCCGTCAATTGTTAGGAGTTCCCCGAATTTCAAGCTGTGTGCGGAAACACAGCTGTCGCACCCCACTGTCCTGATTAGGAAACTGAACCTTGCAGAAAGAGTTTGATTTGTATGTCCGTCTAAGTTGCTATGATTCTCAATTTTGATAATGTTTACACTCCGTCACCGCTGGCTGTAAAATGTCTCCGGGGTGTCCTGACAGCTATAGCGCGCTGCTGCTACATTTGATGGTGTGTTTATTCTTCCTTCTCTTTTCCTCGTCTTGGTGACAAAGTTTCGCCTTTCTCTGGGTCGAAGTCGAGGTATCGCACCTGAAGCAGATTGATTCTCCGTACAAACAGCAGCAGCAGCAGCCCAAAACCAGAAACCCTAAATACAACAAAACCACCGGCGCCAGTCGCATCATTTTTTTCCCTTGCATTCATATAAGAGTTCATATGCCACAGCATTTAAGGTCAACGAATTATGTTTTTTCTTCTTTGGTGTCTCCCTGCAAGGGATAGCCGCGTTTCCTGAATGCGTAATTCCCAAAGACGAATCCGTTTGCGCTGTAGACGGCCCGACTGGCGAGGAGCTTGAGAAGCATGCATTTCTTGTGAGGTATACACACAGGAAGGAAACACACTACACTGAAGAGACACCGAAGAACCACATAGGCAGCAGGAGAACATACATCACTTTCGGCTGGTTATGCTGGATGCTTCTGACGTTTCCTGTGTCTCTAGCGCGAGGTTGGTGAAAACTTTTCTACCAAAGAAAAGAACAAAGCAATTAGCTGGCTAGCTAGCCGCAGTCACTGATTAGCAGCTTGACATGCGGGGCAATGGGGGTATCTGTACAAAGGACTGCAACAAATTAGAAAAAACGTCTCTTTTGCTAAGAGAAGGCAGCAGCAACAACAGCAGACGCTGCTGTTGCTGTGTCCCTCCTGCTGCTACTGCAGCTGCTGCAGCACCTACTAGTGCAGTAAGAGGTTAGGCTACAGCAACAGCTGAGGAAGCACAGTTTCAGGAGACGTCCGCAGACAGTAGGGACTGCCTAACTGCTGCACCGACTCTGGCACTTGCTGCTTCTTTTATCCTGCCGCTGCTGCACTAAAGGGTATTTCTGCTTCAGTTTCTGGCGTAGAGACCGTTCGAGAGCTGCCAGAGGAATCGCTGAGGGCCCCGTGCTTGTTGGGGCGCTGCAACCATTGCTGCAACCACCCGCCTGCTGCTGTTGTCTCTGCTGCCGCTGCTGCTCTTAAAGGTGCAGCAGCAGCAAATGCAGCAGAGCCAGGTGTATATGCAGCAGAGGGAAAGACAGCACGAGGAGGGACAAGGGAGGGCCAGCCAGAAGGTGTGGAGAAAACGGAGAAGTAGACAGCTGGAGGAGAGACAGTTGAGGTACAGCTGCTCTTAGAAGTGCAAGCAGGAGCAGCAGCACGTGCTTGTGCTGCCGCAACAGCAGCAGCCACAGTAGCAGCAGGGCTGGCAACACGGCGGGCAAAGGTCCCGGGTGTACGAGCGGCCAGCCAGAAGGAAAGAGGGAAAACACCAGCTGATGCTGGTGCTGCAACTTTCCGCTGAGTGGCAACAAGGTCCTCCCGGGATGCAGCTGAGGGAGGCTTCTGCTGCTGCTGCTGCTGCTGCTGCTGTGTGGCCCGGTGACGTTGCTGCCGCATGCTGCTGCTGCGGAGTTTCTGCTTGCTACTGAAGGCAGCTTCTTGGCTGCTGCTGTCTCCTGCAGGGCCGCCAGAAGCCGATCTGCTGCTGCTGTTGCTGCTGCTACTGTCATCAAGGACGAAGTACTGTATAGGGAGTGACTGCTGCTGTCGCTTTATTAGCAGCTTCTGCTGCTGCTGTTGCGTGAATGTTGAGTTAATCCAGGAACTATCGCTGTCTTTTACACCGCTGCTGCTGCCGCTGCAGTTGTTGTTGTTGCCGCTGCTGCCGTTGTTGTTGCTCCTGCTGCTGCTGCCCTCGTGTATATCCTGCACAGCCCGGACTGCTCGGTCGTCTCTGCTGTAATGAGTGTTGCTGTTGCTCCACCAGCTGCTTCCTGCTCCTTGCTGCTGCTGCTGCTGCTGCTGCTGCTGCTGCTCGTCGCCAGCAAAAGCGTCGCATTCTCCTGTAGACGGAAGAGAGGTTTGAAGGCTCCCGCGCCCTTGTCCGCGTTCCGGTTTGGGGGCACCAGCAGCAAAGGGCCCCCAGGAGGCAAGCCGGCTACGCAACAGCCATATTAGCCTCTGCTCCTGCTGCAGGGACTTTTCCTGCTCCTGTAGCTTCTGCTCTTGCCGCTGCAGAATGTGGTGCTGCTGCTTCACAGTGTATCTACACCGCCGCAGCTGGGCCCGCAGTTCAGCGTAGCTGCGACGGCACCCCCTGCCCCTCCTGCCGTTGCTGCTGTTGCTCCTGCTCCTAACCCTATTGCTGTTTCCCTTGCTCCATGCAGCTGAATGCTGCTGCTGCTGCTGAGGGATTTTGTCTTGCTGCGGCATTCCTGGTTCAGCTGCAGCTACTGACGGCTGCTGCTTGTTTACCTCTTCGTCGGTGAGACACATGAGGCTCTCTTCGCCCCTGCTGCTGCTGCTGCTGCTGCTTTTGCAGGGCGTATCTTCGTCGCATGTGCTACTGGGCTGGGCAAGGGTTACACTGCAGCATAGACTGCTGCTGCTATCTTTCGCAGCAAGCTGCTGCAGAAAGGGGCTGCGCTTTCTAAGAATTGTGTTGCTGTTGCTGCTGCTGCTACGGCTGTTGCTGCTGCGGCTGCGGCTGGTGCGATTGCAGCTGCGACTGTAGGTACTACTGTTGCTTCTGCTGTCGGTACCTAGCAACTCGAATTCAATGCCATGTGGGAGGGTGCCATGGAAAGCTTGTTCTCTGCCTACTGCTGCTGCTTCTGTTACTTCTGCAGCTTGTGCTACTGCTGCTGCTGCTGCTGCTGCTGCTGCTGCTGCTG
>NPHX01000402.1:78821-117322 GCA_002271815.1 Eimeria falciformis
AAGTTTCCTGTCTCCGTCGTCAACTGCAGCGACAGCCGCAGCAGCTGCTGTTGCCGCTGCAGCAGCAGCTGCAGCAGGTTCTTCTTCTGCTGCTGCTGCTGCAGCTGGAGTAGGTCCTGCTGCTGCGCCATGGCGAGGGATGACCCTCAGCGTTGCTGCTTTTGCTAGTGCTTTGCAGCAAGACGTGCTTCTGTGTCGCCGCAGCAACTGCGTCTTTGTGGGACCTCCGCAAGGCCAAATAGAGCCGTAGGGCCCGCCCTGTGCTGCTTCTTCTGCTGCTCCTGCTGCCCCTGCTGCTGCTCTTGCTGCTGCTCCTATTGAGGCGGCAACAGCAGCAGCACCAGACACAGTACAGCGGCCCTCATACCTTTCTGGTGCCTCTGGTGGTTTAGGTGCAGCAACAGCCGTGTTTCTGCTGCTGCCGCTGCTGGTCCAGGAACAGTTGTTGCTGCTGTTGCCCCAGCTGTAGCTGCTTCTGTAGCTGCTGCGGCGACTAGGAGATCCCCCCGAGACACTTGGGGCCCCAGTGGAACCGGAGACTTGACAGACCTGCGGACATACAGGCCGGGAGGGTGACACCCACTGCGTTGGGGTTTGTTGCTGTTGCCACTGCTGCTGTTGCTGCTGCTGCTGCAGTTGCTGATACTGCTGCAGTGGGATCATCCGCCGCTTGAAGGCCTCCATCGCTCTTGTTGATGCGAATGCACGCACACTACGCAGATAGCTTGGCAAATGCCTTAAAGGGCCTCAACCACCCAAACTAAAAGGACGGGCGTTACGGGCTAGCAAATAATGGGGTAGACGAAAGCATTGCTGCTGCGGTCCCTGCTGCTGCTGCTGTTTCCGTTGCTTGGGCTTCAGCAGCCTCGGATGCTGCAGCTACAGATGTCGCTACTGTAGACATCGCAGCGGCAGCTGCAGCAGAAGCGGTAGCTGTTGCGGTTTTGTCGCCACTGATGCTGCGCCCAACAGGCATGACAGCCAAGAACGGGGTTTCGTATTCGCAGCAGCGGCTGCCCTTCCACAGAGGAAACAAAATAAGTGAAAATAATTTACCAATTTAAAATAGAAACGGAGAGGGACGAGTAGAGATCTTCTCTGTGCTGCAGTCATGCCACAAACCACTACCAGCGATGCGCCCCCTGTTAAGGCTCGACGTAACGCTCTATCTCTGAAATCCACTTTTCGCATTTAATCTTTACTTGACTTTACTTATCATTTATTTTTAGCAACAGTTTTAAGCTAACAAATTGCTTTTTTATGGATTGTGCTCTGGTGGTTTCTGCGTTGCCGCCTCCATAGCTAGCGGCTAGAAACGAGAACTGACGCTCTATGAATTCCTCTTTGCACCACCTCGCTGCAAATGGTCAATAAATAAAGAATTTGTGGCCTCTAATGCGCTTTAATGCGCTTATAGGGGCGAACTGCGAGCAACCTAAGGGGCGCACAGCACATTAGGTGACGCACTCTTGCTTTACCCTCAGAACCCCCACACTCCAAACTCACCCTTGGCTACCGCCTGAAAGCGGCTTTTCTTTTTAGTAGTTTTGGACCAATAAACATCTTAAGGCTCAAGGATAGGGACTGTCTGCGCCAAGAGATTTCAGGTGGTACGAAACTGCGTTAACAGCCCTTGATTTTGCAGAGCACATCGGAGGTGACCACTGGTCAGGCAGCCTCTCCTACCACCAAATCTCCATCGAAGTTGCTCGGTTTCGCATTTTTTAATGGACTGAAAAATGTAGACACATAAAAACAAAAAGGAGACAAAACAAATTCTGAAAACAAGATCCTGTGGAGCCATGCAAAGCCAGTGCGATCCTCCGACCAGCACGTTGCCACTTGTGGCCAACAGGCAAGATCGTACTCTTGGCTCCAACTGTGTGTTGGGGCTTGGTGCTACTGTTGCTCTTCTGTGCTGTTCGTGCGGCTGTTTTGGCAAAAATCCGCGTCTGCACCCGTCCGCATCCATAGAGTTTACCCCTTCCGAATCTTTACTTTCTTAAGGGAATTCGAAGAGACTTTGAACAACTTGGCCCTCGTTCCTGCTTGTCTTCTTCGGCTCAGAGTGCTAAGCGACAAATTGCCTGCTGCGCGGTTAGCCGGAAATCGCGTTTCCAGCATCTACTTGGCTGGCTATACAGCTACCAGAATTACGAGATTGAGCGTTAAAGATAGCCAATAAGCCATCTCGCCTTCTGCAAAGCCCGATAAGAGAAAAGCGTAAGTGCATTCCTGCACTGACTTCGTTAGAAACTGCCTCGCCGGCTCGCGTATTCTTCCATTCCATCTGTCTTTTTGTCTTTCTCTCTTGTGTCTGCCTGCCCCCCTCACTCAGTCTCTGTCTCTATCTGGTTCTCGCTGTCTCCTCGCGGTCAATTTCTCTGCCGCACTCTACGTGTGTCTCCGTCTCCTTGCCTTGGATCTAGCCGCACTCTCATAACTCCGAGCCGCAGCTACACCCCACGGCAGCTGAGGTTGATCCTTAGGCCCTGCATGCAGCGGAACACCTCCATCAGCCGCTGCTCCCAATATTCGATTCTCTCTTTCTCTGTCCCTTTTTCTCGTCGAAGTATCTCCTCTACACGCAGCAGATGCTGCATACAACCTGCATACTCAACCACCTGCTGCTGCTGCTGCTGCTGCTGTTGCTGCTGGTCTGCGGAGCAGCGCTGCATCATTAGCAAAACCGGAGTCTCCACTGTCTTCTCTGAGGCGTATCTCTTTTTGCCAGCTGGACAGGAATCATTGGTATGGCCGGCAGTGTTGCAGCCGTTTTTGTTGTTGCTGCTGCTGCCAGCAGCAGCAGCAGCAGTTCCTGCGGCAGCTAGTGGTTGTGTGGGCGTGTAGTACAGTAGCTTAGGGACGCCTGCAGCAGCAGCACAGGAGACATTCAAGCGCAACCCCTTTCTCTGCGTCTCTGCATGCGCCCAGCAGCAGCGGCGGCATGGTGCGTTGTTGGTAATTGTGCAGCAGCAAGGGTGCTGGAGAGTCCGTCTGCTGTGTCTCTTTGCAGCAACAGGAAGGAAAGACACTGCTATCTCCCTTTGATGCAGCATGAGGCAGATTCATCAAATACTTAAGCGCTGGGGCTGTGCTAACCGTGAAGAAGAAGGCGCGCAGGCCCCGAAAGAATCAGTACGTCTCCAGACCGCAGCACCAAGGGCAGCGGCTCTTCCCTGCGCATGCAGCAGCAGCAGCAACTGCAGTAGCAGCAACACCAGCAGTAGCAGCAGCAACAGCAGTACTAGCAGCACCAACAACACTTGCAGCAAATGGGATTCGTCTCCCCAGCACGCAGCGTGTGTACAGACACAGCAAAACTACAAGTAACACTCAGCACCAACAGCAAATGCAGTAGCAGCACCAGCAACCGCAGCATCTCCAGCAACCTCTCACGCGCGGGTAGTGCCTCCTAGGAGAAAGAGACAAGGCAACCCAAGACTGCAGACACGCATCCGCCCATGCATTAAGCTTGGTAAGCAGCAGCAGCAGCAGCAACGCCGATAGCAACAGTAGCGGCACCAGCAACAGCACCTGCAAGTGCGCCTACTGCAGCATCAAGAGAGACAGCACAGACAGTAACAGAAACAGCAGCAGCAGCAACCAGGAGTTGCCTAAAAACAACTTCCACAGACGCAGATACAGCAGGAGCAGCAGCAGCAGCAGCAGCAGCAGCAGACTACCTGATAGATACAAGGGGAACATCTCCTTCTCTCTCGGCATCGTCTTTGTGGCCCCTCAGCCTGTCTCCCCCTTTATAGACATTTACTAAAGCTGTCTGCGTGCAGACAACGCAAGTGCGAGCGCTGCTGTCCTTACTGCAGCCAGTGCTGCTGCTGCTGTTGCTAGTCTTACGGCTGCTGTTGCTGCTCCCCCCTTTGCAGCGGATGTTGACATGATTTTTAGCAGCAGCAGCAGCAGCAGCCGCAGCTGTAGCTGTTAGTCTTACCTGCAGGGACGTAGCCAAATTTATAGAAGGGGCAGCAGGTACAGCAGCAGTGGGGGGTTGTTGCTGCAATGCTGTTGCCTGAAGCGCACAGGCGGCAATGTGGTATAATACAGCCGGCAAATGACCCCCGGCGGAGCTGTTGCTGCTGCTGCTGTGGTCGTGGTTGTTGTCCCTGATACAGCACGCGGCCGCTTCTGCTGGGATCGGTTGAGAGTCAAGCTGCTGCTGTTGTTGTTGCTGTTGCTGCTGCTGTTGATGCTGCTGCTGTTGATGCTGCTGTTGCCGCTGCTGTGGCTGCGACAGCAAACGGTTTGCATAATAGGCCCTCCTCGTCCAATTGTACAGCTGGGAGCCGATGGAGGCCCATCGCACTTGCTGCGGAGGAGCCAGAAAGTGTAGCAGCAGCTGCTGTTCTGCTGCTGCTTCTTTGGCAGCAGCAGCAGCACCCCCGCACCCCTGATGCTGCGCCCACAGCCACCATCTGCTGCTGCTGCTACTGCTGCTGTCTCCCGCGCTGCTGCTGCTGTTCAACAGCTGCAGCGTGTCGCTGGAGTCTGCGAGCTGCTGCAAGTCAGGCAAGCGGCTGCATTTCACTACCAGCTCCTGCTTAAACATACCAGCAGCAGCAGCAGGAGCAGGAGCAGCAAGTCCTGAAAGTGTTGTTTTGCCGCTGCTTTCTTTTTCTAGACCCACTGCATCTGTCTCCTTTCGATGGGGCTGCTGCAGACACGCCTGGTGCTGCTGTTGTTGTTGCTGCTGCTGCTGCTGCTGGCAAAGGTTGCAGACCACAGGGGGCCTCAGCTGTGAAGAGACAATCTCATCGCCTAGCAGCAGCTGTTGCGGAAGAGACAGAAAACCTGGAAGCAAAATAGCGCCTTCGTGTTGTTGTACTGCATACACCTTAGCTGCTGCTGCTGCTGCTGCTGCTGCTCCTGCTCCTGCTGCTGCTGCTCCTGCTGCCTGCTGCTGATGGAGGCTCCCTAAACATGTTATTTGGATTCCGACCTGCTTTAAGAGAAGCGGCAGCAATAAGGGCTTCTGCGGCTGCTCGGGCAGCAGCAGCAGCTGCTGCTGCTGTTGCTGCCAGATCCAGCTTGCTGCTGCTGCTGCTGCTGCTGCTGCTGCTTGGTGTCCCCTTCGTGTTAATGCGTCTTCTGCTGCGTCTAGCTGCTGCTGCAGCAAGAGGAGCCCCGTCAAAATCCAAGTGCTGGCCAGGAAGCCCTTCAAGGCCGACGACACCTTCCTGTTGCTGTTGCTGTTGTTGCTGCTGTTGCTGCTGCTGCTTTAGCAGCATTAGCTCAACAAAGTCTGTATTTCTCAGGTGTATCTCTGCAGCCTTAAACCTGTCATAAGCTCCCTCACTGGGCTCAATAACATCATCTTCTGTCGTGCCTTCTCGCGACATTTCTTCCGTATTCATGGCTTTGACTATAGACCATAAACCTTAAACCCTAAAACCTAAACTCTAAAATCATAAAATCTTAAACTATAAACCCTGAACCCGATCTTCAGAAGAAAAAAATGAGTGGAAGTAACAAGTTTGTTTTGGGGGCCCCTACGAAACCCTTGGACCCTTCAGGGTCTTCTGGGGCTGCGGTGGGCGATACAACGAAATATCTAGCCCTGTTCTATTCCCTTCTTTAAAACGTCAAAACTGCGTAAACCTTTAACAATAAACTCTAAACCTTATACTCTAAATCTTTGATAGGCTGCTTGGCGGTTTAAGGCCTGAGAAAGCCCCGAGCTGCGGAGGCATGTGTGGTGCTGTCTTTGCCAGCTAGCTGAGCTAACGAAAGAAATGTCATTAAACCTCACTAATTTAACAGACGAAATATACTTTTGTTCCTGTCAAAAGAGCAATGAACCGCCTGCACTTCGTCGGGGGGTGCGGGCGTTTCTTGTTTAATGAAGAGCAGGCTAGAGAATTAGATTTCTCTTGAGATATTAAAATCTTCAAGTTACACTGTCTTTCCTTTAGGCGATAAGTGGGAAGAAGGCACCGGAATAGACGCTCTGCTGGCTCCCTGAAATGCCCCCCTTACTAAAGGCATTCGCTGTTGCTGCTGTCAGAGAAACATAAAGATGTGCGTACTTTATGTGTGACAAATAATCTGCTAACTTTTAACTAGATAGAGATGCCACAAGACAGCTCACTCGTAACAAAGGCAACGAGACAGGCCTCACGAGGCCCTTAGCTCAAAGTAAAACCCTTGTAGGCTTTAGGGTCTAATACAGTAAAATGTCATAGGGATCCTGCTCCCCTCCTCCACACAGTTGGTCTTGTTTTGCTTGACCAGACATCTCAAATGCAGCAGCAACAGCAGCAGAAGGAGAACCCAATGACGCGCCACCAGCAGGAAAAAGGGGAAGGGCCTGCAATGCTGCACCTGCAGTGTACAGACAGCTGTAGCAGCAGCAACACCCTTGGAAGTCTATTTGTGCTGCACAAGAGCTCTGGGGGCGAGATGCTTTGTCATGAAGCGTTGCAGGGGGTTGTTCTGCAGCAGCTTGATTCAGGTGTACATGCAGTTACTTCTGTCTTTGAGCCTCCTTGCTCCCTGACACAGAGACGCAGCCTTTTGCTGCACGCTGCTGCTGCACTCCGCTTTCAGATACAGCAGCAGCAGCATCACCACGAACATGCGCAGGATGGGGCCCTCCACATACCATCAGAAGAACCGGCAGCAGACACAACAGGAAAGGTTGAAGCCCCTCCGGCCACGGGGGCACTACCAGCTGCTGCCACTGCTGCTGCTGCTGCTGTTGCTGCTGACACTGCTGCTGCTGTTGCTGGAAGCACTTCGGAAGAGCCCACGCAGTGCATTTGCCTGTTTGGCAGCAAGAGATGTGGCAGCAGCCCCGATGACATAATCGAAACGTCACAAGAGTGCAGCTGCTGTTGCAGCTACTGCAGAATCAGCAGCAGCAGCAACAGCAGCACCAGCAGGGACTGGGGAAGTGAGGCAGCTGCAGCAGGCAGGTGCTGTAGCGGCTGTAGCACGTGTTGCAGTGTCGCCCTTCGTTACACTGGAGGCCCTCGCATAACGTCTCTTTGCAGCATCGAGCAGCAGCAACACCCAGTGCAGCAGCAGCAGCAGCAATCGCATCAGCAGCTGCTGCTGACGACTGCAGAAGGCGCGTTGCTTTCTGTGACAACGCGTCTTAGTAGTAGTAGTAGCAGCAGCAGCAGCAGCAGGAGCAGCAGCCTCAGCTTAAAGCGTGTCCCCGTCGGCACGAGCAGAAGCGCGTGTAAAATATCTGGGGGTGCCTCCTTTGTTCTCATTGCTGCCAAAGAGGGTCTCTACGGAATGGGGACTAGCTATCATGGCCAGCTGCTGCAGCAACAAGCTGCGTACTGCTGCTTCGTGCCTCGTCTGCTGGTCTTTCCTTCGGACTCTCGCTGCGGCATCGCAGCCATTTGCTGCAGCAAGCAGCATGTTGTTGCTGTTGCAGCAGATGGTCGCTGCTTTGCCTGGGGCAGCAACACCTGCGGGGAGCTCGGCATAGGCAACGCGCACCAGCAGAGGCACACGCCTCAGCTAGTGCAGCTGCCGCAGCCAGTAGCAGCTGTTGCTGCTGGGGAAGGCTTCAGCCTTGCTGCCGCTGCTGCAGTGGGAACTGGCGGAGGTGTATGGGCATGGGGCCTTAACTGCTACGGGCAGCTGGGCCTTGGAGACACAAGACCAAGATATTTTCCACAGAAGATACTGCTGGCCGCTTCCAGGCGCAGCAGTAGTTGGGAGGGTTCGGTGAACCCTAGTGCTTCTTCGCCATTGCCACCCATTGTGCAAATTGCTGCAGGAGACAGCTTTGCTGCGCTGCTCGCTGCTGGAGGGACGCTCCTGTTACAGGGACGCCCTCCCTCCAAGTGGACGGGCACCTCATTGCAGCACGACTGCAGCAGTTACTGCTGCGATAGTGGCAGCAGCTGCAGCGGTTTTGCTGCTACCTTCGGAGACGCAAGGCTTCCCAGTGAGTTATTGCTACTGCCGTTGCTCCATCGTCTACTCTTGTTGCTGATGTTGCTGCTACTCTGCCTGTCTGCATTGCCAAGGCTTTCTTGCTGCTGCCGCTGCTGCTGCTGCTGCTACTGCAGCGGAGATTGGATTTGGGTCTGTTTTCCCTTTGCAATTTTCCCGCATTGCATGCGCGGCGTCAGCCCTCGTTGCCTTCGCCCCGGCTCAGTTGCAGCAGGTGTCTCCTCAGCTGCTGCCGGTGGGGGGAGGCGGCCACCTCAGGCTCAAGTTCGAGGGACTCCCCACGGTCCAACAGCACCACCGGCATTGCTGCTGCTGCTGCTGCTGCTGCTGCTGCTCGCAGCGGCTAGGGGCCGCAGCAGCAGACACAGACACACACGTGCCCAAACTCGCGCAGCCAGCGCTGCTGCGTCTGTTGCTCCTAGACACTCCACCAGGTCAGCAGCAACAGCGACAGCAACAGCACCAGCTAGAGTTGCTGCTGAAAGCGTGGCTACGCCCCAACGGTGTTGTTGTTTGCCGCTGTCCCCAGCTGCGAGCAGAAAGGGAGACAGCAGATCTGTGGGGCCCATCTTTTTCTTGTGAGGAGCTGCTGGGGCTTGACGCCTCATGCCAACGGGGCACTTTTGTAGGGGAGCAGCCGTGTGCTTGGGAGGAGGCTGCTGCTGCCGCAACTGCGCATCAGCAGCAGCAGCAGCAGCAGCACTGTACAGGATGGTGTATTTTTGGAGGGCTGAGCCGCGACATGGCGGGAGAGAAAAAGACAGTTGATGAGGATGGTTCTCTCGAGCGTGATCTCTCTCCCCGGGGCTATGTGCTGCCGCTGGGGCCTAGGGGCCCCTTAGTGCAAGGCCGGAAGAGACAGCTAAAGCACTGGCTTGCCTTACAGCAGCGGACCGATGGAGCTTGTCTCCTGCCAGCTTCGGTTCAGGTGGGCGGCCTCACCAGTCACCTCCTTGTCCCCAAAAGCATCTCCTCGTGCCGCTATCTCCGACCGTGCTGAGGCGAGCCACAAGAAAAGGCTTAGGCCTTAGAGCCTAACGAGCAGAGGCTGCATGCGCCTCAGGTTACGGTTGACGGACACCACTGGTCTCTCCCCTCTCCTCTGAGGGTTTACTTCTCGGCCTTTCCCACACGCGTCCTTTCCGTTTCCCCCAGCAACGCGTCTTCTCAAGGAATGCGAACCCTAAACAATAAACCCAAAACCTAACCACCCTAAGCCCCAAACCCTTAGCCCGAGCATGATTCCGACAGGGCCCAGACCAGCATTCCTAAAGCCCTTGCAGTTAAGAGTTTAAGGTTTAGGGTTTAGGTTTTGTGGTGCAGGCGGCCTTCCCTTAGAGGTGCTGCTCGATCTTCCGGTCCCCGAGGGGGCAGACTGCAGCAACGCCACTGTTCGCTTCACTGTTTTCCCGAAGCAGACCCAGCAGCAGCAGACCCAGCAGCAGCAGCAGCAGCAAGAGCAAGAGCAGCAGGAGCAGCACGACCAACGGCAGCAGCACCAGCAAGAGCAGAAGCAAGAGCAGCAAGAGGAGCAGCAGCAAGGGCAGCAACAGCAGCAGCAAGAGCAACAACAGGAACGAGATAGCTGGGTATGTCGGCTGTATGTGCCAGCAGTGGTGTCTCCTGGAACGCACAAGCTCACCTGTATTTCCCCTGCCTTCAGCGAGGCCCTCCTGCATCGCTGTATCCTTCGAGTCGACGCTTCCCTGAACGGTAAGCCCTCAACAACCCGAAAAGTCTCCGACTAGAGGTCCCCTTGAGTCCCTAGATCTCCTTTCCCTCCCTAGCTAATCGATGCTCCTAAGGAATCCAGTGACTAGCTAGCTAGTGGCAAGCTAGCTAGTGACCAGCTAGCTACGGCTCCATCTGAGTTGGGAAGAGGCGTCCAGGGCCAGCAAGATGGTGATAGCCGCACGTGGCTAGCTAACTAGCCATGTTCACTGCTAACTGGAGGTGAGACCTCCATGCCTTTCTGCTACTGGCTTAGGAGAACAATTTACACAGCAGGGCGCCACTTTCTTTCTCCTGTCTCCTGAGAAATTTTCTCTGTCTCCTCCCATCGGGGCTGCGGGGACCCCCACAACCGTGCAAATTTCCACTCCCCAATTGGAGGCCCTGGGCCCCTTGAGGCTGCAGCAGCTGGAGGCTTGCATGCCCGGCAGCAACAGCAATGCAAGCGGAAGCAGCAGCAGTGGCTGCTGTTGTCTCCTGCTGCATCCCAACGGTTCAAAGGAGACAATCCCAGCAAGCGTCTCTAAGACCTGCATCGAGGCCACCATCCCCCCCGTGTTCCTTGAGGTAGGAGGCCTTCTGCCCGTTTCTTACTGCTGCTAGTGTGGCAGCCGCTGCAGCTTTTGGAAACTGCCGGCTCCGCAGCTCTGCTTGGGCGTCCAGGCTGAAGAGACAACCTCCCTGGAAGACTCCCAGCAGCAGGACCTCCAGCAGCAGCAACAGCAGCAGCAGCAGGCCGATAGTGGAGGAGTAGCAAAGACCAGCAGCATCGATGTCTACAAACTGCAGGTGCTCTTCAGCTTCAACGGCAAGCAGTTCAGCAGCGAGTCCAAGACCTTTGGGGTGTATAGGCAGCTTCAACCCGAGCAGATGTTGTTGTTCACGCTGCCAGCCTTGGCCACTGCTGCTGATTCTCCAGACGCCAAGGCTGCTCATGTGCATAAAGAGCCTGAAGTTGCGGAGGGCATTAATACGCAGTCTGCAGCAGCAGCTGCTGCTGTAGCTGCCATTACTTCTGGAGACGTGCAGCAGGTCGATGAAGAGACTATCATCGGCAGCGGTACGTTTGCTGCAGTGCTGCTGGATTGCGCAGTGTCTGTACACTTGCCTTGCTTCCGGCTGATCGTGCAGCCGGATGTTGTTGCTGCCCCTCACCATCACAGCAGCATCGGCAGCAGCAGCACGTCTCGCTCCCTTCACTCGAGTCGTTCTTCCGTACGCCAAGCACCGGCAGCAGTTGCTGCTGCTGCTGCATCTGCCGGTGCTGAGGCTACACCAGAATCCGAGCCGGAAGCATCCCCAGTGCAGCTGGTGGTTCCCGCTGCTCTTAGCACTGGTGTGCAGCCGCAGCTGGTGTCCCTCTTTGAGGCCAGCAACTCAAGGGCCCACAGCCGCAGGAGTCCTTCTAGAGACAAGGCACTAAAACAAGCTAGTAAAAAATTTCCTGCCCTCACGTCGTCGGGAGGCTCTGTTGCTGTTGCTGCTGCGGGAAGCCCCAAGAGCGCAGCAGCGGACAAGCAGCAGAAGCAACAAAAAGAACAGTTGCACAGAGGTGGAAAAGGACTGCAGCAGCAGCAGCAGCAGCAGCAGCAGAGATCCTATAGTGCAGAGGAAAACTTACAGAAGCTCTTAGTGGTAGGCAGAAAGCGAGAAGCACCTCCTTAGCTAGCTATGTAGTGGCGGCTAGTCATGGATAGCCAACAAGGGTCTTGCCTCTTGCTGGAGCTCTCTCTGTTTCTGATGCTTCTCCCCACGGCATCTCTGAAACAAAATGTGTCTGCGTACTGCTTGCTGCTGCTGCTGCTGTTTGTCTCTTCAGTGTGAATTTCCCACCCTCACGGGCTCAACCGAGGGTTACAGCAACTGTCGCCTTGAAGTGTCTATTGACGGGCTGCATTTCTTTCCTGTTGGGGAGGGCCGGACCCTTAAGCTGAGAAGTGCGTAGCAGCAGAATGAGGAATCTGCAGTCTCTGGTGCTGTTGCTCCTGCCGCTGGTATTGTTTTGCTTGCTGCTCCTGCTAGTCCTGCTTCATAATGGATTAGGAACAACATAAAAAGGAAATACCTCAGTAAGGACAGAGGAGACAAAGAAACAGAGGAAGTGCGATAAAGTGTAGCGCTTCAGTTCGGGGTGAATTGTGTGTGCAGGAACGGTGGTGGGGAAGGAGGCTTGAGCAGCAGAGATAAGAGACAGACAGAGACACAGGGGAAAGGTTAAGGACTTGCCGCTTTATAAACAGGATAAGTCGAAGACATAAACAGGATAAGTCGAAGACAAACCCTAATGCCGTTGCAGAAAAAGGCCAGAGACAGAGGGCGGAGTTCGTGGAATAGAGGGTAGGTTAAAATGGCCCTTTTGTTTCATAGCAGTTGTGGCGTGCTGTCTCCGCCACGACCCTCCTAATCCGAGGGCCCGTCTCCCACATCCCACCCAAATCCTCGATTTCTCTTTGTTTGCGCGATAAACGCTCTCTGCTTGTGCAGAGTAGAGGAGTGCAACTAAGAGTTTAGTGTTACCTCTACCTTGATGTCCCTTTCGTCTCTTTACTCCTCTCTCACGCTTCTACGAAACAAGACCACCGAGTGAATTTACACTACAACGCTGCACATACTATGAATACGAATAGACATATATGTGACACGGCCAAGCAAAAACACGCACTGAAACTACACATAGACACAGGTCTGCATGATGAGCGTAAACATATTATCATGCACCTACATATAAGCACACATATATATCTAGGGCAGCAACACTAGCCCCAAACCCAGTTCTGCCATTGAGGCCGCAGCAGCGCCATGCCTCCCTAGCTGCCCAAACAGCTGCAGCGGCTGCGAGACTGTGGATACTGGCCCTAACTGTCCTAATGTTTCCTTCGATTGTCAGCAAGTGGAATGCGTGCTTGTCCTACGTCTAGTTCTCCTCTGACCTCCCTGCTTGTGTTACCAGCAATCTGCAGCCCCCCACTTAAAAAATTAAAAATGTTAAAGAGCTCCCAAGTAGCGCGGAGCACAACACCCGAGTCTGTAAGCAGCAGGCGGGCCAGCCGCAACGAGGGTGACGACGTGACTGTCTGTCTCCCTTTTCGTCGGCTCTGCAGGCACAATGGCAACCAGCTGTAGCTAGTCAGCCTGCCACACGCTTCAAACCATATATCTGCCTTCCCCAAGCATGCGTGCGGGTTCAACTGCAAAAGCACGCTTGCGTTTCTCCATGCCACCAAACATATCCGCCTGCGGCGCACTCTCCACATGCAGTTTCTCAGCCGCTTTCTTTAGCTTTTCGTGGGTCAGCTCGTAGTTGGGGTTCTTGCGGGCACCTTTCGGGGTAGGCATGTGATCTGTCCGTGGCCTGACACGGCTTTGCACGCCTTCTTCCGACGTCAACTCAGAACGGACTTCCTGTGTACATACATTCGAACCACGCAAACTTGCTGCTCGTTTGCTGCCAGCTCGCTGCCGTATTGCAGTAGCAAGCGAGCATAACCACACCTTCAGCTCTTAAAGCAGCTTTCCTCTAGCAGCTGTGTTGAGGCTGCAATCCCTTCTTGTTACCACAAAAAGAGACAGGAGTCGCAGCACCGACTTCCAGCAGCCGCGTGAGGGAATCAGCACTGGCAACAACGACATTAGTTGCAGCAGGCACAGCAGCAGCTTGGCGCATACCTCTTGCAGCATTCTGCAAGCGGTCACTTCGTCTATTAGCTTTCCGTAATGCTTCAGCTGGTGGTAAGAGATGGTCCTATCCTTGGGGTGCCTCCTTTTCCTGAGAGGCACAAGAAGGTAATTAGTACCCGCATGCACGGAGACACTTTGTGTGCGCATGCACAAAGACGCTTAGTAACCTCATCCAGAGAGACACTTAGTATGGGCATCTACAAGAGCAACAGAGACACTTAGTATGCACATGTACGGTCCTGCTTACATAGATTTGCAGGACCACAAACAGAATCAGAACTTGCAACAAGGCACAAACCAATTAATGCTTGCCTCGGTTTGCAAAAGCCCGCAAAGATTGAGGGGAGTGTGCCGTCGGCTGCCTCGTGGAGACGAATGGCCTCCGACTCCAGTATGGCTGTAGAGGCAAGGGCAGCAGACCGTGACACCTAGAGAGGCGGGAGCTGCTCACCGGTGTGGCTAGCCAGAGAGCTAGAAACAGCAAAGCCAGGGAAACCTTCCAACTAGTTCCACAGGTGGCCAGCTAACCCTCGGGCTCACGGACTTTGGAAGAGACTCACCATGTAGCCGCGGGCATGCATCGTCCTGCTGTGCTTGGCAGACCGCCGGGGATCGACTCGACTGGAGTGTCCCTTCTAAAGGCAAATCATTTTTGTCTTCAATCTCAAGTTGGTGAGGCCAAAATAGAGATTTGTGGTATTCATTCCCGGTCCTTTTGTTACGCCGGCCGTCGCGGTCTTTTTGCATGCTTTTCTTGTCGCCGTTCTGCTCCTCGCAATTGTCTTCTTCGTCAGTACTTTCACTGATGGAGACACGCGGGCCCCAAGGAATCTCTTTTGGCTTTGGTGGCCGGCCCATGTACTTCTGAAAATCTGCTTTAAACTTCTCCCTTAAAGCGTCCTCTCTAAATACTATCTGCATCCGCAGGCAACCACACACAACAGACTAAAGACCCGAATGCCTTAACCTTGACCTTTAACTCTTGGCTCTAAACCAAGTGTCTCGTCGTGTTTCCAGCTGTACACTTTTCCCCCCAAGAAACGCTGCAAGGGCTGGCTTCGGTGTCGCTGCATGCGGCCGTCCCCACCAGTCCCTCTTTTAGCAGGAACCTCAAGCGCTTAGATCTCTGCCACCTCTCTCTCTCATGAGGCAGCCACAGCTTGCGAGTTGCTTGATCTTTTCCTTCATTGAAGTCCGGCCCTCGGCGGCGTCGATGGTGTCTGCCTGCTGGAAAGATACCAGCCCCAAGCTCATCCGGGCTTAGTGCATCAAATGGCTCTAGGCCGGGGCAGCAGGTGTTGGGCCCGAACTCCTCGGAGTCGAGCTGATAGTTAGGGAGGGGTTTCCGTTGGGGTCTCTCTTGAGGTCTCGTCATGTCTAAACACACCGAAGCCCAGGCCTTGTCCCTGTCGTATGGTTTTTTCTAAGAGCACATCAGCAGCGTACAGAACTTCTTAAGACCTTACAGACCTCCCAGCTGCCCCTAAGTGCCGGCAGCAAGAGACACCAGGGGCGACGGCAGAGGAGATAGGAATTCCTCACCTGTCTATCAGCCTGTGAGGGGCCACTAGACCCCCCGATTATACGCGGAGTCCCTCCAGCAGGAGGGATTAGAGAGTCCCAGGCGTCTCGGCTCGTGGGCTTGAAGGCCGATGACCCCCTCTCCCTTTGTTTGCATGTGCCGGGAGGGTAGCGGTACGCCAAACACGGGTCCCTTGTATGGGTCACTACGCCATACAACTGTAAGTCTCTCTCTTGTCCCTCCAGCAGTAAGCTCTCTATCCGCTGCCAACTGGGAGATGGAGTGACCTCGGGGGCCTGGGACGTTCCCCTTGAGGCCGCCAGGGTGTCCTTTTGAGCAATCTTTGAAAGCGCCCTTTGGGCCTCCTTGTGTGGAGGCCCTGAACACTGTGGGGGCTTCATCGAGCCCAAGCAAAGCCCGCCTCCCTATGCCTGCCACCCGGCGCAGTAGTTCCAGGCAGATTCGATTATTCGAAAGGGGAATGCGGCATTAGGGGATAGAGGAGGTGTTTACTGGATACTAGGCGAGTTCCTTTTAAGCAGGATCCAGGGAGGTGAAGGTTCAGGGTTTAGGACTTAGGGTTGTCAAGTGCCACTACGACCGACTGGAAGTTGGAATGCTGGCTGTACAGGTGGGGTTTTCAGTGCCTTAAAGGCAGAGGCCTCAGGCAAGAGAGGGAAGAGGTGTGAGCCCATCTATATCTCTCGGAGACAGTTAAAGACAATGTATCTGGGCCTGGGGGCCAGGGAGACTGTGGGGCTGCTTGCCGCCTGCTTGGGCTCTAAGGAGACAACTGCAAGGGTGAGAAGGAACAGAGGGGAGAGGGAAGGCCATTGGGAAAATACCGCCTTCTCATCTTTTTATACTGAATCATCTATTTTATTCGGCTTATATTTCATTTTTATTCACATGCATTCCACCGAAGTTGCAAAAGGAGAGAAATCGACCGAGACTCAGACTGAGACCAGGCCCTAAACACCTAGCCGCCTCCTTCGGCTTGCATTCAACGATATCCCCATTTAATTTTTCTGACATTTTAAATTCTTTTTCCCTTATTTAAATGTTAGGGTTTAGGGTTTAGGCAGTGTTGAAATGGCCTGAGCACCTCCGCCAAGAAGTAGATCCCAGTGGCTCTCCTCGCCTCCACAGACCCCTGGAAAACACGGTGTCTGTACACCTGGATAGAAAGTCCCACAAAAATAAAATTACGTGGCTAGGGTTGGGCCTTCAGGCCTAACGAAGCAAGGCCGAAGTCCGGAGACATTTCGAACCCAAAAAAAAGGAGGGAGACAACAGCAAAGACAGATACAGGAGACAGCAACAAAGAGGCACAGAGTTTCCCGAAAGGAGGAACATAGAGGAGCCTGAACCTCACAGGCCCAACACTGCTGAGTCTGGAACTGGCAGTATTTCTTCGTGCTAGCTTCGGAATGAAAAGGACCTCTAAATATAGACGCTTATAAACATACACATATGTACTCACCTATCCCTATGCACCTTACGGAGAGCAAATGTGTGCAAGTTCGCAAACAGATATTTGCCCACAAATACGGACAGAGATAGAGGGAGGTCAGGCGCAGGGCCTCATCCCCTGGGCGTCGCTTCCACCACGTCAAAAGCTTCGACTTTGATAGTGGCGTTTAGCAGCTGTCCAACTTCTGTTATTTTCTTCTCTGTCGCTTTGCCGCTATCGTCCAGAGCCCAGGGCTGAAGCCGCACGCAAACCTCACACAAAAGGAACCTAAATCCTTAGCCCGTGCTGCTGTTGCTGCTGGCCCAAGTGGGGTGTATAGCCGGGGGAGTGCGAGAGAGCCACTGCGAGTGCCCTAGATTAATGTTAGGGATTAAGGACCTGTTTAAGCAGGACAGCTTCCTTGTGCCATTTGCTCATCTTTCCTTCTACAATCTTCTGTTTCAAAGCATCGGGCATGCCCTTGCTGCGGCTGCTGCTCTTGCTGCTGCTGCTGCTGAGGCTGTCGAGAGCAAATTGCCTCTCCTGGGCCACGAGAGCAGGGGGCAGGTCCTCCACTCTCTGAAGGACCGCAAAGAGTTTCTATGCTGTAGCCCCTTCAGGGTTTAGAGTTTAGGGTTTGCTGCTAAATGCGTATGCTGCGGGGTTTCGGGTTTAAAGTGTTTAGGATTTAACGACATACAATTGCGAGTGGCCTGGTTGCTGCGATGTGCATGCACAGTTGCCTCCCAAACTGTCTCAGCCGCTCCTCAACCTCTCCTTGCTGCTGCTGCTGCTGCTTTCTGGTATAGCTGAGCTGTAGCAGCACAGCCATGGGAGCGACGTCTACTCCTAGAGGTTGGTGGCAGTAGGAGGCGACGATGCCTGCCCCCTTCCTGGCCTGCAACAAGGCCACTCTCTTTAGCACCACTTTCTCTCCAACTATGCGTGATGTGTATGCCAGATCTTCTTCTACATTTGCTTCTGCTTGGGGTGTACTGGCGTCATAGGAAGCGGCGTCTGCTGGGCCCTGAGCCCGGAGAGACAGTAGCTGCTTTAGCATCATCTGCTGCTGTTGCTGCACTACTTCTGCTTTGCTGTCAGCGGCAGCAACAGCTGCTGCTGCTGCTCTTGCCGCTGCTGCAAAGGCCTCAGACTCAACAGCAGCAGCAGCAGCTCGCTGTGCTGCGGCTGTGAAGACGCCGCTGCGGCTAACGAAGTCCGAAGAGCATCCCACCTGAACAGCAGCAACTCGCTCTATCCCAGCTGCTTCCGCTGTCGCTTCTGTTGTTGTTGTTGTTACTGTTATTGCTGCTGCTGCTGCTGCTGCCCCACGTGTGGTGTCTAGTCGGGAGAGTGCCACAATTCCTTGTTGCTGCTCGTCTTCGCCGGCTCTGTTGCTAGCCGCGGCAGCAGCAGCAGCTGCTGCTGCTGCATCTGCCGCTCCCTGTTGCCGTAGCCACTGAACAGCCTTAGTTAAATCCCCGTCGCTGTACTGCAATGCTTTTACACAAGACCCGTAACCTGCTGCCGTTATTTGTCGCAGCTTCTTTACTAAAAACACATCCACTTGCCCTGTTGCTGCTGCTGGTGCTGCTGCAGGTGCTGCTGCTGCTGCTGAGGTCGGAGAACGTGAGGCTTGGCTGTTGCTGCTGCTTGTGCTCCAGCCGCTGCTGCAGGGCACGGCAAAGCTGCTGCTGTACAGCTGAAATGTGTTGGCAGGAGGCGGACAAAAAACCACTGCAAGAAGCAGCAAAACAATTCTACGGCTCATCCTGCAAGCTCCTTGCCCTGAGCCTCAAGCCCTAATTACCCTTTGGCTGGAGGGGCCCTGGTGCGGGCCCAGGGGAGCCCCCTGGCAGTAGATGAACGCGTTTGAAGGGATATTAAAGGGTTTAGGGTATAGGGTTTGGATGCATCCGATACTACGTGCAAGGTGTAAACAACATGTGGCGTGCGTCGAGACCCACGCAACTGTCTAGGCTGTACGGTTCACTGTTTAGGACTTGTCCCGGAAAAACGCAATGGCACCATGCTGCTTTGCGTTTAGGGCATAGGGTTTAGCGTTTAGGGTTTAGGGCCTCGGGAAGTTTGCACATGGCGGCGTAGTTTGCCGCTTCCCATTTCAAATGTTGCAACCCCACGACGTCTCAAAGGTATCCGTGTTTTAAAGTATAAATATTAGTTTATAAATGATAAAAGGCACAGATAGTGGAGCATTTCTTTGGTTTGGCGTGCATTCTGCTAAGTTATGCCACATGGTGCCTGTCCAATAAGGTTTAGGTTCTAGACAACTGCGTTGTTGTTTTGCTTGCGATCCAAAGAGCTAAACACCAAATATCCAAAAATAAGCGTGCGTGTGTTTTAGAGCTTTTTGTCTACAGTGTTGCGGTGTACAGGCAGCTTCCTGAAGCCTTACTATTTTCGGGAGCTATCTTGACTATAGTCAAGTCGTGTAGTATGGTAAACTGAGAGTTGTTGGTTTGCAGCTAACAGCTTAGTGATTAGTACATTTGCATTTATTTACACAGATTCTGCACATTTGGGTAAAGTAGCAGTTGCTAGCCAGAGCTTGCTGCAGGCTGCAGGAGTTAGGGAGGCATACCTGAGTACCCCTACACACTAACCGCCATAGGCCAGAGTTTACCCTTCAGGCTGAGCTCTGGCAAGGAGAGCTGAATGGAGAGATCCACGAATCAAGAACTACTCTCGTTAAGTTGTCGCCAAATGAGATGTTCTAATACATTGTGGCCTACAGGCATGTTAAACCATTCCTGCACGAGGCAAGAGTTGGGGCGTTACGCTTGGTTCTCCGCAGAGAGAAAAGCAAACGTTTAACGGGATCTGTTGCGGTGGCTGTACACGGCATCCCCCATACACTCTACGGCTTCCGTTTGCTAGCTGTCTGGGACCCCCATGACGCTTGGGAAGCTGACGCTGGGTTACAAGACATCCTCCTGATGTCCTGATCGCGTTTTGTTTTCGCTTTCTGGTTTAGCGAGATTTTATCGGGGGCATGCGGTGTCTGAAGAGACAGCAGGAGAAATCGGAATCCGAAGGGCCCTGCTTAGCTGTGTTTGAGGAGTTGCTTCTTATCTCAAAGTCTCGAAACGGTAGGTCTAGAGCTTGCCTGGAAAGGAACTCAAGAATTCTTTCAGCCACCGACTCTACGGAAACAGCGTCATCGGCGCTGCGGCGGACGGCAACCGCAAACACAGAAAAACGTACCTAGCTAACTGCGTAGCCAATTCTCTATAGTTAGCTGCTCGCTAAAAATGGCGAAACGTCCAAATGCGTAAGTAGCTAGCTAGCTGGCCCTATATAGCTAGCTGGTCGCTACAAATGGCAAAACGCTTCCCCACCAAATCGTGGTCAGCTTGTCTGGGAAAATGTTGCGGATAGCTGGCAGCCATCGCTCTAGCTGGGCGGTGCTGCACGAAAATACTCCAAATTGAGATAGATAGGGTCCTGGTAACTTCCATGGACACAAGTGTCTGCAACTCAACAAGCGGTCACTGCTACTGCTGCTATGCTTTAAAGTTAGTCACCGGAGTTCAACGAGCCTCGCGGCGTCTTTCCGTGCGTCTGTAGCGGAGTTCGCTGAAGGCCCGTCAGTTACCTGAGAGAGGCGCCATTCGAGCGCAACGATCATAAGCCTTAAACGCGACTTTGCACGGGGATACAGAGGAGATGCAATAAAGAGACAGAGAGGAACCCTAAAAGCAAATTCGCTTAGATCACTCGTAAACTGCTTCAAGAGGAGGGCTTACTTTGTCTGTCTGTGACGAAGCTTTGCACCGTGCGACTCTATCTACTAGCGTCTCCTGCAAAGGCCAACAAGCCCAAGAATAAACGTAAAGTACAACAACTGCCAAGGATATACACTTCATGAACATGCCCGAAGATTATCAGGTCTCTGCCTCCTCTTTTTCTCCTTTCTATCCCCTCTCTAGCTCCTCTCCATTTCTTCTCTGTCTCCTTTCTGTATCCTCTATGCAAGTTAGTGTTTAGGGTTTAAGGCTATTGCGACCGAGTGGCGTCATTCTCAGGTACCTTGCCAATCTTCAACGGACTCGACTGGAAAAGCATGCATGACGGCATCTCTCACCTTGGGGACTTCCAAGCACAAGATACAGTCGGGAATTATCTTGTGGTGTCTCAAAAGCTTGGCCTGGTGAGCCGTCAGGGGAAAGCCCTCCAATACCCAACCCCGCCTAGCGCAGTCCGCAGCTGCTAGCCGATTAGCCACGAGTTGTCCGACGAGAGGATCGAACGCTGAAGAAACGTTGCAAACAAGCGCACAAACCCGGCATACGTGACAGCCAACTGCAGGCGCTAAACGCTCGGCATCTGCAGGCTCTTTTACATAAATCTAAACTCGCTGAATGCTTAGCCGCCTTGGCATTCATGCCTTGGGGGCTTGCAAGACTGAATAAAGTTTCACCCGTACACAACTATTTCACATACGCATTTGTAAAGGTATGCATGCGTGCATCCATGCAGGGTAATTTACGGATTCATAAAGATCTGCGTGCATATATGGGCTAAGTGGGTTTACAAAGGTCAAGGCCCGACTCCAGCTCCAGAAGGGCCTTTCGGCACTCCTCGTCCTCATGCGCCTGCAACGCCACGCATTAGCCTAAATTTAAATTTTTAGTGTGATGGAAGAACAGACGTATCAGAAATTGCAGCAAAGGGTGCATATGTGTATGCGTTTATGTCTACTATGTCTGTCATAAATATGGAAGGCTTTATTACATCTGTTATATGTGTTTGTGTTCATGTTTAGAAAAAATGATACACATAAGTATATGCGTACTTTCTCTACTACATATATGAATGTGTTTATTACGTCTATTGTATGTGGCGAGGTGCGTATGCTTACTTTATTTGTTAGGCATCTGTATATGCTGATTACGTCTACTATCCGTAAAGACCTATGTTTATTACATCTATTATTCACATGAATCTACTACATATATAACAGGTGTAATAGACTTATAGTATACATAGCTACATATATATGTATATATATGTACATGTTAACATTTAGGGCTTGCGGGGTAGGGAGGCGTACTCGTTGCAACAACAGTTCCCTAGGGTCAACATGAACCACCCCAAACCGTTTGGAAAGGATGCGACTTTGCCTGGACTTCCCGCTGCCGCAACTGCCAATCACCTACAACACCAACTTTAAACCGTAAACCCTCCATAACAACACACAAACCCTGCTTTCCCTTTCTTCGCTTTCGCTAGGTCGTAGCTGATTTGGTTATATGGATTTTATGGTTCAGCAGCAATGCACATATACACATACCTTTAGATATATATGTATATATATATATGCTTATTTACTTAGTTAGTTACACTGTTAATTTAGTCACTGATACTGATCCTATGTATGCGCGTATACAAGCGTATCAATCTTTGCCTCTCTGTCGGACAAGCGTTTCTCCTTTTCCAAAGGATGTTTGTTTATATTCTAAGACTGTCATAAAAAATGACTCCATGCATATCTATTATTATTGTATCCGTGGTATCGAAGTACACAAATTTTGGGTGGGAACAAGCGGATTGTCCCTTCGCCTTCGAGCCCACACCGGGCCTACAAGCGCACAAGACAGACGGATACCGTACACTCCACTGAGATCATGCGTACACCCTATTGACACCATGCGTACACCCTACTGACACCATGTATATATAGCCCACTGACACCGGATATACAGCTGGGGGGCACCGTATGTACACTCCACTACCACCAAGTATATACAGCACACTGACACCGAATATACAGATGGCTGACACCATATGTACACTCCACTGCCACCATGTATATACAGCCCATTGACACCGGTTATACAGCTGACTGGCACCGAATGTACACTCCACTACCACCATGTACATACAGCCCACTGGCACCCTATGTACACGCTGCCAGCACTACACCCCACTGAAGCCGTACATTTCACTAACTGCATACACCCCACTAAAACCAAAAGTAAATCCCACTGAGACCGTATATACAGCCCACTGACACCGTATGTACAACCCACTGACATTGCACGTCCATCCCACTAACACTGGAAACCCAACTGACTTTGTACACCCAACTGCCACCTTACAGCCCACTAACCTCGTAAACCCTGCTTCTTAATCTTCCTCACGCATCTAAACCCGAATATTCACGGCGACTGGCACAAAGGGGTTTCTCAGCTTGCCAATTACAACGGTCCTAAACGCTAAACACTTGGGAGAGTACCTTGATTATATCCACGATAGATTTAAGACTGTCCTCTGCAGGGACTGTCTCGGCGAGGGGCCCCAAGATGTCCACGACTCCGTTCGCATGCCTGAGAGATCCCGCATGAGGGTACCGCCTAGGCTGTTCAGTTTAGGTCTTTGCGTCTAGAGTTTAAGAGCTGCGAGTTGAGGGTCAGGGCCTGCCTGTATGCTAGATGTAGCCTGTCGTCTGCTTCCTTAGCAAGCTGTAGACGGGCCTGTCGCTGTGTTGCTGGCGTGGTGCTGCAGCGGAAGTGGGGCCCATTTGTGCTGCTTGCAGCGGAGGACTCAGCAGCAGCTGCAGCAACAGCAGCAGATGTTGCTGCACTATGTACTGCAGCTTTCGCTGTCTCTTCTGGAGGCAAGAGTAAGCAACAGCGGTCAGGAGACAGCCGCATCTGCAAGAATGCAACAGCTTGTCTGCGGGTTCTGGGGAAGCCGTCAAGGATCCACCCGCGGCAAGTCCCTTGTAGCAGCAGTTGATGCTGATGTTGCAGGCGCTTCATGACGAGATCAATCACCAACTCATCAGACGCTGAGAAGGCACTCAAAGGAAGCATGTTGTTTTGATTTTTCTCTCAAGGGAAAATAAGTGTTATTACACTATTTTTAGCACGCATTAATACGTAGGCGTACGCTTCTGCACATACAAATACTCCTGCACGTATACATGTATTTATGGGCTTTCGTTGGCCTTCGTAGCTCTGGGACTGTTGAATAATCTTTCCCGGCTGTACACGCCCAGCTCGCCTCTTCCGTACCTAACGTCTTCGTGGCGATGGCCCTGGCTGCTTCTCCCTTAGGGAACTTCTCTGCATGCAACCTCAAAATATCCCCTGCAGACACCAAGGGCAAATCCCATTTTTCTGCCAGCTGCCGGGACACCTCACGGCGTCCGCTGCCCGGGAGCCCCAGCAGCACAAGCCGCAACAGAGGCCCTTGCTTTTGCTGTGCCTTCTCCTCTTGCTGCTCCTCTTGCTGCCCTTGGCTTTCCAGCTGCTGCTGATGCTGCTGCAAGTAATCAATGAGACACTGCAATGGATCTTTGGGCTGCTTTTGTAGTAGCAGCCGCATAAGCGACTCCATGAGCTCTCGGAGGCCTTGTGCCTCAGCATACTCCTCGCACTTCGCAGCAAACAACTCTTCCGTGTCCATATCCTCTGGCCCCAAAAAACTACAAATCTTAAGTCCCTTAGGTGCCTTTAACCTGAAGAGGAAGGGGCCTACGGCCGGTGGTGCGGCCCGCAGAGAGAGTGTCTCTGTCAGTTGATGAAGACTTAGGGCCCTCCTGATACTTTTCCGGCTGGCCTGCTCCTCTAGTTTTGTGTTCTGTTTGTGAACTTTTGCTTTCCTTAGCTGCTGCTTGATTCTAAAGCTAAAGCCTCAGAAACTCCCGTGAGGCTTCCTGTAAACAGGGCTCAACACCTTGGAAGGCAACGAGTCTCCGTAGCGCAAACATACCAAATCACGGGGTCCTTCTAATTCTCATATTCATAATCGCACATATTTAGTTAAAGTGTATAAGCAGCAACAATTTTTTTTTGGAGTGTTTCGATGTTGATGCTGCACATTTCCTAGTGGAAGAACAGGGCTTTTATGGGAGCCCCAAGAGGTTTCATGGCAGCACCAAATTTTTAAAAGTAATTTCACGTAAGAAAATGAAAATAAACAAGTTTTGGCTTCCTTGTTTGCTAAGTTCAAAGTTCCTGGAGTCACGGCTGACTCAGTAAGGTCACCGGGAAGTGACCCTGAGCCAGTTCCCCGCTCGGCGCTCGTGCAACGATTTCTTCTTGTTCCTAACATGAACACATTAACGTGCTATAAAAAAGTTTATTGCACTCTGCATAACATGAACGTTTTTTGGGCATGGATTTAGATTATTTAGAATAGTAGGGCTAGTCGCTGGTTTTGAGCGTGCATACACACCACTCCGAGAGCGCCCTGAGTACCTCAAGTGGGATGCAACAACAAATCAAACGATTTTCTACAGAAAATTGTTTGATTTGTATATAAAACGGTGCGCGGTGCTCCAAGAGTATTCCCATATCCGTAAACTTATACGTCAATAACATATCAACATCTTTTTCCTTGCAAAGCCTCTCCTACTCTTCTGCTACGTCATGGCACTTTACTATTTTGGCTGTTGCCGTATTATCTGCGTAGCAGAACAAGTAACGGCGATGGCGTCAGTGCATGACGAGCAGGAGGCTCCAGAAGGTCTCTCGCTGCGAAGCTGCAATTTGCAGCAACTGCTCATTCTCCAGAAGCTAGGGCTAGAATGTCCTTCTGACGACGCGCGCTTACTGGTTGGCAAGCAGCAGACACTGATGACACTTGTGATTTTCAGTTTTCCTTCAATAGGCCTTTTGAAATTTCTTTCTGTAATACCTCAGCTTTTGGATACTCATTCCCGTGCATCTCTTCGTTTCCCATACCCGACGCAGCAAAACCATCGCGCTTTTAATTGTATTAGATTGCTTTTTGCTCTATTTATTTTCAACATTGGACTGCTTTTGAATGGCGCCTGTGTTTCTGTGTCCAGGATCTGCAGCGCCAACTTTACGATGTCACTGCCGAGCTAGATTTCAAGAAAGCCTCCTACGCCCAAGTGCGCTTGGGACTTCACATACGCTTGTTAAGAAACAAGGAAACTCTGCAGATAAATTCTATTCCATAAAATTCTGCCGAATTCTTATGTACACGTCCAGCTGGAGCTTCGCAGTATCAATAATGCACAAACTACAGAGCAGGGTGGTGGCGACCATTCCCAAAATATTTTGCTACGCCCTCTACTTGTTTTGTCTCCAATTGTCCATTTCCTTCAGGCTGTGGAAAAGGCTAAGCGGCAGGAAGCGGAGCTGCAGAAGAGACAGGGACAGCTGCGTGCGCAGCTGCAGAGGTTTCAAAAGTTTGTATATACCAACGAGGAGAAGACGCTGCGCGCAAACAAGAGGGCCTCGAAGGATAGAGAAACGAGTCACGCGAGAGCTAAGGAGATTGCCATTTTGCAGAGAGAGCTTGCTCAAGACGAGACGGCTTGTGCCAGAATCGAGTCCCAAGTCCAAGAGTGTATGGCACTCGCAGATTAGCAAAGGGGTTGTGAGCTATAGGTTGCGTCAAGATCACCTCGTCTTCGTTTCTTTTGACTCTCAATTGCGCAAAACTGGAGTCTAGTGGTCACCTTCGTCTGTTCGGTTCTTTGGGTTTTGCTGTTTGCAAGAGCCTTCACCTGGCTTACATCTCTCACCTTTTCTGCTACCGGGGGATCAGTACCTTGAAACTTCTATTGGCTTGTAAGGCCGGATTTTTCGCCGGTAATCAATAGCAGAGTGGCTTTTCCAGTCTGCCTTGATCTGTCGTTTTAGTGCAGAAGTTCGCGGATTATCTTATTGCTGCGTCCCAAGCCTGTCCAGAGTTTTCGTGCGTTCGGGACATCATTGGGCGGTTTGAAGCGCTGGCCTGCGTGCACGCCAGCCTTTTGGAAAACGAGGAAAAATTCACGCAGAAGATGGATTGCATCCGCCATGAACTGCAAGAATACAGAAGAAAACAATCCGCAAAGATCCTTGTGTGTTCGTTGTGCTGCGCAGCCATCCCGCCTATAGCTTGACACCATTTTCGAGTGCTGTGTAGTATTCTCCTGAACTTGTTACGTCCATCACACATTCGTTCTGTACTATCTAGGAGGCGATGGATTAATGGCCTTTCGCAGGAGGCAAACAACAAGGTCGCGATGTACCAACGTGAGTTGGAGTCGCTTGGGAAAGAAGCTGCGGCGTTGACGGCAAAGGCAGAGGAAGCAGCAAACGACGCGTTCAGCAGATCAGTACTGCTCGGCAACGTTCTGCTGGCGGTGGAAAACATGTTCGCAACCTGCATCAGCGCGAGGCCAAACATCCAGCATGGGCGCGCAGCTTGGGAGAGGCAGCGGTGAGTGGGAGCTAAGCGATTCTTCCGGTGCTGTCTTTTTACCCAGCGCTAGTCATCCTGGTACAGATATATACGGAGCTACGCAGACTTTGCCAACCAACTAAAGTAGCTAGTGTTGGTACCGCTAGATAGCTCATGTCGTGGGTTGCATTCGCACCCTATCCATGCGTTTAATATGAGGGTTGCCCGACAGTCGAGAAGCCGCAGCCGAGGCGGAGGGAGAGGTGCAGCAGGAAAAGGACAAATTTGGACGTCAACAGCGTAACCGAACAACTACAGAGAAGGAAGCAACAGACAACGCTCAGCTCCAACGCAGGTGCCGGTATGTGATGGAATTGCTAGCGGCAATCCGTTTTCTCATTGCTGATTTTCGTGATATTGAGGAGCAGTTAAACAAAGGGGAGAAAAAGAAACAAAAGGCGCACAGAACAGTCAACATGGCCGTGGAAAAGTTCAATGAAGGTACGTGAGCTCCTTAATAGAATACATCGTTATAACCAACAGTTCCCAAAGAGAGTAGACGAGTTCCTTAGTAGTATACACTATTATAATAAAGAGTTTCCGCTCCGAAACGAGCTCTTTAATAGAATACACCATAATAAACAATTCCACATAAGGGTTCACAAAATAAATTAACAGTATACACAGTGCCGGCTCCAAAACTTAATACTGCCTCAAACAACACTCGTGACGCGTTCCCCCTTTTACACTGAATCGCTGTAGGTCGTCTGCCCTGTGCCGTCGTGAAATAATATGGTGAATGTATAGTACATCCCTGGTGTTGCAAAAAAACGCAGATGTGGTGGAGTTCGTCGCTACTCGGACGCTGGCCAACCTGCGAAAGGACAATTGTAACACCGACACCAGTAAGAGAACAGCGTCTCGAAGGCTTGCTGAGGATAATAGCGGCTACCATCAGTCCACGCGAGGCTCTGCAGGATACACGTAACATCTGAAAGGAACAAGAGATAAATAGACTACTATTGATACTACTCCTGGCACTCTTGCAACCTCCACGATGGCTTCGGTCATGGGCGTTTCGAAAACCCTAACTCAGTTCTCAGTCCGTAACTGGCGCATCTTTTTTGCAACGACTGGCCTCGGAACAACATACGCGAAATCATGCGCCATAGCTTCATCCCCAAACGCCGTCATTCCTCTATTTCGCTTTGACACGTTTTCAGGCTCTGCCTCCTCTGTGCTCCCACAAAAGAGCAGCTAGGCACTCTTGTACCTATTCAATCATGCGGCCAAAAGTAGAGGCTCATCCTCCGTCAGTAAATATCCATCTTCCCTATTTCCCCTCTTATACGAAGCTATGTGTGTCGTTATGCATCACTCTGTGTGTACTCGTCGCAATCTGCACTAAAATAACTCCTTCGTAACAACTGGAAGAAAAGGTTTTTTAAAAAAACAAGTCCGCATGGTTACAGTTGTACACCATAGAGCTGCCGAATCAGTTCCGGAGACATTTTCACGAGTTGTCGCCTGGCTTGTTTACTCCACTTTTTGATTTTCGTTGTGTTCTTGATGACTTGAACCTTGGCACTCTTCATCTCGTTCTCTTTCTTCTGTTGTTTCTTGGCCTCTCGTTGCTTACGTCTCTTCGCTCTGATGCTCTCCTTAACAGCTCGAGCCTGTCTCTCTGCCTCCCTAACCTCGTACTGCTGCACCTTCCTCTGTTGCTTCTGCACCCACTTCCTCTTTGCTGCCACTGCAGCAGAAGCGGTTCCTTCCCCTGCGCAGCCCCCAGCAGCAGCACTGCCCTTGCAAAGCCGTCCAAAACTACGCCTCTGCCCCCTCGGCCTCCATGCCTGTCGCCCCCGCAAACGAGGAATGGTAAGGCTCCCTCTGCCGCCGTCTTTCAGTTTCGATGCTTCCGCTTCCTGCTCTGCTACTGGAGCCGCTGCTGCTCTTGCAGCTGACGAGCTTTCTGCCTCTGCTGATCCTTCCTCTTTTGTCTCTGCTTCTGCCTGGGATAGAGCCGACGCTTTTGCTGCGTTCTGCTTATCCTCTTGGAGCACTTCCTTTGAGGACGGATTGCTGTTTGGCGTATAATTGATGTCTGCTGCTTCTGTTGCTCTTTCTACCGAATACGCACCAGAGGCCGCAGCTGCAGATGAGCAAAGGGGGAAATTAACTGCGGTAATTGTATTAATTAAGTCTTCAGATTCCATTGGCTCAGACTGGTTTGACCGGAGAACAGGTACATCGGACTCTGGCTGTGGGAGCGCTGCTATAGCAGTTTCCCCAAACAGACCTTTGGGTTCCATTACTAAATGTGTAATATCATTTAATTTCACTTTTCTACATTGTGTTTTCATCTGGGGTTCTCGTGGAAAGGCTAAAGAACTATGCATGCGTTGGCCTTTACCAACGACACCCCGCAAGGGCTGTGCCCCACTGTAGGTCCCACCGAAGCGTAAACCCTTAAACCTGACAACCTAAATTAGAAAAAGACGTCTCCTGTGAGATACATTACCAATATAATTTAGAGAAAGCTGATGATGTGCTTTCTTGGCTCGTTGGTTTAGGGCGGACGCTACTACGGTCTTTGCAGCGCCGAGCTCCTGAACAGCACCACATAGTTTGATGAGCAGCATCACAAATACACAAAAGTATCTCCACAAACCCTAAACAGGCGCTGTTTTTGGTGAAACATGGAAGCACCCTCGGCGGGGAATCAGCCCGAGACGGCTCAGACACCGCGAGCTGAGCGTGTCCGAGTTGCTATACGGTACGTGCTTTATTTCTTTTAATTATAGAGCGTTATTTTTTCAAGAGAACACCGAGCTAACACAGCGACAGTAATAGGTTCCGTACTCTCAACAAGTGGCGGAATGGACCTCAAGCATCAGTCTACGCATTGCTGACTGGGAGCTGCGGTTCTTTTCTTACTAAGGTGGTAAATACCACGATGACGGATCTGGCTGTTGCCCGTACAGATTGTGAGACAGTGTGCTGACTGCGGATTGTAGACCCCAGAGAACTAGCGTAAAGAGGGCAATGAACTGTGGTTCCATCTATCAGCGGCTCATCAGGCGTCTCCTGCATTCTGCTGCTATAGCAGAGTCGTCTGTTAGTCTTGTGTTTGAGCTTATAAGCTGTGGAGCGCTTGCAAAGCTGTCAATAATAAAGGCAACACCAGTCAGTGACAACGAGACCTAAAATAGCTTTTTTTAAAGGGGAAAAAGGGGCCCAGTGCCATGTCAGTATATCGTGCAGGCTCTCCCTGCCTTAGGAATAATGCGCTAATGCCGTGCAGTTGTCGGCCTCTTACGGAGGCGGAAATCAGCGAAGGTCGCAAACGCGTTTTGACAGCAAGCGCGAAGACTGCGTCGGTGTGCCTAGAAAAGCCAAATGGACCTGCTAAGCACTTCACCTTTGACGCAGTTTACGATGAAACGTGAGCTGTCCCATTCCATGTATTCATTACTGTGAAGTGCCACGGATTTTGTAGTCGGGACGAGTCCGATTCAAAAGAATCAACTCGCAGATATCCAGCCATCGAGTCGTCGGTTGTTACGCTCGGGCAGCGTGCCGCAGGAAAGTGTTTACGATGATGTGGCGTTTGGAATCGTTGAGAGCGTTGCTGAAGGCTACAACGGTTAGAACTGGCCAACCTCAGAGTCCTTCGAAGCAATTTCAAATAGACTAATAAACCTTTCAACGTCGCATCTGTAGTTACCTAGTCTTCACGGCATCAGACGAGCTTAAATGCAAACCTCTTCGTGTGCGTAGCGAAGAGTCGGACCGAATCTGTTAGAAACAAAGGGGTGGATAGAGTGCACCAGCATTTGTTTTGTCATGGATTTAAAATAATTGGCACTGTGTGTTCTTTTAGCTGATATACACTAGAAGCAGATTCAAATTTTAAATTTCGATAATCATTACGCACAGATAGCTGCGCATCGCTGGCACAAAAATGTATGTTCTCCGCCTGCAGGGACTGTATTTGCCTATGGACAGACAGGCACAGGGAAGACATATACGATGATTGGCGGCGAAGGCGAGCTGCAGGGCATTACTCCTCGTGCTTTTGAGCACATCTTCAGCACTATTGACTGTGCTCCTGACAAGGAAAGAGATTCACCCTCGGGGTTGCGTCGCCACTAGCACGAAACCCTCACATCGCAACCCTAACTCTCTTTTCGCTGCGGCACGCCTGCCACTCGGGCATACCGGCGCAAACGAGCTGTGGCTCTTATGCTCAGACATTTTTGGTGCGAGCCTCTTTCTTGGAGTTATACAATGAGGAAGTAAGCAGGGTGACCACCAATCCACAAACATGCATGCGTGAAAGCCAGGGATCACTAGGATGCTAATGACGAAATAACGGCAGACACAAGGCCCACCGACGTTGATGCAGGCGCGTGATTTGCTCTCCAAAACACCTAACGCAAAGCTGAACCTCAGGGACAACCCGGACAGTGGAGTCTTTGCGGAGGGCCTTAGTTCCTTCGCCGTAAGTTCAGCAGAGGAACTGACAAGGCTTTTGGTGAGACTGCAGCCAGCTCTCCTTTGCCGCAGACATAGATATGATCCATGAGGAGGTAACCAACAAAAACAATAGGATCTGGTAGCTTTGCAGCGATGTACATGTCATTTCCCGCTCTCACCCTTTCAGTCTCGCGCCGTTTACACTTAAATCATTATACTGTTCTGTAGTCCTCGACGAGGCAAGCCTTCTCATGTCATCAAGCCCTCCTTCTCACTTCTGACGACTGTGACAGTCCGCAGGGCAGCGAAACCGGAAGGTTGGGGCCACGCTGATGAATGCTGCGTCAAGCCGGTGTGGCCTTGCATGCCTTGGATGAACGTCACCTTCTGAGTTCCTCTAGAGACCTTCTTGCTCTCTGTCCTGACCTTTCTAGTGTCCGCCGTACCCAGCTCATGTACGAGCTTCTGGGGCCTCCCTTAAGGCTTTAAATTTTTTTTGAGTATGCGCAATTACCAACAGGTCACACTCCATCTTCACCTTGACAATAGAGAGCGCAGATAGTGAGGGGCGGGTGCGTGTGGGCAAGTTGAACCTTGTGGATCTTGCGGGCTCGGAAAGGTCAGCTTCAGGTGCTCCGGGGCATCAAATATCTTTTGAATGCTAAGATGAGCGGTCAAAGGACGAGGTGACGACTGACTTTCAAGGAGTGACCTGGCCATGTCGTATATTCGTCTTGCAGGCAGAGCAAGGCTGGTTCTACAGGGGACCGTTTCCGCGAGGCAATGAAGATTAATCTGTCTTTGAGTGCTCTCGGCAATGTTATCTCTGCCCTAGCCGAACAGTCACCATTCATACCATACCGTGATTCGAAGCTAACTCGAATTCTGCAGGTATAGCAGCTTTCGTAACCATCCCCGACTATTTGATCAGATGCAGCAGGCAACTTGCGTCGTCAGGTCGTAGTGGCAAAACAATGCTTTTTTGCGTGCGTTAGGCCTCTTTGGGAGGCAACACGAGGACTGCTATGGTAGCGAACGTTGGCCCAGCGTGCGTCCACTACGACGAGACTCTCAGCACCCTTCGATACGCACAGCGAACCAAGCATATAAAAAATGCACCGCAAGTCAATGAGAATCCAAAGCAAGCTGTAATAGTGGAATTTCAAGAGGAAATCGCAAGGTTGAGGAAACAGCTACAAGCAGCGGAGCGTATGCTATTTCAAGTTTAATTTCACGTCACACCCCTGAAATATAAAATGCGCAGATGCAAGTTTGAAAGCATGCCCTGACTGAAATCAAGTGGAAATGGGGTAGATGCAGTCTTTCACAATGCCCTCTTCCTTTTCTTTTCCAGCAAACGTATTTTCCCAGTCGTTCAGCATCGTCCGCAGTAGTACAGAAATTCTCGTGTTGGGTGTTTTTCCCCGAAATGTTACTGTAGAAGCGAAGCTGCAGGCTATAGGAAAGCCAGTAGAAATCTTCAAGGAAATTATTGTTGAAAAGCCTGTAATCGTCGAAAAAGAGATTATTTTAGAAAAGCCCACGATCGTCGAAAAGATTGTGGAGAAAATCAAAATCGTTGACGTCTCTGAGGAAGTGAAACGCACGTTGGAGGAACGGAACTTGCAAGAGCAACGGCACCTGCGGGAAGCCTTCGAGATTGAAAGAAATGTGTCTAGTCACAAGCTTGACCATTCTGCTACTTAAATAAAGGAGCCAGTTCCACTGTCAAATAGATCACAACGTGAAAGTGTTCTGGTACTGCCACTCCTTCTGATTCACCATAGAGGCTTCTCAGGTGCTCACCCAGGCTGTTCATTTTTTTTTCAGGAAATAGAATTGGCACGACAGAAGGCTGAAAAGGATTTAAAGACCAAAGAGTTGGAGGCGGCGATGCATGAAAAGGTATAAGGGGCCAGCCTCAACATTGCTCTCGCGCCTGCTATTCTGCTCTGAAGTCGCTCAGTGATTGAAGCACATAAACCAAAGTACAACATATTTGTTTGCGGTGCATAACGTAGCATCGAGCAGAGCTGGCGGCTCGGCTGCAACAAATGGAGGCGCAGCTGCTGCGCGGGAATTCGGAAATTTCTAAAGCCAAATACCAACAGCAGGAGCTGAAGAAGACCAAGTTGCGTTTAGAAGAGCAAACGAAGATGGGTGAGCTTGTTGTTTTGCAAGTGGTTGCAGACCTAACAATCACTATTGAAGCAGCGTTGACTCAGGGATATTCACTAACGCCTTCGGGATGGAACATTCGCTGACATTTTGATGCAGAGGAGCAACTTCGGAGGGAGCGAGACCAAGGTAGGGAGGCCCGGCAGCTGCTTGAAAGCTTAGTCACGTCCAAGGAGAAAGAAGTTAGCAACTTATCCAGCAGGGTCCAGCAGCTCTGCCGACGCTATGCCGAGGTTGTTGACGATATGGAAGACATCCAGAAGGAATTTCAAGCAGAGCGGGAGGGGCTGCTGCACGACATACGCTCTCTGCAAGTTGAGATGAAGCTACAACAGACCATTATCAAACATTTTGTACCACCTGAAGAAGCGGCCGTAGGTTTGGAAGCTTTTGCATTTGCCGTTTAAAGATTCTTGTGGGTCTTTTAACACACCAACTACTTCGTACATGCTGCTACCTGCATGAGTGCCCACAGCGAATTCGCGCGTGCGCCTCTTGGGATGAGCTTCGAGGCGACTGGATCATCCCAAACGCCCACCTGGCGGGCAACGCAATGTACGCAGAAGAGTTTACACAAAGACATGAGCACCCAAACCGGCTCTCTACACGACACCAACAGGTTTAGACAAGCCTGTAGGGGCTCACCATCATCCTTGCGTACAGCCTGCTCAGTGTGGAAACCAATGGAACTACCAGTGGCTACTGGGAAGGTGTTGCCTTTTTGTGTCCGTTGGCGCCTACGCCAACGTATATCCCAGTGTCGCGATTCTGTGGAAGACAAGTCCTTCCTATTTGGCCAAGTTACCCGCAGATCACTACAGAGAGTAGCTCCGCGGCCTATTTCTATGAAACGTCGCTCAAAGGGAGGAAACAGCAGCGGCTGTCACGCTGATCCGCTGCGGTAAGTGCGTAGCCTATAGAGTGCGCGATGGAGGGTAGGGGTTATAGTAGGAATGTTAGCTTCAAAGGACCAGCTCTATTACGGTGCTCTTTGGAGAGTTACGAAAAGTAAATAACCACTAGGTACCACGCTGCATGCGTGTTCTGAGAGCTTAGGACGCGGTCGTCTGCTATCACGGATGAGCCGGCGTGTTGCAACCGAGGGACCTTGTCGGTAACCGACAGCTGTATTGCAGCAATCCGGTGATATACACTGGCTCCCTGGCAGTAGTGCAAATGCCATGCTTGCTGTGCTTCTCAATCAGAATCTGCAGACAACTGTCCAGCGCATCTGTCTATTCTTTCATTCTGGGGCCGCAGTGCAGACGAGGCGCTGGACAAAGCACTCAAATACGTGGAAAGACGCTACTTTAAGGAATACCCAGGCCTTTACGCCAATCCAGGCGTCGAGGTATGGAACAAAAGCGATAGCTGATCTTTTTTACAGTTCTGTCACGCAAGTGCCACTGCCCCACTCCAACAGCCCTCTGGAGACACTGATCAAGGGTGACGCCTGCAGGCATTCTTCACTTTATGAGAACCGCAATTGACCATGGTGTCCAACGCTGGCAGCTGTGATTGTCAGCTAAGCAATCTCACCAGTGAACGTGCGCTACATGCAGGTGATAGGGCAGCCAGCGGGCACCGGGCTACAAGCTCGTGCTCTTCCTTCCGCGAGGCGCTCAGCCACAATAGGTCGAAGCCCTACTCTGACGCCAGTGCCAGGCAAGCAAGCTTCAGCCCACACAAAGCCACTGCCGTTGAAAAGCCAGTGCACCTTCACCTCTAGAAAAGCCTACGTTTCAACATATTGGATTGATTACAATCGATGGCGTAGGGTGACTTTAAAGCATATGCACCCTACACTCCTGTGCTCTTTGCACCAACAGACAATCCAGCGCCACCTGAGCAATTTCCCAAGGCCCGCGGTCTCGTCATGCGATGAGGCGTTAGTGGCGATGCTTCTGGATATTTATATAGGCTTAGTAAGATATTCACAAATGAAATCCCGTGATCCTAGAATAGCTCCAGAACCGGGCTATCCGCCCCGCTTGGGGTTTATGTCAGTAGTAGGCGCTCACTGTAGAAATATGGTAGTCGTGCTACTTGGTTGCCACTGTGTGCTGAAAACAATGGCCCTCGTCAGGACGAAAGATATGTGCTATCAAACACAGTTTGGTGCGCACACGAGCGAAAGAAGGGAAGAGGACACAAGAGGGCAGGTAGATTGTCAAACAGTTCACAGCCATTAACAGATACATCCTCTTGGGTTATGGTGTACGCACACATGTGTGTGCTGGGGATACCAGGTAACGCGCCTCTACATACAGAGTTCGACAACTAGTTCTTTTGTAAACAAGTCCTCCGGGACAGTTGTACTCACACTTCAACAAGTGAAGTGCATGTGCGGCCAGATAATCAGGAAAGCATGATGGGGAAGCAACGAGCGAAAAAGAGTCTCACACACTCTTAAACACCCACGAATGGCGAGACTCATAAAAACCAGCTCCCTCGACTCCCAGTGGTGAGGCGCTTTCTTGCCTTGGGGAAGTGAGGAAACTCAAGAGTGTCTGGAGGCCTCTTTTGTTGCCTATACAGATGCACTCAAATTAACTTCCTTTGCGCTCTAAGGGGGCAAACCACAGTTCACCTGCCCTGGGCAAGCTGCGCCGTTGTAATCCTAGAGGGCCATTTCCTCCAATGCAAAACGACGGCTGCAGAAGGCCCCCGAAAGGGCGCAACAGCATTCCCAAAACTGTATCACCTATGCATGCATAGTTGGCCATCCGCTGCTGCACACATTGCAAACCCGCAATGCTATTGGTTATGCGTCAACGCAGCATTACTGTTGCTGTCTAGCTTACCAGCAAAGGTGCTGCTGCAGACCAAACTAAAAAACACAACAGCCACCCGCCTCTAAACAGTTGTCTGGCCGAGGCCGTGTGGGTTAAGGGGACTGCAGACGTCCCAGTGTCTCATGCGATCTCCTTTGCGGCCTGTTGAAAGGCACCACACGTAAGAATAACGCGGAGTTCTCTTACGTCAGACCCAAACAGCCCGTTGCAGCTGTAGCCACAGTTGCAGCAGTAGCTGCTGCTGTGGAGGTAACCTCGGTATCCTGCGCCTCTTTTGAGGCGGCGACTGGCACATCACCGTCGGCGTCGTTGCCTTGCTCTGCTTTCTTCTGTTGCCCTTCCTCCTCCAACTCTTGCTTCTGCTTCTGCCGATACTGACGCATGTGTGTTTCATCGTCAGTGCGACAGCGGCTGGCAACAGAAGCAAACGAATCACAACGGCTGGTTGTAGGGTCCGCCGATTCGAATGAAGTATAAGAGCCAAAGCCTTCAATGCTCCCCCATGTAGACACGGGTGACTTCCCTCCCGCTGCTCTTGCTGTGGCTATTCCTGTTTTCGATACTGCTCTTCCTCCTGCAGAACTGGGGTTAAAGGAGTAGCGTGTGGCCTCCCCATGGGGAGGGTTCGGTGGCCTTGTGTGCCGGGATACATCATCAGCCAGCGCCATAAACATTGCGCTAGTACTGCTACATGCATGCATCTCTCTTGGGCTACGAGGCAGCCATACCCGTGTCTCTCCAGCAGCAGGAACAAAAACAGGTGGAGAGACAGATCGGCTCTTGCGGCTGGTGCACGGAGGGACTGTCAGGTTTTGGAGGGTCGACGGCACAGCGGATGCAGCAGCAGCTGTAAAACATATCTCTGCCGTTGCCACGTTTGCTGAACCATCATCTGCAGAAGTTGCTATATCGGCTGCAGGGGGGGCTGCAAGGAAGGGGGATAATGACGTGTCTCGGTTGTTGCTGCTGCCGGTAGAGCTCTGACAAGACAGCAATGCATCAGCATGAAGTGAGCGACATTCCGAAGGGCTTTGCAAGTTCCCACTTCTGCAGCCGCTTGTATTGGCTGTATGGGCCACTGCGCTGCTTGTCGTATGCATCGGAAGCTGACGGTTTATTACCATAGTACGCGCAAGATCAGCACCGGCGCCAACTCCCGTTATGTCTCCTGCTCCTGCTATTGCTACTAGCGCGTCGCTGGCTTGATGGTCATCCACGGAAGGTGGTACTGCAGAAACGGCGGCGGGCAGCCCACGCCCCTGTAAACGCTCCGGAATAGATGGGGTTGCAAGGAAAAAGCTGCTTCTGCTGTTGCCCCGGGATCTACTTGACAGCACATCCTGTGCGACTTGCTCCTCTCCGCTCCGGTACACGCTGCTTTCACGACTGTTGGATTGTGCAGCATCCGCAGCAACAGTGGACGGTTGGGCGCTTTCGTTTGGAGCAGGAGCAGCAGCTGCCCGTGTGGCTGTTCCTGTTGCATCCTCTAGGCTTAGAGATGTTGCAGCACCGGCAGAAGCCACACCTCTCCGGAAGGCAAGTGGGCCTAATCTAAAGCTAGAAAGAGAGACAACGGATGGCAGCAGCAGCGTTCCTGGAGCTGTAGCAGTAATTGGATCCTGATGCTGATGCTGCTGCTGTTTGGGGCAGCTTGACTCTTCATGGTCGCAATCTAATGCCGCAAGCCCACCCCCTTCCGAGGCTGTGCGGCGGAGACACTCGGGCTGCTGCTGCGAAAAGGGACCTCGCTGTGGGGAAAGCAGCAGCCCCCGAGGCAATGACCTCGACTCTTCCAGCAGTAGCAGTGATTCTCTCTGCAAACTGGAGCTGCTGCTGCTGCTGCTGCTGCTGCTGCTGTTGCCTGCACCAAACGTGTCATCGCTGGCGTCCGAGGAATCGCTGGCCCCTCGGGATAAAAGGCAAGCCTCCGCTCGAGCAGCTTGCGTACGAGAGCCTGCTGAGGGAGAGCGGATGCCGTCTGTCTGATTCAGCCCAAAGTAGTAGTTAAGAGCCAGAGGCCCTCCCCCTGAGCATCGTAACGCCTGCTGCTGCTGAAGACCTGTCGAGGCTAGATGGCTGGAAGTTTCTGCGGCACCGGTGAGGATGGGTGGTGTTGCTACTGCAGCGAGGGGGCACTCCGCCTCGTCCCCGCTGCCTCCTTCACTGTCTCCGTACTCACTTCGTGGCTCGAGGGCCATGGACCAGTAATTGAACGCATTAAACTGTAAACACACCGAACGCAGACGCAGCAATAACCTAGGCTTTCAATCCTCTATCTAAAACGGTACAAAAAGGCAAGGAAAACAAGACCTTCAAACGGAAGCGCATCCTCCTGACACCATAGGAAAAGAGCAGGCTGTCGAGCTGGGGTATACAAGCCATTACCCGATTACTTCAGAGCAACACATATACATGTATACAATGTATTATGGTGTATATGGATAAGTAAATCATCAAACGCGCGAGTTAACATCTACTTGGATAATCCTAGCACAACAGCACGCAGCCACTTTCGACAAACATAAAATGAAAAAAAAAAATATGTATATATATATATATATAT
>NPHX01000402.1:117481-137789 GCA_002271815.1 Eimeria falciformis
AAGCCAGATCTGCCTCTCCTCCCGCTTTCCTCCTCTGCGTTTGCTGCTGCTGATGCAGAGCGAGTGGGAGCATCGGGAGCTGGGAAGACAGCAAGAGAGGTAGGTATCCCCTACGAAGGGCTAACAGCTTCCAAGTGGTCTAAAGCCTCTTTCTTAATCTCCACTACCAAAGCAATTAGCCACCTCAAGTATAAGACTGGTATGTTGCTGCTCCTGCTGCAGCTGCTAGAGTCGAAATAGAGCTGCGTTGCTGCTCAACCGCCTGCCGACAGTACTGAGCCTGGGGCATTCGCAAATAAGCGGCCGCATAGTGACGGCTGTATGTACACATCTGCACCTCCGACTCCTTCCATATTGACTCTAAAACGCCCTAGCAACCAATATCCCAGCAAGAGACAAAACAGGCAAAGCATCATAGGGCGAAATTAAAAAAAATACAAAGAACAAGAGCACTCGTTGATAGTTGGCAGACTCATCTCCAAGATGAGAGAAAAGCAAACCATCCGCGCAACAAAAATAAGCACCTTCTTCATCTTGCTGCCTCCTTCGTAGTTGGAAGAGGGATTCTCTGCCCCTTGATGCTTGCAGTAACAGACAGGAACACCAACACGCCCTCAGCCGAACACAACAGGGCAACAGGGAGTCAGATGTGAAGGAACACACGGGTGGGGCAAAGGTGACTAGTGTAAGGACACAACAACGCGAATTGAAACAAAATAATCGACAGAAATGCGCAGAGAAAGAAAACCCTCTCCCGTCTTTCCCCAAGCCAAGGCATCGGGGTCGAAGACCGCTGCAGCACCAGGCCAGCTGCAGCGCCAGTGGCGAGAAGGGGCTTAACTTCCCTTGAGTACACTAACACGCATTTACAAAGGAAAACGGAAGTGTGTGTGTGTGTGTGTGTCCTCTTCGCGTCGGGGTGAGGGCAAAGAGAGGCAAAAGAGCTCTACAGCCCCAAGTGGCGCCATCAGCCAGCCCGAGGCAAGTCAATGGCAGAGACATTTCAAACTCTTACAGACACTTTGTTAGACAATTGAAACAGCTCTCTTCCCCACAAACGCAGCTGTCTCCTCCCGGGCAAGACGGGGTCATGCTTTGCTTTTGACGAGATTCTTGTGATGCTAATCTTGTTTAAACCGCACCTACTTCTTTCTTTAGAGGGTGATTTGGTGCGGGGTCTCATCGTTGCAACCGCTACAGCAGAGTGCAGTTGGGGACACCCAACTGTCGTCTTGTTTGTCTACGTGTAAGGTGTATTGCAGCCTTTTGCGCTGCCTAACCTCTTCCTCTTCCCTCTCCTCCATGTCCTGCGCCTTCTGCCCCCGAGCCACTGGCGAATCCTTTAAAGGCGGAAACATGTAGTCCGCTATCTCGCTCATTGTCTCGTAGCTGCATAGTCCCCATATCAACAGCAGCAAAACACATTCACATGGGATTGCTTTCACAGGAGCAGAAACAACAACTATAACAAAACGAATAACAGCAGCAGAATCGACAACAGCAAAAGCAACAAGAATGGCAGACTAGATTGGGTAGTGTCGGCCTACGTCCGTGCATAAGTAGAGTTACTTATGTGGTGTATAACACCCGCAGTGTCGATTATAAAAATCTTCGCCTCAGGAATACCCACGTGGATATACGCCCGGTGGTCCTGTGAAGATAAACAAATCCCAGCCCCAGAAATTATATCACAATTCCTTAACTATTTGCCAATCTCCACACCCCAAACCCTAGCGTACCGATTCTCTGTTGCCAAATCCAGCATAGAAAGGGTTTCTGTTGGCGGGAAAAAGGCTTCGGATGTCTCTGAGGGCTGCAATTTTAAAAATGTAAGGCTTTCTGTCTATCACTTCACGACGGAACGAAGGGAACAGCCGGTCAGGACTTAAGATGAGCGGTCCATCTGCGCCAAAAGAGCAAATCCCTAAAGTTAAAAGTTTTGGTCATTTTACATAAACCCTGACCACAAAATGATAGTCCTGAAACCTCAACTCCTAGCTTTCTTACAGCAATGCACTTGGGAAGATTTGAGCTACAAAGTAGACTATCGGTTTTAAACACAAAGATATAAATAATGCAGTCGAATGGTCTATCCGGGCTGTGCTTGACTTAAAACATAGATCCCCAATAAACCCTACACCTCCTGAATTGTACAAACTGTTCCAGACCTATTGCTTGGTATATCACGAGAAACAGCAGCAGCTGGAAACGGACCTGGGAGCTTGTCTCTTTCCTTCTGAGTAAGGCCAAAAAGATAGTCGCGGGTGGCGTCCGCTTGGCCAATGGCGCGAGCCGTCAGATAGAGGATTAAATAACCGCTTTTTTTAATCTTCGTAAAGAGCTCCGCAACCCCTGTGTGTGACCAGTCCCTCCCAACTATAGGCATCAACTGGCCCAGCACATCAGACCTGCATGAAAGCAGCAACAACCGCATAGAATGGACAGATAGCCCGCGCAGCACAAAATGTATCAACAGAAGCAACGGCAGCAGCAACAGCACGGAAGATGAACCAACATACACATGTACTTGTGCTGTATAGAGTGCTGTTATTTATGGTGGTGCCTATCTCTGGCCTCCTAGAGGCGCACATATACACAGGCTGACGCTTCGACAAGTTGATTTCTTGCAGGAGCGCACCTTGTGATTGTTCCGTCGACGTCAGACACAACAATTTTGATGTCGATGGGCCACAGGTAGATTGTGCCGCAGACGCTTTTCTCTCCTTGAAGGGAGGAGCTCACGGTGAAGCACACGCTGTTAGCTCCAGGTTTTAGATCCAGCGACTCCTGCAAGATACAAAGGAAACGACTGCAAGCCTTAAGCCCTAAACCTGTGCCTGCTACTCCCATCGTTGTGTACAGCGTTGAAACCCTAAACCCTAAAGCCTCAACTTCAGGGAGGAGAACAGAAAGGGCGCAGGATTCAGGAGGGTGTGAATGGAGGCAGCGCCGCACCAGCTGTTGTGGAGTAGGTCTAAGAGAGCGTCTCAGTCTCTTGCCGCTTGAGGGCGGCGTGCTGGGGACAAGGGAAGGGAATTCGCTATCGCTATTTATTCCGCTGCTGCACGTTGCCCCTGAGCAAGAAAGAAACACGCCGAAGCGTCAGTCTCACCATGTGTGCTCCTCTAGGAAGCCAGAGGCACGCATGACCATAGATACCAGCAATCTATAGAACACAAGTACAGGTATATATTTATATGCACCCAAATACAAAGGCGTCAATATCTGGAGAAACATTGGTGTACATGATGTGCTATCAAACTGCTCCTTATTACCCTGGAGTTGATCTCTTCCGGGGCTGCTCTGAGAGAAATCGGAGGAGCTGAGTGGTTCCAATCTTGGCCTTAAAACCCCCGAGGCGCTACCCACTCCATCCGTTTGCCAGGGAGCCCATGCAGCGCCCTCTCGATCTGTGTAGGTGATTTCCGCTGTCATAAGTCTCTTGACACTGTTTAAAGAGAGAGGGCGGTTGAACATCAGCCAGCTTGCCAGTAGCGGTAGAGCAACCTTGGCTGGGTAGTACGGAGGGGTCCTTTCGAAGCATGCTACAAGAGAAGGGTGGTACCAAAGAGATGGATTTTCTTCGAGGGCCTCCCACGTAACCAGATTAGCCTTAAATACGTCAGCATCGTGCTGCGCCTCGTCTGCTGTCCCAAACAAGACATGGCCGCAAAGAGAAAACTGAACAGCGGCGCGTCCCTCCTCTCCCCGCCCTGCACCTGCAGCCTCCCCATCAGTAAAAGAACCAGTAGGACTTCGCTCGCTCATCCCAGCCGTTGTCGCCTCATACCTCGCAGCTGTACCCCACGCGGATCTCCAGGTGGAAGACGCATCCACTGACTGCGAGGAGGGCGGCCCCTCTCTGGGGGGAAGACCCTCGACTCCAGAAGAGGGAGAGACGTTCATGTTGTTTTTTGCAGGCTCCTGCAAAGAGTCAGCTGTTTTACGGCTGTCTGCTGCAACACCAGAGGCAGCAGTAGAGAGAGTTGTGCCTTGGAATGGGTGGGAAGGAGGAAGAGACTGGGAATTATGGGGGGAAGGAGACACAGAGGCTTCAGCTGGGAGATTGCGAACCCGACGAGGGGAGTGCACAGGAGAACAGAGGGGGCTAGCGAGCTCCTCCTCTGCAACTCCGATACTGTCCTCGACTTCTTGCATGAAATACGCTTCCCCGGCCGCTCCCAGCTTCATCACAAGCCCCGTACGATTGTTGTTCACCATCACTGTTACTATTTTCTCTCTAGAACGGAGCAGCTTGGCCTTGCCAAAGCGTACGTGAAAAGGGGTCGAGTGCAACTCCCCAGTGTGCGGGTTTCGCACGCAGATAATGTCGATGCAGCCGCTGAGCGTTGCCTGGTTGAAGTCCAGTGCGTTGCTGACGCTGCTCACTATTCTGCCCCACATCTTCAGGCGTGAGAAAAAGGACGACAGGCAACGCCAAGGCACCTCTTGCCTCCCCTTTTAGTCCTGCTCTGTCTCGCATTGGTTGCTGAGCGCATAGCACTCCGCGTTTGCACACCTCGGCAGCAAGGCAAAAAATCTACCAATTTCTGGAGCATATAAAAGGGGCTTTGTGACACTTGGCGCGCAGGAGCCGAAACAGAAGGTGATGGGAACCCGCTGAAGTGTCAAGCGCGCCAGAGGGCGCTGAGCTCTCGTCCTTTCTGTTGGGGCAACTGGATAAGACCAAAGTATAAGGGCTAGTTAATAAAAGAGTTAAACACAAACAGGATTGATACTGAAACACCGAAGCCACACTTATGCCTATTGCTGCTGCGTGCCCCTAGCACTCAGTCGGCTACCTTTACACGGCAAGGTTGGAGGTGGAAGCCAGGTGTTTCGTCCCTCCCTAAGCCTTATACTTTATACCCAATACGCCTAACACCAACTCAAAACCATTAACCTTCGAGGAGGCAGCGCTGCCCCCCGTCGTTATGGGAAGCCGCAGCTACACACAGGGCCCTTCAGCCCAGCCAACTGAGAGGCAGGGCGCTTCTATTTTCCAGAGTGAAATCCCAATGCAAAAACAACTTGATAACAACATTAAAGTGTGAAAAACCATGCTAGTTAGATCACACAGCCTCCACTTTAGTGCGAAGGGCATCTCTGGCGGCGGGTTCACTGTCGCACAGGGCTCGATACGTTTGGCGTGAAGGGGACAGGAGCACCGGCACCGAGGAGTATAACTTAAGTCTCATGTTTCTCCCATTCTAATTTAAATTGGATCTCACTCCGTCGAAACGGATATATTGGAATTGTGAGCTACACTCTTGGAGCTGCTGGCTGCACGTACCCAGCAACCGAACCATGAAAAAAAGACGTCCACTTAGTTTGAATTGGCAGAGACAGATGTCTTATAAACCCACAAGTAGCCAAAAAGCGGGTAAGCTTTTTAAGGCTTTGTTTTTTACCAACACTTGCACTTCTTTCTTCCAAAGTTGGCGACTTTAAATCTTTCGAAATTCGTGTTTAGTGCTTACATTTTAGGTATGTCAGGCGGTCCTTCAAGTGGAATATTTAAGAGTTGGGCTCTATTTCTTGCCGCTGGGTTGAGAAAATGACGGAAATTGACGGAGTTATGTACAAGATAACAGAGACTCAAGCTAACAACTTTAAAACGGCTTTTGGAATCTTTGATTCGGATGGCGATGGATGCGTCAGCTGCGAGTCTGCAAATAAATAATACCCCTTGTCCACTATATGTGTAATAGATATGTTGCTGACACACCAGTATCGGCGCTGAAGCATCCTATCGGCACCTCTCGTTTCTGCTTACAAAATTTGCTCGGGTCTAGTGAGGTAGACGGCAATCTCTCTGTATTTGCATCCACCATAAAGGCTGAGCAAAAACCAGTAGGTTGTTGATTCCTTATTCTGTCGTGTGCCACAAAGGGAATTTGTAAAGCTCTTTCGCTCGGTGGGCCAGTCACCATCTGAATCGACCTTGAAACAGATAGTCGAAAAGTACGACCCCAACAAGACAGGAAAGATAGGCTTTCATACCTTCTTGCAAATATGCGACTCGCCGTTTTTCGAGGATCCCATAAAGGAGGAGAGGCTCGTGGAATGCTTCAGAATATTTGATGATGATGCTATCGGTAAAATCAACGTGACAGAGCTAAGGTTTATCCTGCAGCAACTAGGGGAGCCTCTGGCTGACGATGAAGCAGACCGATTTATTGATTGGGCCCTCAAGGTAATCTGCAAGCCTAAAGATCTAAGTGCATGCCACCCTCCCAGTTGTTTGTTCGCGAGATCAACAGGCGAGAGCTATGCTAGCTCAGAGCACAAGGTTTGTCCAGTGACGCTGCGAGCCAGGTGCCAGACAGGCGTTTGCTAAACCCACCATCTTAGCATATGCCTCAGCTCTGCGGTTCAGGTTCCTGACGCTATTTCGGATGGAGGGCTACTTAATTATGACGTCATTGCTCGGGAGCTAATGAACAGAGATCCGGATGTATCCTAAATTCCACAAACAACCACATAGCGGTGTAAACTGACAAGCCAGGATAAGCTAGGGAATCGGTTCAGAATAATCCGGCTGACAAGCCCCTCACAACTAGTTAAATCGAAAAATACGCAGACCAATCTATGGGTAAAAACAAGTTTTAGCATAACTAGGTTCTATGCCTGTTGCACGAGGAGAGCTAGGAGCATAGAGGCTCTGTGCCCGAGGACAACAAGTGACTCTAGTAACAAATTACGAATCCCAGTAGCAATACCCATCAATCCTGACTTTTTCTCAAACTTCACAGCACTTCTTGACAACCAAAAGCCTAAAGCACCAACACAACTCAAGCCACCTGTATGATGACGTTACACTATCGCCTCAGAAACGCTAAGTAGTAATCTTTCCTAGCTTAAGAAAATCCCCTCGCAGTTTTGCTCATCCCATCTCATCTTTTTTACTTGCGCCTCGCACACATCGGACCCACTTTCCTTCGCCAGATCAACTCCACAGGGAACTAGTCCCAATAAACGCACGCTTAGCCCTGCTCTCATTAACAAGGCCTAAACTAACGCGGGGAGGACTTTTTACATACCGTCGCACTACGACACACCCCGCGCGTTCAACCTCGTGAATCACGAGACTAAGTCCCTAGCATACCTAAAACAGTTCTTCGTCAGCTCGATCCCGCTCAGCTTTATTTGACAGTAGGAGCCTGGAAGCGCGTCTTTTAACTCACCCTTGACTCTACACCTACCGTTTAGCATGCATTGCAAGGGGAAGCAAATTCCTGGAAAACGACAAGACGCTTCCAGTCATTCCGTGGCCACCCTTACATCGCTGCCTGCAGAAAGAATCAATGCCAATAGATATGTTTACAACCCTAAGTTTAAAGAGAAAACCCAAATCAACAAGCAGGTAGCCTCTTACGACATTTTCCTGAGTTCATGCTCTCGTGCGTCACTGGATTGCAGCTACTCTTGACGCTCTACTGAGAGAGTGCGGTTAGCTCATCAACAAAAGATTGAATGGTATGCTGGGGTTGAGTCCGCAATGATTGTTTTCGAGTCTGGAATGTGCAGGCTCCGAAAAACTTTTTGAAGGGCATATGAGGGCTATAAGACCTACTTGGCTGGAATCGCTCAGTTCACGAGCTTCTCACGTAATCTGCAACTCAGACCTCACGAACGCAACGCTGAGTATTATCATGCCTGCATGACCTCCACTGAGCTAGTGAAAGGCTTGCTCAGGTGGCATTCCACTGCCTTCCACCAAGGGTACTTCACAGTCTTGGTCTTCATCTGCATTCCCTTTGATGAGGCTACACTTACGAAGGACTAATAAAGCTCGTCGACATGAACAAGGAAAACAGCATGTTTATTGCACTATGCTGCTCTTTAAATTTTATCAATTGCTGATGAGTTCCCACCAGTTCGATCATTCTCAAGCCAATTTTCGAAAGGAAGCCACAGCTGCTATAAAGTGACGAAACATTTCAGTCACCGTATCCCTAACTTATTTAAATTACTGAGGACGACGCAGCAACAAGCAATTGCGCTAGCCTAAGTAAGGGCTCATAAATTAAAACTTCTACGATGAGCGAACTCCCTTCCACATTCGTAATACTTCTCCTGTAGAAAAATAATACGCCTGCACTGTACGCCTGCGTTTATTTAAAGGAGAGTATGCCTTACTTCAATAGAAAAAGATTTAAGTTGGCATAACGCATGAAAGTATGTATATTTCATTTGTTGCTTGTTACCTCGATGAATTGGATGTGACCGCGAACTGGGCTTGGGATGGTAAAACCCTCTGCAGGCGTTTCTTAAAGTAGCTGAGAGAGCCGTTTATACGTATATATTCACTCGTGTGTTATTTTCAATTAAAATAAAACATAAAAGAGACCAGAAGAGATTTGTAAATGAAAATGTGATTTTTCAGGTCACCAGGGGATTTGGTTTTGGTGTTTCTAGAGTGACCCTGTGAGCGACAGCGACTGTCCCAGGAGGATATAACCTCTTGCCGTTCTATCGATTTACTTGTCAGCAAATTTTTATTTTATTTTAAAAAGGAAGGAGAGAACAAAGGACCTACCGAGGTTTGCATGCATTTTGACATGTGTGCTTTTGTTATTCGCTGCTTCTTCTTTGTTCCCAAGCCAAAAATCCTAAACCCTAACCGCTTCGTACTAAAATAGAAGAACAAAGCCTTTACATCAAGAAATGCGTCAGCCGGGAATCGTATCCCGGTCGCAACCTTGGGAAGGTGTCATCCTACTATTGGAGTACGAACGTGCAACCACGGTCATCCCATATTCCTTACCCACAGAAGACCTTTGGGAGAAAGCGGTGAAAGAGGAAGTTTAAGGTGGCCTCATCTACTCACCCTGACTTGCGTGGAGGCGCATTCCCTTCGTCTGTCTCTTTCTCCTTTAACACACGAATAGATGAGACGTTTTCTCTTCTTTTAACGCATGTACTCGACTCTTGTTCCGACCTATAAAGGCACACTCCAAGGCTCTGACCCAAGCTAGATAGGTAGCTAAATAGCTGTATCTATCTAGTTCCCTACCTAGCTGCAAGCGAGTTCCTCGAGGGATGTGTGGATTTGTGGCTGTCCCTTGCCCCAAGAAAAAAAGCAGTTTTTATCCCGATGCAGCAGCAGCAGCAGCTGCCGTATTTGGCTGCCGGGTTGCCACACGGAGCCCTGCACAATGTTGCCTCTCCAGATGATAGCGCGCTGATGCAGCAGCTCGTGCGGCTGCAGCAGGAGAACGCAGGTCTGAGGGGATATGCAGAAAGAGTAACAAAACAGCTGCGAAGTGCCCGCCTCTCCCAAGCTGTTGCTGCTGCTGCTGCTGGTGCTGCTAAAGCAGGCTCTCCTGTTCCTGCAGCTGCGGAGCTTCAGCAGCAGGCAGAGCGACTGCCGCTTCCCCCCTGGTGTCTGAACATGCAACTGGTTAGCCCCCTACTTGCTGCATACGATGAAAGAATATCAGAATTAGAGGAGGAGGCAAAAGAAAGAGAAAAGGTTATACAGGGATTTAGCGAGAGAGTTTCAGGAGTAACAAGAGAGAACGAACATCTGGCAGAAGAGCTTCGCAGTAAAACAGCTCGTCTCCAGCAACTGTTTGAGGCCCAAGCAGGGGGCACTCCCCAAGGCAGCACACTAGGGGTTTCCGGCGGAGATAAGACATATAACTGTCTCCTACAGGAGAGAAATGAACTAGAAGAGCTTTACAGTTTGACAGCAGAGCAGAGTGAGGTGCTGCTGAGTCAAAACCACTTGCTTAAGTGCCACGTCCAGCATAGCGAAGCAGCACTAGAGGAGATGAGGGTGGTGATGGTGGAGACAGAGAGACGGGCTGCTGCCGTTGCTGCAAGAGAACAAACAGCAGCAAAACAGGAGGAAACTACCGAGAGGCAGGCAGCAGAGCTGCAAGAGGCACTAGAAAAACAGAAGGAATTATCCAAGAAGCTTGCTGCAGCAGAGCAGGAGACAGAGAGACTCTCTGCTGGTTTAAGGGAGGCAGTTCAGCAGCAGGAACTCCAACATCAGGAGTTGCAACAGCAGCGCTCTGCGGCAGCTGATGCTGCTGCATTGCAGCATGAGATTCAGAAACTTAGGATGCAGGTAGAAACAGCAGCAAAGGAGACAGCAGCAGCAAAAGAGGTGGCAGACTATCTAGAGCAAAGACTAGCGACACAGGCACAAGAGGCAGAAGAAATGAAGAGACAGGCCGACAGCTCGTCTCAACAACTGCACGAAGCAATAGTTGAAAGGGAGAAAGCAGCAGCAACTGCTGTGCTGCTGCAGCATCACCTAGATCAGCTAAGAGGGCAGCACGAAACAGAGCTGCACCTGCTGCGGGCAGCACAAGGAAACACACTAGAGAAAAGAGCCATGCAGGCAGAGGAATTAGCGGAAAAACTGAGGAAACAGCTAGAAACTCTACAGAGGTCTCACGGTGAAGCTACAGTAAAGATAGAAGCGGCAGAGAGGAGAGCAGCAGCAGCAGCAGCAGATGCAGCACAAGCTAGGGAAGAGGTTTCTGCTTCATCGAAGCACCACCAAACACTGCAGCAGCATCTGCAGCAGGCGCAGGCTGCTGCTGAGGCGGAATTAGCGAGGATGAAGGAGGCACTATGCTTGCAGAGCAAGGAAGCAGCAGCCAAATCAGCAGCATTAGCTTCCACTAAAAAGCAGTTGGAGGATAGCTTAGCAGCGGTAGAGACAGCGCGTCTTACGTTGCACCAGCAACATCAGTTGCTGCAACACAAGTATGAGCAGCTGCAGGAGACAGCCAGCACACAGCAGCAGCAACTGGCAGAAGCAGCAGCAAGGACAGCAGCAGCAAAAGCAGAGGCAGATGCAGCAAAGCGGAAGGCAGAGAGGGAGGTAGCAGACGCTAGGAGACGCTGCGAAAACCTCACTGCACTAGCAGAAGCAAAGACGACAAGAATACAAGAAGCCGCAGAAAGGAGACAGACAGCAGTAGAGCAGCAACTTTTAGAAGAACAGCAGCAGAGACAGCGGCTGGGAAGGGAATATGAGACCCAAAAAAGGCTTATGCAGCAGCAGCTGGCTAAAGCTGTAGCAGCAAATGCAGCACTGAAAACAAAAGTAAACGAACTTTTGAGTGGCCTCGATCAGACGCTACCCCCTGAATCTGTGTTAGATGACGATGGGGAGTCCGACTTGTCCCCGTAGGCAATAACACTTTTTCCCCAATTTTTTAAGATACTAACGATTGATGAGGCTCCAGGCAGAATGTGGGTTTGTCGGCTACACGGGGCCTGGCGTGGTTCCTCAGTGTGTCTTGGCAGGAAAGATCATAACAGCTCCTGCTGTTCTTAAGGCCCAAGTCGATATCTACAAGGAAGCGGTGTGTATAATTGGAATGCACAGAATATAGCGGTGAATTCAATGCCTATAGTAATCAGCAGTACCAGTAGCACTTTCTTTATTGCATGGCGAAGCCCACATCCCTGTATGCCGCTGCAGACACATGTAAATACCTCAATATCATAGCTCTATTTAAGCTACTGCCGCTGTTACCCTCTATGGGTATAAAACGGCAAAGTTGCTCCAAACGAAGGAAAGTATCAAGGTAGAGAGGCATATGCAGCAGGAGACATGGAAACATAGGGAGACTCACACTGCATGAGTGACTGACCAAGACACAGGGACCGCCCATCTGTTTCGTAGTCTAAGGAGCGCGTGTAAGCAATCAACTATTAATTTGAAAGTCAGCCACTTAACAGCGTTTAAAACTAAACTCAGAAAGGCATATTTCCTTCCATGTAACCCAGTGTACTTCCTAATCGATGAGCGAAGGCAGAGATTCTAAGTGGATAGCATACAAAAAATCGAGCATTCCTGACTAAACGTTTAGACTCACCCTGCAAATGATAGCCAACTAGAATAGGTCCGCATCACTCGCCATTGGCGGAAGGCGTTCCGTAAGTCAGTCGCATGTATGGGCCCAATCTCAATTAGCTCTTGAGCGAACAGGCATCAATTCATGTTCCAAAATGACATGTGATTATCAGTAGAAAGCGATGGCCAAAAGTAAAACGTATCTTCACGCCGCTCTAGCATCCCCAATTTCTGCCCAAAACGGAACGCAGAGAAAGGCCAGATTCCCGTAAGAACGATTACGACCTAGACACCCACAGGGTGTTCACTTCACTAATCGCGGGCGCATATACTCAGAAAAATGCTATTTCAGGTAAGAGTTTGGAGTGGTTCAAGCGCGTTCGAGTATACCACTACAGCCCTTCATTAGCTTGCTCCTCTTCCACTGATACACTAGGTAACTCATTTTCTCTCGGCAGAGTCCCAATAACTTTGTGGACCTGACTACTTCGTCTTCGACTCCTAAACCGTATAAGTGTTACGGTTCTGCCTTACCTGGACAGATTATTCTTGTTTCTCGTCTACTTCCCTGTTAGTCCTTGAGCGTCAATACCTGCCTCATTATCCGTAATAAGTTTTTTATTTCAGTAAACAGAACAGTCTCATTCATTTAGGGACTTTCTTTTTTGCATCAACTTCATCGATAACTTGGCTTTTCATATTTACATGTTTCATGTCACGCAGGTCCTTTGCTGGAAAATTTCGAGGATCCTCCAGAAAACACCCTTTTTGGCTCCACTTCACGTATACAAGGTGGCACTGATTGTTTTTTCCACAGGTTTTATCTTGAATAAATAGCTTTCCTTCCTTGCATCCTTGTTAACTCCCTGAGCAGTCGCAATTGAGGCCGTCTTACAAATTTGGCATGTAAACAGGAGGTTCATCACTAAATTGGTTTCACTTGGTCGGTAATGAACTGTAACTTTCTAAAAGTTTGCCCTAACGTCTAACCGTTTCAATTTTTTTTGTCATAATTGTCTTTGTTCTTCCGATTTACTAAGCTACTGCAACGCTTGATAATCCGTAGATACGTTCATCTTCGCCGAAATGAACAACTTTCTCCAGCGTTGTGGCGCATGAAAAACAGGGCAAACTGATAGTTTGAAAGACACGACGCGGAGAACAAGTGTAGTAGTAAAAGCTGACTCGCAGTTTGCTGGATGCGGGCTGCTGGTGCCTAAAACTTGTTTCTTCAGGGGCACCTATCGAGCTGGGAAAAAGCCAAGCTCCCAGACGTCTCTTCAGACATTGACTACAAAATAGAATACTAAAGTTAACATCCAGATGTTGTCAAAGTACATAAGGGGTAGGAATGCACTTGTGCGAAAATTCTAAGCTGGAAACCGGAGAGTTTCATTCATAATGCTGGGCCCCAAAGGACACCCTCTCGTACAAAACAAACTGTGGGGGCTGTGGCATATCGTATCCCCATGCACTCTCGAGAACTAGCCCTGTGAGGAAACAGCAAGGTCTTTAGAAGCGTGCTTACAAAGATACGTTTTACTCAACGTGAGTTTATGGATCCCAATCTCCTTTGTATTAATTTCAGGCGGTCACTGGAAAGGCTCATGCACGCACTTGGCAAAATATGCTTTGGTGCCCTCTGGCCTAGTGATGGGCAAGCACGGCCAAATCATTGGTTCTAGCAACACAGTGTGGAGAACAAATGTAGTTGTAGCAGTTGGCTAGCAGCTTGTTGCGCGCGCAGGCGCTAATAAAGCAGACGTCTGTAGTGGAACGTTATATCCTGCCTCAACGTGAGTCCAATGTTTGAAGGAAGAACTCATTTCAAGCCATTCACCAGGCCATTGACCCGCACGCGCTGCAAAAGACGCGGAACCGATTGGCTTGCAAGGAAGGTAATGATGAAATGTACAAGATGAGTTGTGCACGACGTTTCAAGGTTACTAGGGGGAACAAAGGGTTGCAACTGCCGGTTCCGCGTTAATGCAACGCTTTGACAATTTCTTTGACGCCAGCACCACTGTGCAAGAGCTTGGCTTTGAAACTCGTCGAATTTATATGCGCATAGATGGATTAGTAAGCCCCAGTTAAATGAAGTGAGCTTGCTGCGTTGCTGCCGGTAGAAACAGCACTTCGGAGATTTCCGAAATATTTTCTTGAGCCTCGACAGAGTCTGTGTCCAGTCCAATGATTGTTGGGTCTTCCTCGAACACGCTTATGTGTGCGCGCTGATTGCCTGCCGATCTTGCCGTTTAGTGGCCGAGGACATCTCTGCTGTGCTCCAGTTGCTCACTCTTAATTGTACTTTGAAGCTCGCCTAAAAGGTTTTGCACACAGCCGTTATGGCGGATCCCAAGAGTGTACTGCTCCTCTGGCAAAAACCATGAAAGAGCTACGGTGCTTCTGCTCTTACAAGAAATTGACACGCGATTACATCCAAGCAATTCCCACTGCCTCTCCCCCAACAATATATTGATTGGAGGCGTATGAAAATGAAGGTTCGCTGGTTTGTTAGAACCGTGATCTTTTCGCAATAACCTTGCACGACTCAGTCATCCAGCGTACCTTTTGCTTCTCGAAGAGCGTTTTCTCTGGATATCCTGCTTATGGCCATCTGCATTCTTTGCCGGTGTGCTTTCTATACAAGCCCGTTCACAAAACTCAGTGCATTCAGTGAACTTGTTTCACTACACTAATTGGTTCAGTGGTAATAAATCTCCACAGCGGTCCTTTATCATTTTGTACGCAGTTTGATTATTTTTGTGACTTACAAAAAGAAGTAGTAGTGAAGAACCGAACCTGCAAAAATCGAAGATTCGAAACGTTCCCCCGTAAAAGCTCTTGTTCGCGTTCAGTATGAACTTTCAAAACCTTCCGTTCTTCCTCCTCTCCACCTCTGAACCATGCATTAGCTGCATCCCGTTCCACCTCTTTTACGGGCCTATCGTCAAGAAACTCCAGGATTGGTAAGTCTGAATGTAGCAACCAGTGTGTAGTATTCCCACGTCATTGACGCTTGTCCGATCCCTTGCAACTCTTGGATGCGGACTATATATAGCCGTGGAATATCGCTGCTCCTAACCACAATACCTGCCCACGTTCAGCTCTTTTATATTTGACACCCTTGAAGTTTGTATAATGTTTTTTCGTACTCGATACCATTGTTCTCCGGTACTGTACAATTTGCTTGGTGATTGGGTTGCCCATTAGGTATAGCGAAGACAGTCGGGGCAAGGACTTAAAACACGCCACAAATTCAAAGCCAGCTGCCTTTGTAGGCGAGCTACAGCTCAGTCCAGCGCATTGTGCACCACTGAACTCCCTGGTCGGCATCACTGAGGCATCGGATCCCTCTAGTATCATATTGCCAGTGTTTGATGAACAGCCGGGTGCAATCGTCAGGACCTGGGACGCCGCTTCCCGTCGGTCTGCTGCAAGAGCTCTTTCGTTAATTCTAGGGGTTTGCTGCATTTCAGTAGTCCCGGCGGCTGACGTAAAACAGCTGTCCAGTCGTGCTTGTGGTACACCTCCACTGTGGAGGCACAGGTTATTGTATGAAACATCAACATTCGTTAAACTTGGGCACTTTTCGAGCTCGAGAATGTCCTGTAGCAGTTCAACAGCCTTTTCCTTTCTAGTATAGTACAGTGGCTCTCAACTGTGCTTTGCCTTATAGGCATTGACCGAGATAAGCCAATCTCACCGATAATGATGCGAGTTTGTTGCGGGCTATTTTGAACGATGAAAGCCTTCTAAGTTCTTCCAGGCCCTCGATTCGGAATATGCTATTCTCCGAAAGGTCCAGAATTACTAGTTCTGGGCAGCACTTGAGGTTTTCGATACGTGTCAAACAGTTCTGCTGTAGGAACCTAAGTCGAAGCAGCAGTAACATCAAAATACCACCGATGCCAGATGGTACTTCGTACCTGTACATAGATGCAGGTATCGCTTTCATACTTTGCTGTACAAGACACAACACTTCGTAGGGAAGGCTGGAACGGTCGATCCCAGCATTACTCTTTGAGCGCTGTCTCACAAGCATTTCAGCTTCGACAGCGGATGAAGATTTTCCAGTCGACGAATGCCGTTTCCGCCGAGCCAAAGTGCGCGTACCTCAGTATACTCATCTAAGTTTTCAATTTTTTGGAACCCTTTGCGATGCAGGTAAAGCTTTTCATTCAATAAAGGCTGTTGATATAGACCTGTTTCTGCAACAAAGATAAAAGCACCTATCACTCCGGTTCGCTATGCCTGGGAAAAATCAAGGAAATGAGCAAAACCGTAAAGATTCAGCTGATCCAACTTGTATGCAGAATGCCCAACTTGCCTCGGCATATTTTGCGGATTATGTCTTTCGTCATCACAGCTGCTTCGTAGTTTGACCCTCTGGGACGCGTTGTGCTATCTTCCTTTGATGGCATGCTCTTCAACCCATTGTCATCACCCTTGCTTCTACATGCATTTAAAGAGATCGACGAATGATGATAAAACCCATGCCCCTGACTCCCTCCTTTTACCTGTTCCATTCTCAATGGTTTTAGTGTATTAGTGGATCAAGCAACCAGCTGGAAAAGCTAGACTCTCATAACAAAAACATCGGGTTAGCAATTTCTTTCGTTTTTTTGTCAAAGCGAATTGCTGCCTGACTTCAGTCGGCTGAAGTACAAGGGAGACTCGAACAACCACAGGACGTTCGTGGTGTAAATGACACTCATAATGATTTCCTGGCACAGCAAACGCGGAACCGTAAGATAGCAAAAAGTTAATATCGCACCTCATCAAAGGAGCTCTGTACACCTCCACATGAAATTTACCTTACGAGTTCAGCTTACTATCTGGCATGCACCTAAATAGGGGTAGGCTGGAGTAAACTGCGAGCGTGTGCCATGACTGTTTAGGCAGCATATAACGCCAAAATTAGTAAATAAATGCTTTACAGAGTATTACAAGCAACTTTGTCTACATGTTGAAGAGATGACACGACTGGCTACCACAAGAAGCGTTTGGGTATGTCTGAGCTAAGGCGAAACACCAGGATTTTCCAGATGGTTGGAAAGAACAAACAGTATACTATAAAATATCCACGGTTTTTGGGGCTCATTCGCCACTCTATCAGTTTCCCTATGTTGTCACACTCAACTAGTTGTATCGTTCATAGCTTTGGAAGGCTAGTTTCTCAGAGTCTCCTTAGCAGCGAGTAGAGCGGTTATGGGAGCGTGTCGCTGTCTGACAGGCAGTCATGTGACTACTCACTTGACGTGGGAGTCGACTGCAGGTGTAGCGTTTGTGCTGAGGCCTCTGAGATTTCAGGTTGGTGTTGTAATTCCGCAGGCACGCAGTATTGCTTCCAAGCAACAGATTTTACCTGCCTATATGGTTAAACAGTCCTCTGATTCCTCATTAAGGTTTTTAATTTTTTGGAACGTCTTTTTATGTGGTCGGTTAATAAGAACTAAGTACGGACTACCAAGGAAAAAACTGTGCATTCACATTCTTATGCATGTAAGATTCAGTAAACAAGGTCTTGATCTGCTTCTCGGTGGTCAGCTTCGTTTAGCTGTGCTTGTAGGGTGGGCGTAAAACCCGTATACGGATTTGGTTCCTCATAATGCCTAAAGTGGTGAAAAGTATAAACCTCTATTGAGCCCAGAGGCTCTATGCCTGTCCTTATGTGCAGCTGGGATGGCTTTCTCAGTAGTTGTCCTACCCAGCTTGACAGGTTTCTTGGTGTGATAATAGGGCTTGATAGGCGAGTACAATTATACATAATGCTTTTTAATTGCACAGTGAAGGCTAGGAGAAAATTAGCGTGGATAGTCAACTTGTCGAAACTCTGCTGCTTCCCGAAGCAACCGCTTGCCTTCGTGGAGATGCAAGAACACACGCAGGAATGTGCAACAGTAACACCCTCTTATTTATAATTCCATGTCGAAAATTGTTGGATGTCTGCAAGGGTGCGCATGCAGTTAGATGTGGGGCATCCAGTTCTGTTGCGGCTTCTCTTCTTTTTGAAAATCTCAACGCTTCAAAATCAGAAAACTTATAAAATGTGTCCTGCAACGAAGGAATGCTAAAAATGCATTTTCTCAAATCTCCTAGAGGTCTTCGAAGGTCGCACTGTATCTTTCGCCTGTCTTGTCCTATGCCCAAAACTCTATGGGCTCAACTCCAAAGTCTAAATGCAAAAGGTGATTCACCTAAAGTAGTAATTCTGCCTGCGCTTAGAAAATGAAACGGCGTGTGCTAAAGTCCTAGGCGCTTTAGTCCTATACAACACAGCAAGCTTCTTGCCTGGAGGCTCCACCGAAATCTGTGGGCTCGCCGGAATAACCCCCCATACTTTACAAAGTAAAAGTAAATTGGTTTTTGAATAATGAGAGACAAAGCTTAAGCGCAAGATTTCAATAGGACACTCTCCTCACTTTAATATCTGCCTTGCGTGCACTCGTGGATATACGAATGTGCACGCAGCCTCGGGCAGGATCCTGTGGGGATCCAACAGGCACCAAAGTGATTCTAAAGGTCCGAGTACATTATGGCCTTTTCTATTCTTAGGGCTCATAAGGTAATAGACTCTTCCTTGAGTCTTTAAAATGCTTAACTGGGATTAATGAGAGATTTAAACTATACAGATTTAACCCTAATAATGAAAGGCCTATGCAGGCCCAAGCTGGCTTCCCAAGACGTTAACATTGCTACAGCTAGACAATACTGTATCCTACGAGTAATAGTCACACCTTGAGTCGATGTATTACAAACCAGTAGTGTAGTGGGCCTGACAGGCCGTACTTATTGAGAAGCATTAAGGTCCTTCTCAGTGATGGCCATCTGCATATATAGAAATTTTGAGAACTTAATTACTAAATGAAATATCATCGCATCGTGCGCTTCAACAGATATGGGATGGCTTGCAGAGGCCTATCAGGCGTATCAATAAAAATGACCATTTGGCTCTCGGACCTATATACGTGCCCATAGGGCTTGTTCAGGCTTTCCATATGTCTCTGGTTTGCAGAAAACCTGAGGCGACAAGAGCGCACTTTGTGCAGCAGAGCTAGAAATGCTACCATACCGAAGTTGGAGAAAGTGAACAAGTAACAATATCTGGGAGTTCTTTCGACCCAAAAAGAAATTGTACGCTTCTTTTAAAGGGAGTAAAGAATTTGAACGCGAGTTACATTAAATAAGGGAACCAGCACCAAAGCTCCAGAATTGCATACTGAAAGGGGCGTCCTGCTGCAGTGAGGTGTGGGGCATCGACATCCTGTCTGGCATTCGCTTCTCTTTTAAAATATCTCTTCTTTAAAATCCCAAAGCTTTTCAATCTATTGCACCAACGTAGATCTGGGAAACGTCCACCTTGTAGATCCTGTGAATGCCTCAAGGTCGCACCTCTCGTTCCTCTTGGCCTATGCCAGTACACTTGAAAGGCTATACTTTAATCTCAAAGCAATTTTTAATTAATCAAATCAAGGATATCTGACTGTGTAAATCTCATTCAAAGGCGTCTGGTGAAAATCTTAGGCGCTCTCGGCCTATACAACAAAGCAGGTTCTTAGCCTGGTTGTATAGCGTCTGCGGGAGGGGTGTATATGTAGTGAACGTATTTACTACATCGTGGCGCTGGATTGCAGATTCAGTGCCACGCTCGGTCATCACTAAGGCTGTGAAAAGACTTTCTAAGCCTCTTCAGTGATTCAAGTGCTTTATGAGTTTAAGTGCCATGCTTAATAAATGTATAAATCATAATTAATTGGCTTTAAAGTGGACTTTAATTAATTATTAGGCCTAAGCCTTAAGGACTTGAAGTCTTGAAGGCCAGTGGTGGGAGAACCCAGAGCCTTACGTGTAGTGAACTTCACTACAATCAGGACTCAGAAGTGCTTGTCATAAGCACGTCTGTGCCGTGCTCATGTTTCGTCTCACGTATACACGTGTCCGTTAATTATTATTAAGTAATTTTAAGTTAAAAAGTGTTGCTTTAGACTAGTGATGAAATGATTAAGTGATTATGAAAGCTTTGTTTATAAAAAATTGGTGATGTGCAAGAGCAAGATTTTACTAAGTAAAGTTTACGTGGTTCTGAGATAAACGTTGATGTTGCACGAAGCATTAGGTTAATAACCCAAGCCCCGCAGAGGTCCGCGCACAGCGGAGTGAGCTTATGGGTCGGCGCTTAACTAGAAGGGGTGAGCACGAGAAAAAGGGGCAAGATAACTTTTCGAGTTTTTACTTAAACTTTGGATACAACTTTTTATTGTATCAGTTTAGAGATTTTAAAGTTGTTCTTGGACATAGATCTCAGTTGTACCAGCTGATTAAGCTGACGATGTTGGAAGTGAGGTCCATTGGGAAGTGTCAATTTCCCGGTTGCATCGGGAATCTTTTATATATCCCATTGTGTGAAGGGAAATGACGAAAGTAGAGTTTTATGTTTAAACGTAGTCAGTTGCCAGACTGTATAGATCGTCATTGGGA
>NPHX01000402.1:145123-161811 GCA_002271815.1 Eimeria falciformis
AAAGTTGAACATATTTTAGATTCTAGGGGAACAGGACATAATGAAGAATTTTTGGTGCAGTAGAAGGTTTTTCCAAGGTCTGCGGCATCATAGGAACGCTTGAAAAATATCGAAGGTTGCAAAGCTTTATTGCGTTCGTTTAGAGCTTTGCGAACCAGACAAGCCAACCAACGTAAAAAACAAGATGAACCTCAAATTCAGCAGACGTGACTTGTTTTAGCTCGCATTTGTTCATGACAAGGGAGGGGACAGGCAGGCTAACGCCTGTCACTGCAAACGCAGTGCTCGGAGATGGTGTTTAAATAGGCCTGAGAGGTTCGGTGGAGGACATAACAAATGTGATTTTGTCAAAATGTTTCATTTATGGCACTTTGCGAGAAAATGGAAGAATATTAAGCTTGTTCGGGTGTGTGCTGTGTGAATGAAAGTGGCAGCTGATTGTTTGCCAGTATGTCCGTTATCATTTATATGACTTTTTGTAAATGTTAAATTAAAATACAAAAAGGATTTGTTGAATATTTTTAGTGGGGAATGTGTTCTTTTTGAAAGGAGGGGGCAATTGTAGTGAACTTCACTACAATCACGGCTCAGAAATGCTTGTCATAGGCACGTTTGTCCCGTGCTCTTGTTTCGTATAACGTATGCATGCGTCCGTTAATTATAACTAAGTAATTTTAAATTAAAATCGTTGGTTATAGACGGGTGGTGCTATTATTGAGGGTTTATGAGGGTATTATTTATGTGTTTTGCTGTTGTGCAAGAAACAAACTTACACTTGTTGAAGCTTATAACGTTTTAAGTGAGATATTGATGTTGTGTAAAAGCATAATTCAATGTCCCAAGCCCCATAGATGTCAGGGCACTGTGGGGCGCTGTGCGGCGGGGAATTGGTTCGCCCCTAAATGGAGAGAGGGCGAAGCAATAAATCTTTCAACGTTCAGAACTTTTGTCCTCAACCATTTATTATTAGTGTTTGTTGTATCAGTGTTGAGAGTCCGAGTCGTTTGTATTTTAAGATTTCAATCCCCCCAGCGCTTAAGAAAACATTGCAGGAGGAGACGTGGTCTTTGGGGAGTGGCAACGCTTCCGCCAACTCGGAGAACGTTTCAAATCTCATTGTGTGAAGGAAAAACGGCGAAGGTTAAGTTTTAATTTTACATATCGCAATTCACCAGGCTGTATAGATCGTCATTGGGAGTCTAGGACAGTCTGTGGTAAGGTTAGAGGGGACTACGACTTTCGCGTTTTTCTGTGCTCCATTTGGATCCCTAAGGAGTCGCCTGCCCTTAATTAGGGGAATTTGGGAAGGTTCTCACATGGGATCCGGGGACGAAGGCGAGGGAATCGAGTGTGATGGTCGGAGAAGTTTGCGTCGTTGATGTAGGGAAATAAATTTAAGGCATTGTAAAGTTACTCACTGCTTATGGGCAGGAGTCTGTGTTGGCGATGCTGTTCTGGAAAGTTGTGTATCGGGCTCGGCTAGCTAGGTTCTGCCGGAGGCAAAGGCACAAGCCGCTCTGCCCTGGAGAATGGGGAAAGCCTTTTAAGAGAAACCGAACTTTGGAGAAGCATACTCTATCAATAAATTCCTTTTGAGAGTCACAGAGTTGCTGGCAGAATCCGCCCGAAGCAGATATCCCTAGGGGCATACCTCCCTGCTAAGAAATGAGAACCTTAGAATCGCGCTAGCGCCGATATCTAGGTGCCCCAGCGGAAAATAAAAAAATTACCTTCTTAAACCGTAGTGTAAAATCTAGTTGGGTGCAGTTAGATTACTCCTGTAGTCAGCTCGTGTTGATAGGCTGTTGCCAACTATAAAAGAACATACGCTTCTAGTGGAACAAGCTTTGTCGCGGGTAGTCGATTTTTCAACAGTGCTCCACCCGAACACACACAATAGACCAAAGCAAGACCACACAAACTCAAACTGATGCAGTTCCAGATGGCAACAAGCATGGACGCCAGAAACTAAGCCAAGGGCGATAAGCCCCTCCTGGGGTGACTCGCATCCTCCTAAGCGTCCAGGCTGAAAAGGTTTCAACCGATATTCAAAAGTTCATAATTGCGGCTGCAGTCCAAACACCTAGGGTAACATATGCGAAACAGAGAAACAGTCATATGCAGCAAGAAGCTGCAGCCCAGCAGCGGCACGTTACATCTGCCGAACGGAGCTATCTCAGAACTGCATTCAAGGGTCTTTAAGCTTTGACATAGATCTAATGACACATCGAAGCAGCGCCGCATTTTTGAGAATACGTAGAGACTCGAATGGGTTCACATTAGACGAAAGCCCAGGAAAACTGTGTGGCATGGTAGGAAAGCTGGAGCATTCGTCCAAATTGTCTATAGCAGTACGTTCTTGTGGCAACAACACAGAATACTATATTCGGTTGGCCCTCACAGCTAGATGTGTCATCCCGACGTAGTCGAGCTTAAGCAAGCTACTGAACATACTTTCCATGTATACCCCAATGCAGCACTCCTTGATTGCGACCCTTGAGCCTCAAACGTCGTAAGTTTGTTTCCGCTTCATTTCAGCAAGAGCCTCCAGACGTTTAAAGAGTTGTACTCACTTGCACACTCGAGCATCCAGCGTTGTTTTATGCCGCTATTCAGGATGGGTGCGGGCGTGTACGGACGCGTCCGTTATCTCGAATGAGGAAAACCTGGTTGAATCAATTTGTTGATTAATTGTCCGGTCCCAGGAATCAGAATTCACAATGTTACGGTGACTTTGTTAATCATGAAATTAAATTACACATACCTGCGTACCCTCTTTTTTACTGAGTTAGGGTAGCTTTGTGCAGAAAAGGATGGCTGCCTATTAGACCGTCCCTTTCAATCCGTTTGTTTGCTTGGCCTCAAGTTTCTTTTGGACTGTGATCGGCTTTCCAAGGATTGGATTGCAGTTTTAATATGGTCTACTTTTCTGGAGACTAGCTATTACACCTCAAATATAGGAGCTGCTGGTGAAGTGTTTCACATTGCTGCTTCTTCTAAGGTATCAGCAGCGTCTTTATAATTGCTGAGCATATTTGTATCCTGATTTACTGTAGATACTGACTCAGTCGCTCCGGCAGTGGCAGATGTGAGCATAGTTGAAGAGAGGATCATTGACAGGGCTGGAAGCAACCCTCTTCCAAAGTATTCAGATTCACGGGTCTAGCCAATAAAGCAATAAAAATTGGCAATATTTTATAGTGTATTTAAACAAAAAGGTTGTCTTTTAGTGTGTAGATTTTGAGCCATTCAAAGTAAGCCCAACTCAACACCCTTAAGGTGCTGAAGTAGCCGTCAACTATTCGTCTTCACTATAAGACTTGTCCCATTTAAAGTAATGTTAAAAATGCATAAATTTAAATTAAATCAACAATTTGCTTTTTTGTGGAATTCGGAGGGTATCCAACAGAGAATCACGTGGGGCCAAGCTGAGTGGCATATGTTATAGAGATGATTAGTTAATCTAGTAGGCTACATGTATCCTGATCTACCAACAGTTAGGTCACTTTAATAAACTAAACCAAAAGACATACTTCCGGTCTTTTATACCTTTTTTCGTGATTCACGATCCCTTCTCGGTCTGGGGGCCTCTCACAATTAAAATGCCCAATCGGGTCACTAGAAAAGTCATCGCACTGTCAGAGACCACTTCTGTTTGTTTACTACTAAACCAACAACAAAAACTAATAGTTAAAGAATTTTAAGTTCAACTGTGGCTTTCATACTCAAGGAAACTCCGATTTGAATTATACGCTCTAAGATTTTCCTCAGTAGAACCTATGCAGACCAAGTGTATATGCATCTCAAAAGTTCACAGAATAAAAAGTTAAATCTGCCACGTGTTCTTGTCTGTGGCAGTCAACAAAACATTTTTTGTTTTGGGGCAAACGAGGGTATGTGGAAGACACCTTGTAGGTTGCCCATTGCAGTTTGGACTGTAGAATTTGTTGCAGCCTTTATACCCCTCAACCAAAAACCAGCAGTAGCTTCTGAAGATGGCGCTGAATAAAAAACAACAGCAGTTCCTTATTCTTTATGAGGGTCCCTTACCATGAGGCACATCATACCTATATCTCCTTTAATGGTAGAGGACGTGGCAGTCCTTTCATAAAACGAGCACAGTGCATTGGCAGAGCATGCATGAGTTTTCTCGCTTGCCTAAACCCTTTTCTTCAGCAGTTTTGCCGAAGGCGCAAGCACCTGATTATGGACTTGCAGTTCAGACCGCTCCTGTCCTGCCAGCCAGCAACAAAAGGAAACACTTCCCTCGCACGGTTACAAGCACGCAGACGCATTTGTACGAGGTCCGTTTGGCGGTTGGCTGCAGGAGCAGAACCTAAAAACTTAACAGTGCAACGTGTGCCAAAAAAAGGGATTCAGCACAAGGAATTGCCGCCGCCACCTCGGGAAAAGTAGAGCTTGTCGTTACCTGTAGTGGCAGTCCAACAATCAGCAAGAAAAGATTGTGACAGTTGACAGGGCAGCAACCAAAGATTTTGCAGCGCTAGCATGCTTTTTTCAGTTAGTGGTTAGCGGCTGGTTTGGTTCTGGGAAGCAATGTTTCTCGGCGAGACTAAAAAGATCGATGATGGAATGGGCATTGCGTCATCAAAAGCTATGCCTCGTTCTAGTGTTCCTGCTGCTACCCTCAAGGTCACGAGCACTACGGCCATCCCCTCCACAACAGCCAACACAACAGCAACGACGATGGTACAAGGAGGAAGGCAAGGAGACACGGCGATGAGGCCGCAGCTGTTGGAGATGGACCGAGTAGGCACTGCTCCAAAGCCATGTGGAAAGAGCAGTAGCACCCGAATATGGTCCAATCTGCTGCTCGACAGTGACCTTAGCCGCGCTGTGCTTTGCTCCTTACCATGCCCTCCTTTGTCGGTTATTCAGCTGCAGCAGGAGTCCCAAGGGAAAAAGGTGTGGCAGCAGCCCATGAGCAAGGAACCAATTCTGCCTGTTGCAGCGATTCCCTTTAGAAGTGTAGAGACTCCTAGATCTCTGCAAGCTACAGGTCTGCCAGCTCAACGGAAGCCGCCAGAACAGCTGCTTCAGCAAAAGCAACAAAACCAGCTAAGGGGTGATGTGCTGGTAGTCAGCTGCAACAACATCGGACGCAATAAAGCGAGAGGAAGAGCTGAGCCACTTGGAGAGGCTTTGCCAATTTCACCAGCATATTGCAGCAATGAATGCAGCAGCAGCAGCAACAATGGGGTAAGGGGCAGCAGGGGTACTCGAATAATATGCAGGAACGGCGGCAGGAGTGTTGTTCCTGCTGCACATCCGGTTGTGTCCCAGCCTCCCCCAGTGAATTGTTTGCATAAACAGGATGAGCAAGCACATCATCAAATGCTGAATCACCCTTTGGCAGCATCGGTGCCTCTTCGTTTGTCGCTGCTAGAGCCGACGTTGCACCAGCGAAGCCGCCTTTGCTCCATGGAGGCCTTCCGTGATTTCGGGGGAAGAACAGAAAGGCCCCCTACCAAGAGCTGTATGCGGTCGTCCCTTCTGTTGAAGGCAACGGGAGATGGAGAGGCTGCAATAGTATCTCCATTACGAAGGAACCAGAGACCAACTGTAGGGCATACAAGAGCCCTTCGTGAGCTTTCAAGGCAGCAAGAAAATAAAGAAACGGCTGCAGAGCGCTGGCGTATGTGTAGTAGCTGCAAATTCGGATTTCGCTCGGCTGTCAAAGGAATCACAGTTCGGCATATGGCGTGTCCCAGTTTTTGTGAAACATTCGATGAAACGAACTTGGCATCAGAACCAGCAGCAGCACCAGTCGCACCTCCAACAAAGTCAACAAAAGAAAGAGCCTTCCTGCCTGTGCAGGGACACTCTAAAGACATGAGCGGCCTTCTGGAGGTCCCCCTCATATGGCTGAGACCCAGAGATGCTCCACAATTCACAAGCTCCAAAGGCCCACTAGAAGTCGCAGCTTCTGCAGCTCAAAAGGCGGAAGTGCCTTTAAGAGGGACGGCTGTAGGCAAAGAACAAATATGTACCCCATATGGCACGGCCCTTGCTGCTACGAGAGTTCCCGTGGGGATCTCCCGTCGTCCCTGTGGAGGGTCGTTTGGGTATTCACAAGCAGACTCGAATACAAGACCTCACCCTGTACCATTAGGAGCAGCACCGAGTAGGCAAGTGTTGGATGTCGTTGGTCCCTCAGACGGAGAGACGGCAGCAACTACAGCAGCAGCAACACCTCCTGTAGCACAGTCTGCTGTGGGAGCTCCTGTTGTTCATTCCCCACTTGGAACCGGCGTTGTTAGATATAGAAGTAAAGTAAAGGAGGAGTCCAAGGTAGAGCCCGAAAGTGGGCCCCCAGTAGCGAAACACAGGTGCAATTCAGTTGAGCTGCCCCATCAGGCCCTCCGTTATTTGAAGCTTTTTCATAAGCCGGTCTCGGGGGCCACTGCCTCTTGGAGCGCGGAAGAGGATGACGAGGAGGCAGCAGGGTTTGTACTGTTGAGGCACAGTACTGTATCGTTTGTTTGTGTTGGGTCCTTGGTATCTCTGTTAGAGGCTTGCTGTAGCATCAGTCGTTTCGGGAACGACGAGCAGTTGCAGCAGCAGAATGATCTTACCACCTCTCCTTTCCATTGCTCTTCCAGGCCTCAGATAAGCATTGAGGAATATTTGATAAATAGAATTTTTAGGCATGGAAAACAGTGCATCAACGACGGGGTGCTGGCTCTCGCTCTCCTCTCCCGCTTTCTCTGCACTCAGAATGCTTTTCTTGCTGCTGCTCTACGAGGCTGTCCCCAGAATGTGAATCAGCAGGTGCAGCAAGAGGAAGCTGGAGCACATGGAGGGGGAAGGAGGGCAGAAGAGATGAGACTCCCATTGGGTTTGGTGAAGACAATAACAGCGGCAACGCCCAGAAAGTGTTTCGCTGCAGCAGCAGCCCATGCTGGATTTGTGGAATACAACTTTTTGACGGCCCATCGGTTACTGCTAACTGCTGCTCTTTTGGCAAAGAAATCTCACAGAGACGAGCATACAAACATTAGGCAGTGGGCTCAGGTAAGAAATCGTGCAAAATATATCAACCAATAAAAAGTAGCGCAAGAGCTAGGTCGAAACGTGACAGACACAAAGAAACAGGCTTAATACAAAGGGAACAAAGGAAATACGTAAAACAACAACAAAGAAACACAACCACAGCAACACAAAAAAACACACGAGAAGACCACATTGCCAATAAACAGGATACATGCACGGGGGACCCACGCAGAGAGATCAGCACAGGCCAAGACAAAATCCGAAGAGGAAAGTAAGACAAAAAAAAATATCAAAGTGCATGGGCAGAAGAAAAGAATCTTTTGCATTGGAAAAGAAACAACACATAGACAATATACGAAGCTGCGAGAAAATCAAAAATTGTTTAGACACAAAGCACATGCAAAATGTAAATCTCCTGTGCCTTAGCAAACAGCAGCACGCTGTTACACACCGCGGAAAACCAGAGCCATAGGTTTATAATCAAGGCCTGCTCATGCCGAAGGGTCTAAAGTTGGTTTGAAAGTAGCAACTGTCCAAAACTCAGTCATTTAGGAACGCATGTCGTACTGTTGCCACTGCTACGGCCGCAGCTGATGTTGTCGTTGCTCGAGATATTGATGCTGCGTTTTGCCAGCTCGGGGGCATCCCTGTTAAGGACCTCGTAGAGACTGAATCCGCTTTCCTGCAAGTTCTTGGATGGTACCAAGCACTCTTCACCATGGTTTCTAGTAACCCTACTGCCTGACAACCCCCGAAAAAACGGTCCCCCCTGATGTACTAGATACGCGCTGGTTTAAGAACTGTTAGACGTTTAACCTTGGCTGGCATTTAAAGTTTAAGGCTTGGTGCGTAGCGTTGGGTTGACTGATGTGCAGGAGAGTGCAAGTCACTGTGGATGAGTTTTTTGCTGTGAGAGACACAGTCGCTCCCAACAATCTTCATTCACAAACTCCCAACCTGCCCCCATCGCTTCGGTGTTTAGAGAGTTAGGCAAATAATCTTAAAGCTTTCATTTATGCGTATGCCTACAGACTGCCTTAGCAATTTCACATAGAAACCCCCGTCTTCTAGGAAAGGAGGGACAGTTGCAACCCCTGCAGGGCAATACTGACACGACTGCAATGTTTCTCCACCATCACGCGCTAATTATGTTGCAGCAAGAAGGAGCCACTTCAGGCGGCACTTCCAGGATTTTTTCTGGTGTTCAGACACCCAAGCCAGTCCGCCAGCCTTGTAGCTTTGGCCAGCACACAGAGCAGGCAGGCCTCGTTTGCTGTTTTTGTTCCTCATGCGGCCTGTTGCAGCATGATCAGCCAGGGGAGGGGAAAGCAATTCTATCCGCAGCTGCGGTCGCTTGCTCTGGCAGCAAAGATTTCTTGTTACAGGAGGACGAGACGCGCGATCGAGCTGGGGAACTCAAGGAATCTGTTTTTCGGCTTTTCGAGGATGCAGTGTACCATTCCTCAGCCCCACACAGTAAAACTAATTTCCCATGCCTCGTTAGGCCCTCATGTGCAACAGCAGTAAACGACAAAGCAGTAACAACACCAAACCCCGATAAGCCTTTGTCTGCAGCAGCAGTAACCGACACAGCAGTAGCAGCAGATGTGACAGCCGAATTACGAAGACCAGTGCCTTGGGGGCCCATTTGCCAGCATAGAGGGTCCAGCAAAAGCCCTAGAATCCACACAAGGAGTGGCGACCCCCTGTCACCAAGCTGCCCCCGCAAGTATCACACCGGAAAATGCAGCATTTCAAAACAGCACATTCTTCTCAACAAGCCTCCCCAGGTTTGTAAAGAAAAATCGCCGCAACACCGCAACACGAAAGCAGGAGCCGCAAAAACGCCAGCAGGGCGCTGGAGGACGGCTATGGCAAAGGCCGTTGCACAGGGAACCTATTTCTTTACAGACATGGTCCCATGGTCCAAAAGTTTTCAGCTTTTTGTAAAAAATAACAGAGAAAATGTCTGACCCCGTGTGATACCTGCAGGGTGGACTATATGGGCTACACTCGATGAAGTCAACCGACTGCAACACTATTTCCATGGGAACCCAAACGATCTGTTCTTCTTTCAAAAAACAGACCAAACTGCAAGAATCTGTACAAGGCCAAATCGGCCAACTCCAAGACTCGACAGGTCCTACACGACGCATCGGCACAGATGCAAACGCAGGAGCAGCAGGAGCAATCTGGGGACAATTATTGCAGGTCAGATGTGGGATGGAAGTTTTCAACCATGAAAAGGGTGAGATCAGCACCCCGAACGCCAGCAAAAACACAGGTGTGCAGCAAGGTGAAAAGAACCGCACGCCCGTGGCTTTTTCTAGTCGTCTTGCGACAGCCTCTAAGGGACCGTCACTTCCGCTCAAGGGCCAAGTGGTTGCAGGGAAGCCTGCAGTGATGAACGGGACCTTCTGCTCACCACCCATCTCCCAAAGTGGTGTAGCTTGTCTGGCACGGACCCGCAGCATGAGTGCCTACAAAAGCAAACAAATTAGGCAATCACAAAATTACCGAATGAATGTAGGGTCTGGAGATATGAGGGAAGCAGTAGGGGAAACAACTCTAGCCATGAAAAGGGTGGAGAACACGGTCCATCAGCGCACAATACGCTCCAGAAAAAGTAAAAGCAGCAGGGTACTGGATTTCTAAATCCACTTTATAAAGAATATTTCACTCTGGCTTTGTTTCATTGCATGCTATCCTTGCAACGGGGCCTATAAACTTGATTTTTGCCTTCCGTTCACTTTCTTGGACTTCAGCCAGCATGAAAGCAGGCCAGTCCCAACACCAATTGAGACAACGGAATTTTTCAACTTGCAGGTTTCCGATATTTTCTTTGCAGGGCGCGACAGCGGTGTTGTGCAGTTAGCGACCTGGGTCTTTGGCAATGCGACACCACTAAACCCCGGAGGTTATGAGACGGAGTCTGCAACAAATCATACAGAACAACAGTTGAGAGCAACATAACATACTTCAGCGTCAGCATATGGGTGACATAAAATGTAATGCAAGAAGTCTCCGTCCCTTGGTCACTCAAAAGCGTTCAATGACGTAAACTGGGCTCGTAGCTTTACGTCACCTCAGCTTTTCCGCTGTCTCCGTTTTGAACTTCTCAATCCTGCATGTAAAGTAACACGGCTAGCCGTGCATCGCTTGTTATGCACGTTCATCTGTAGTCTCATTGCATAACTTCCGCCTTTTATGTTTTCTGCACGGCCTCCACGCGCATCTCGATGCACTGGCGGCCCCCATCGAGGCTATCTTAGACCATGAGGTTGCCTGATGTGTTCCTATAGCCTGGTTCCACTGATGTTCTGCACAGTACAACCCAACGTGTTTAATCTTATCGCATAGTAGCCTCCATAATCCTCAATCTCCTGGCCAGGGAGGCTGCAATTTGAGTGTCATTTAGGGGCTGGCATCGTCATAAGCAGCCTGCTTCTGATTTAGTTCGTTCCTCAGATTCAGCTCGTCCTTGTCCAAATGTTATTCATTCTAGCAATTCCAAACACCATCAGCCTGTGATGCTCGGTTGTGACATCTTGAAATGATGTTAAAGTCATTAGCGTATTGTGCCAGTAAGTGTGAAGCTCCTTACAGTCGGCTTTGTGTATCTAAACGGAAAAGCTTTTCGATCATTTGCTGAAGTGCCTCTTGTAAAACTGCAAACAAAACTATCTTTGCATGTGCCTCAGACTCAGCCTTCGGTAAAGCGTGGAAAGTACTGTTTTGTTTTCTGCTTAGTTCCCTTTTCGTGCCAACTCTCGTAATGTCAAGTTGCCGTTGGAGCAAGTGTGCTGCTTTAGTTATGGGTTGTAGACGAGCTTCCGACTCTGACGCACGTATGGTTTGTTAGTCAAGCTCTTGTGTATACTTCGCGGCATTGTCCTTCTGTTGAGTTTGTTTTCTGTTAGACCATTGTAAGTTCACCACAGTATATTATATACACACATTATACACGATTGGATAGAGACAAGAGGGAAAAACAGTGGGGTGGAGGGAAAGGTGGCTCGTGAGGTAATGCTTCAGGACCAGACAAAAGTACTACAAAATAATAAAAGCACGACGGAATTTATTTAGCTTTTAAAGTGAAAGCTCTAGAATAAGGGTAAGCTTTTGGAGTGTGGCGACATGTTGTGATCAAGGTAGGTGACCCCTGTGACGAGTGAGGGCTTCGGGGCTTTATCTCTAATGGCTGTCTTTAGCTCCACCTTTCCAAAACGGTCTCAAACAAAGCACCAAAAGACTTTTATTTAAAAGTAAGATGTAGAAATGCCAGTAGCGTGGTGTTGCGCTGCTCTGCTGAATGTGAAAATTTGGTCAAGGAAGGCCATACTTCAGTCGATCTCGCTCCTCTTCCACACAAAATAACTTTCTAAAAAAGCAAATTGTCTGCCTTTAGACCGAACGGAGCTGTTTATTTAGTGACACTGGAAGCCGAGGACGCGCTGTCGTGTACAGTCAAGGAAGGCACATGCCAATAGCTTTTTGTTTAGCAAGATGCTGGGGCTTCCAGATTTCGAGGTGGAAAAGATCAGCTCAAGCACTTACGGCTGGAAAAGGCTTCTTGTGGCAGTCAATGGTGAACTATCTGAGCCCAGGCAGCTCAAATTGCCGCCCCAGGCCACGTTTTCCTCCTTTCTTGAGCGAAGCGCGGCACTACACGGTTTAGGTATGCCATATAGGCATCAGTAGGTTCAACCGACCTTGTAACGAGAAACGCCGTAGGCGGCGTTGCTAGAGACATAAGTCGCAACCAATCTTTTTGGAAGCGCCGATTTCAAGGGTCACGCAAAGGACGCCCTTGTGAATTTAGGTGAAGCAGCAAAACGTGCCTTTTCTGACAATGGGGAGGAGCTATTTGATTTGGACCAAGTTCTCGACGATGACCTCGTGTACATCTCAAGTGGACCCGGCTTTATAGTTAGAGAATCTGGCGGTACAGGAGGAGGTATCAGCATAAGGATCAACGCATATTTTCCCTTACATTACACGATTATTTTCTGCTATAATGACAGGCCTGTTGGCAGTCACTCCTCGTAGTTATGCTTTATTCATTCTCTTTGTATTGGACAGCCACTCGTCCTGCCACAGTCAAATGTTTAATATTTTTGCTTTTGCCTCGAATTCGCATGCGATACTTATGGAACTGTGAGGCTGCCTTGTTGGTCAGCGGTTGGCGGATATATTCTTAAAGAAGTTATCGGCAGTGGCGGCTTCGGCAAAGTGTATAAAGGTATACATCCAGAAACGGGTATGTTTCAGAGATGCCTCGATATCTGAGGATCACGAAGAAAACAGTACTGCGAGCGTTACATTGGAGCAGAGCTAGCACGAAGTCTACTTGAATCGTTTGTATTGCTGGAGACAACCCCTTGCAGGAAGCTTAAACTGTTTCATGTGAACTGATTGCTTGTACTACAGGGGAGCTTGTTGCGGTAAAGTTTATCAACAAACAGTCATTCAGGGAAGTCGATGATGCAGATCGCGTCTTTGTCGAAATCCAGGTAAAAGAGTACCTAGGCATTAACCTTGAACATCCACCTCAGTATGTAGTTGCATCTCAACAAACCATTTCACTTTTCAATTCACTGGACTCTTTTCAAAGCTTCTGTACTGGGTAGCCTTGTCCTTGTCGAGGCAACCAAAGGCCCTTTTGAATTATAAAAATGTCAATGCAGCCCGTTACAGCTCCTTGCAACGCAGTAACACGGCTAGTGCTGAGAAACATTCAGGGAGCATTGGGACTGGAGGGCAAGTGGCGTTTTTGCAGCTACCAGTGTTTACGCGGTACTGCTGTGGGGCAGGCGTTGCGTGATCTCTCTCATAAACACGTCATCAAAATGTTGGACGTCGTGGCGCACCCGAAGTTTGTTTGTTTTGTGATGGAATTTGCCAGTAAAGGCGACTTGCGTGGCCACTTACATTCCCACGGACGATTGTCGGAAGAACGTATGGCACTACCTGGCATAACATTTCATGCAAAAATACACATAAGCCCAGCTTTATGTTTGCAACTCTCCGACTTCTCTTTTTGAAAAGCAGCAAGCTCAAAGGTCAAGGGTTGGAACACCGATAAGCGGTACCCTTTTGTTTCACGGCGCAGGAGCAAGGGCTTTTTTTGAGCAAGTTCTCAAAGGAGTACACTACTGTCATTCAAAAAACATCGTTCACAGGCAAGCGACTATTTTGGACGGATCCTTTTGAACGACAACGATAAGTGAACACAAGGCGAACCTGACTGCGTCACCGCCTGCGCAGAAGGTAAAGCTAAAATACATGCTTTCTTGGGTAGGACATCAAGTATTCAGTTGAATGCGTGTTTTAGCTTCGTTTGTCTGTTGATACACAGAGACCTTAAGCTGGAGAACATTTTACTGGATGAGGAATGCCGCTGTAAGATTGCTGATTTTGGGCTCTCGCACTTCGTGGTAGGCACGACGGGTATGAGGACAGAGGCGGGCACGCTGGCTTACTTGGCGCCTGAGGTTTGGAGTCAAACATCACAATACTCGAGCCCCTTCCAGCTAGATGTCTGGGCCCTTGGTGAATCATACATTTCAGGACATGCAAAGCCATGCCCTTGAGCACATAAGACTGCAGCTCCGGCTGGCAGGATAAGGGCGAATTGAAAGGGTCGACCTGCTAGATGCATGTCGTGTAAAGCTGCTACCTAGTTGGACTGCCGAGAAAGAGAAAGGTCTGACCCTCTGTTTCAGGCGTAATTCTCTACGCCCTGACGCAAGGAAAATTGCCATTTGCTCAAGCTGACAAGGCAGTCGTAGATCGGCTGTACAAAGTAAACTCATGGACTGTATCACAGAAAACATGAGAGCACCACACACTGGCTGCCGTCTGAATGCTGCGATTATAAATATGGGCACGTGCACTACAGAACTGAAGTAACGTCACCCCCTTTTGGATACGTTATCGCCTTTCAGGAAAATCTAGCATTCGACAACAATCCGTCACCCGAGCTGAAGCGACTTATTTTGGGAATGCTGCATCCCGATCCTCGAAAGAGGCTAAACCTCAGCGACGTAATGAATGACCCTTGGATCAAAGCAGGGAAACCTTGGCATGTAAAAGAAATGCCACAGCAACAACCGGCAAGATAAACTCAACTGGGTTGCAAAGTAGCAACTACACTGGGTAGGACCGAAGCACCTTGAAAACACTGCTGCTCATCAAAGGTGCCAAGTAAAAGCACATAAGCAAAATGGACTGGGCTGGGATGATCCCAGCAGGGCAAAGATAATATTCGCTGGTGGCAGTAGGCTTGTTGCCACCAGCAAAACCATAAATAAAATGTGCCTCATCTAACAGGTATAATGGAATATTCTGGTTTGGGGTGGTCTGTACATCCAGATGGTTCGGAATCAGAAGGGCAAGCCCTGGTCCCAGAAGAATCGGCGTTTACATCACAACGAGCAGAGAAAACAGCACAGCTGTCACACTCAATGCGGCGGGTCGGTGGAAACCGAAATGCAGGAGAGATGGAGAACAGCAACCTGACAGGTTCGCACAAGCCCTTCCTCTCCAAAGCTTACAAAAGAGAGTAAACCTACATTTGACACCAATGCCAAATCTTTATCGCATATAGCACCAGCATGAACAGCACGCATCCCCTTCCCAAGTTTACATCAGGATGGTGGGACCTCGCTCAGCTACTAGTCTTTCATCCGTACCCAGGCATGTTGGGGCACTGTTGCCCCTCTATTTGGGGCAGCGCATGTGTGCAGACTAGTTTATGTAGAACTCGCTTCCCATTAGCCTGTAGCGCCCCGCGGTTTCAATAATCCGTTTAAAAATTTCAGTATTCCCTCCTTTGTGGTGAACAAAAAGCGTGTCCCACAGTTTCTAGATTGTCCGTTGCCCGTAGCTATAGTTCAGTTGCTTCAAGGTTGAGGGCACTACAGGAGATGAACCAATTAGGGAATGGGTATCAAAGTGTAGGAGTGATACCGATAAATTATTTGTATCATTTAAGTATTGGGGAGTGTCCAAGTGCCAAACGGAAATGGTTTTGGTCATGTTCACATTTTGTGTTTCTTGCCATTACGGCTAGGCTTAGACGCATGTCTATTTTAACTTAAATGCCCACAGCATAAACCAAAAACTTCTGTGTCTCTACTATTCCATAACTTAAAGTGTTCCCGATTGGACAGTTTAAAATTTCAAAAAGTTCAGAAGATTTGAGGCAGTTGAGATCGAGTTTCTCTCCAGTCAAGAGCCGCGGTAGAACTCGGAAGCGTGCTCAGTTCTTGTAATGTACTGCTGATTGAAGATCGATTCCAAATAAAATGTCAATTCTTTTTGTATAAGAACATCAAGAAAAATTGGCATAGATTCCTGGGAAGATGTAGCATTTCCTGGCTGAATAAGTTAGCCAAGAGCTTACCGCAAACCAAAGGCGTGTGCTGTCACTATCTTCATTAAAAGCAAGCTTGTTCTTGTTCTAAAAAAGTCCTAAATATAATTTTACTTTATTTTATAAAGAGGCTGGTGGCTAATTAACAGAAGCCTATCAGCTCGAACGATGCTCTAGCACAATGCTGCATTTGGTCTATGACTATATCCACCTCTCCTATCGTTTACGCTTGACTTACCACTGTTATATTTAATAAATAAGTAGAACATGCTTGTAGTGTACTTGAGTTTGTAACTATCTCTTACCCATTTGCTTTAAAAGCATGTTCAGTACAAAGATTTATCTTGTGTTTAATAAGATCGATCGTTTGCCCGCGTATAAGGTCCACAGGTCTACTGGGAACTTGCAGGCTGTGTTGGATGATGCTGCAGGATCGACGGTTACAAAGGCGATAATGGAAATAGGGACATCTTTTGGGAAAAGGACTTTTATAGTGGAAGGCAACTTAAAGGGAAATGTGACGCTTAAGGTTGCCTTCTTTAGCGTTACAGTATTAGTTATGGGCTGGTGCCAAGCCAAAATTTCCACACCAGAAAAGCAAGAACAGGGACTAAATGGACATATACTCTGGGTTGTGGGTCAAAGAGATATCACTCGAGAGAAGAGACCAGGTTTGCCAGTGCCTGACAGAAGGCATAGATGATTCACTTATGCTAGGAAAAGGAAAGGGCTTATGGAGTTAGACCAACGGGCTCTGGAGACCCGTCATGCGCTATTGGTCTTCCAGCAGTAGACGCTTGTCTGCCCATCGTGTTGAGCGAGCTAGGAACTCTACCAGAACCCACGAGGCCGACCTTTAATGGAAAACACTGTCGTCGGGATTCCGATCTAGCACTGGTAAGCGTGGTTTTACTGGGTTTCGTGTGTAAGACGGAACTAGGTCACCAACTGCATTGAGCAACTGGTGAGGATGAGGTAGGGTTCCGCAGGGCTCTGTTGGCCCCCGACCTTGCAATTCCTAGTGTTCTGTTGTATATCGCCTGTGGGAGGGGCGTACACCTCCTCCTAAAAAAGAGACTGGAACGGTCTCTCGACAAACGGAGTTAGAATAGGCGTCTCTTACTACAGGATTCTCCCCACTTATACAACAAAATGCAGACGTATGTCTGAAAGGTTCAACCGATAGCAATTGTGTTGTATAACGTTTGTGGGAGGTGTGATGACCCCCGCTTAAGAAACTCCCTTTATCAAGCGGAGCGCCTCCCTGGGATCATCGGGAGTGCGGAAACCTACGTCC
>NPHX01000405.1:0-22556 GCA_002271815.1 Eimeria falciformis
GGAAAATGTTCTGGCTTTTGTTGAGGTGGTTAGAGACAGCATTCGGGGTTTTGTGGGTTGCTCAGTGTTTTCGCTATAAGTTGAGGACTTGGGCGCTACTTGTAGCGGACAAACCAGCACACAGCTAGAGTGAACGGAGATATAGAAGTGCTTTTCATGTCTTTCTATTTTGTCGCGGCTATTGCTTCAGTAGTAGTGGGCTTTCATAGACTTCGCGGTTATTGCATTTGTTTTGGAAGAATTGCATCCTTTCTTTACTTTGTAGCTGCTGACGTAAGCAGTTAAAGACTCAATAGTGAGCCGCGATAGCCTTCGTTGGCCTGGAGATTTTATTTGCCGTAGCTGGCAACCCGCAGATTGGGATTACGGTAGGCAGGCGGAGGAGCGTGGGGGTCTTTTACACTAGTCGAGCAATCTGTATGCCGTGCCTAGTGACTTCTGTTGTGATTCAAAGTGTGCGTGTTAGGCGGATGAATAACCGAAGGTGCTCATAGCCAGAACGCAAAATCCCGCTTGAGCGCTTAGGGACAGATGATAGAGCCCGGCGGTTGTTAGCAGCAGTGTTGCCCAAGCATATTACGTGTTTCTGTCGCAAAACCTACTTGCGACATCCGTCGTGTCGCGTAGGTTGTGTCCCATCCTTGTATTTATGGGCGCTGCTGAAAGGGTGTGGTGACACAAGGCATTAGGGAGACAGTTGAATTCAGGAAAATGATTTGCCGTCTTTCCAGATGGTTAAAAACAGCAATCGGGGTTTCGCGTATTGCTCAGCTTTTTCTGTTTACGGAGAGCAATTACGCACTGCTTGTAGCAAAAAACCCAGCATACACATAAAGTGGACGAAGGTATAGGACTGCTTGTGATATGTTTCTGTGTAGTTATCGCGACTGCTATATTTGGAGTGCGATTCCATCCGACGCGGTTTCATTGGGTTTCATACGAATGGCGTTTGTCCTCTATTTTGCACCTGATGCCTCATTTATTCAACATCCACACACGAAAGGTGATCGTGTTAGTCGGTTCAAGTTCTTAATCTCGTGCAGCTGGATCCCAGCAGATTACGACAAGGATAGCCACGCAAACAAATGAATTCGTATACGACATTTGTGCACCGATTTGGTCCGTCATCCATGACCTCTACCCCGGTTCAGTTTGTGCGTTTCTCGCGGTAGCACAACCAAAAGCGGTTGGAGGCACAGGATGACACGTCGGGCGTGAATGCACACAGACAGATGGTGCTAGTGCAGAGTTCCCTCGATGGCAGGTACTACTCGCCAATTATTGTACACAATCCTGATTGCAAAAGCATATTTTAGGCATCTTTTTTTTATAGGTTGTCCTCCTGAATATGAATTGCAAGAAATGGGTTTAGTGACGCAAAGGTATTTGGCAAGCAGTTATACTAAAGGAAATTATCTGCCTGCTACTGAGATACGTTAAGAAAACACTCGGGGCTTTTTAAATTTGTCAGCTTGTTCTGTTTACGGAGAGCAATCGCGCACTGCTTGCAGTGGACAAAGCAGCATACAGCTATGGTGGACTGAAGTATAGTATTGTTTTGGACAAGTTGTTGTGTCGTCGTTGTGATTGCTGTATTTGAATCGTGATTCCATTCGACGCGGTTTTATCAGGGTTTTAGGGTATGGCATCCGCCCTTTATTTTGCACCTGATGCCTCATTTATTCAAAATCCAGAAATGGTCGGTGATCGTGTTAGTTGGCCCAAGTTGTTGATGCGGTGTAGCTGGATCCCGGAAGATTACGACAAGGATAGCCATGCAAACAAATGAATTCGTGAACAACATTTGTAGACCGATTTTGTTTGTAGTGCATGACCTCTATTTCGGTTCAGTTTGTGCGTTTCTCGCGGTAGCACAGCCAAAGGCGGTTGGAGGCACAGGATGACACGTCGCGCATGGATGCACACAGACAGATGGTGCTAGTGCAGAGTTCCCTCGATGGCAGGTGCTGTTTGCCAATTATTGTACACAATCCTGATTGTAAAGACATATTTTAAGTATCCGTTTCTCCCATAGTTTGGTCTTGTTTTGATTATGGATTGCAAGAAATAAGTTTAGCGACGCAAATGTATTTGGCAAGCAGTTATATTAAAGGAAATTATCTGCCTTCTGTTGAGATGCGTGAAGAAAACATTCGGGGTTTTGTGGATTTGTCAGCTCTTTCTGTGTACGCACAGCCATGGCACAAAGCACCATACAGCTATGATGACCTGAAGCATAGTGCTAGTTTGGTCATATATCTGTGTCGTCGTGGCGATTGCTGTATATGGAGTGGGATTAAATTTGATTCGGTTTTATTGGGTTACAAAGGGATGGCATTCGTTCTCTATTTTGCAGCGGTTGTCTCAGTTTTTGAACATCCAGACATGGTCGGTGGTCATGTTAGTTGGCCCAGTTCTTGTTCTGTTGCAGTTAGGTCCCAGTAAATTACAACAAGCGTATCCATGCGAGCAAGCAAAGGCGTATACGGGACTCGTGGACGGATATGGTCTGTTGCGCCTGACTTCTATTTCGGTTCAGCTTGTTCGTTTCCGGCGGTTTTGCAGCCAACGGCGGTTGCAGGCGGAGCTTAAAGTCGCGCTTGGGTAGAAAAAGGGGCATATGCTACTAGCACACATTTCTGTTGGTAGCAGGCATTGCTGGCCAACGTTTGTACGCATACCTGATGGCAAAGGCATGATTTAGGTATCCGCTTGCTTCGCCCGCTTTCTTTTGTGCTTATGTATTGAACAAAATGGGTTTAGTGACGCAAGGGTATTTGTCAAGCAGTTACATTCAAAGAAATTACCTGACTTCTGTTGAGCTACGTAAAAAGAACATTTGGGGTTTTTGCGGGTAGTTCAACTCTTTCGGTATACAGATAGCAATTGCGCATTGCTTGTAGCGGACGAACCAACATGCAGCTAGGGGGGCCTGAAGCATATTTTTGTTTTTGATATGTTTTGTGTCGTAATGGCGATTGCTGTATTTGGAATGTGATTCCATCCGACGCGGTTTTATCCAACTTAATGAAGATGGCATCCGTCTTCTATTTTGCACCAGATGTCTGATGTATTCAACATCCAGATATGGTCGGTGATTGTCTGAGTTGGGCCAAATTTTTGATCTAGTGCAGCTAACTTCTAGCAAATTATGACAAGGGTAGCCACGTGAACAAGCAAAAGCAAAACCTTATACGACCTTTGTGGACCGATTTTCTTTGTAGTGCATGACCTCTATTTCGGTTCATTTTGTGCGTTTCTATCGGTGTCGCAGCCGAAAGCGGTTGGAGGCACAGGATAACGTTGCGCATTCATGCACACAGACAGATGGTGCTAGTGCAGAGTTCCCTCGATGGCAGGCATTGTTGGCTAACCATTGTGCACATTCCCGATGGCAAAGGCATAGCTTAGGCATCCGCTTCCGCTGTAGTTTGTTATTGTGATTATGGATTGCACGAATTGGGTTTAGTGACGCAAGGGTATTTAGTAAACAGTTATATTAAAGGAAATTATCAGCCTTTTGTTGAGCTGCGTGAAGGCAGCATTCGGGGGGTTGCGAGTTGCTAAGCTTTTTCGGTATGAGGGATAGCAATCGCGCACTGCTTGTAGTGGACGAACCGCCATACAGCTAAAGTGAACTGACGCATAGTGTCGTTTTGATAATGGTTTTGTGTCATAATGGCGATTGCTGTATTTGGAGGGGCATGCCACCATCGGACTCGGCTTTATCGCGTTTCAAATGGGCGGCATCAGGTTTCTATTCTGCAGCTGATGCCGGACATAGTCAACATCTAGACATGATCGTGATCGGTGTTCGGTTTATTTTTGCAAGGTCGTGATCTAGTGCAACTGGATCCGACCAGATTACAACAAGCGTGGCTATGCTTAAGCCGTATACGACACTTGTGTACTGGTCTGTTTCGTAGCGCATGACTTCTATTTCCGATCAGTTGGTGCGTCTCTGGCGGTAGCACAGCCAAAGGCGGTTGCAGGCAGGAGGAAACGTCGCGCTTGATTGCACACAGATGGATTGCACACAGATGGTACTATTTCCGAGTTCCGTCAGTGGCAGGCTTTGTTGGCCAACCGGCTTCACTTATTCTCGATGGCAAATGCATAGTTTAGGCATTCGATTTTCCAGTAGGCCGTTTCCTGTTTTTCTTATTAAGAAATCCACAAAATGAGTTTGGTGGCACAAGGGTATTGGGCAAGCACTAACAATAAAGGTATGCTTTGCCTTTTTTTGAGATGCTTGAGGACAGCATTTGGGGTGTTGCGGGTTACCCAGCTTTTTCTGTATACCGAGAGCAACGGGTCACTTCATGTAGCTGACGAACCAGCATACGGCTAGGGTAAACAGAATTATGGGACCTTTCGGCATGTTTCTGCATCGTCATGAAGATTGCTGTATTTGGAGTGGGATTTCATCCGACTGTATTTTATCTTATTCCGTGTCAAGTGGATGGCATGCGTCTTCTATTTTGTAGCGGCTGACTGACCAATTGAAACCGAACAGCAAGATTTAGGATTTAGTATAGCTAGGTCCCAGAAGAGGACGATCACGGTGTTTCGGACAAACACGGACAGAGATATAGGGTACTTGTAGAACAATCTGTTCTGTAGCGCATGACGTCTATTTCGGATCAGTTGGTGCGCTTCTGGCGGTTGCACACTCAATAGCGGGGACAGGACAACACTGCGCTTGGACGTACAAAGACAGGTGGTACTAGTGCCGAACACTGTCGTTGGTAGGCATTGCTGGCTGAGGTCATTACACTTTCCTGGCCGTCAAGGCCTACCTAAGAGATGTGTTTGTCCAGTGAGCCGTTTTCTGTCCTTGCGTTTATGAATGCCACGAACTGAGTTTGGTGACTGAAGGGTTTTGGGAAAGCAGCCTTATGTTGATAAACGTATAGACAGCATTCGGGAATTTGCTCTTAGCGTTTTGGTATAAGAAGCAATCGCGCGCTGCTAGCAGGCGAGCGGTTGCCTAGGTTAAACGCACGTCTAGTATTGATTTGAACATGCGTGTATCCTGGCGATTGTTGGGCTTGGAGTGGGATTTCATCCAATTCGGTTTTACCGCAATTCTTTTCAGAGGGATGACAACTGTTCTTTATTCTGCAGCTAATGGCTAACAAATTTAGAAACAAGTTGTTATACGCGGCCTTGTTTTCTAACGCGTTTTTTTCGACTTAGTACTGCGGAGTTCCAACAGATTACAACTACGGTAACCACGCCAGCAAGCGCCCCTTGTATAACGCCCGTGAGACATATTTTTCGTATTGCGTGTACTCTGGGCTGATTCAGCTGGTGCGTTTTGGGCGGATGCACACTACGGTTGCAGGGAGAGGGCAACGTCGTATTTGGACGCTCAAAAACTAGTAGTAGTGCCGAGCTCTGTTGGTGACAGGAAGTTTTTTGGACAAATGTATTACACATTCTTTGCAGGAAAGGCACACTTACGGCATGCGCTTGTCCCATAGGCCATTTGCTGTTGTTGTGTTTATGGATGACATGTAATGGGATCGGTGATGCAAGGGTATTGAGCAAGGATCTGCGTTTAGGAAAGTTCTCTGCTTTCTGTTGAGATGTGTAGAGACAGCATTTGGGTGCGTGAGTGTTCTCTAGCTTTTTAGGTGTACGGAACGAAATCGTGCACTGCTTGTAGCGGACGAACCAGCGGAGTTTTAAGGCAAAGGTAAATTTAGCAGTGGTTTTGATACGTTTTTGTGTCGGTGTTGGCTATCTGCTGTGTCTGCTGTGGGATTCTATCTAACTCGATTTTAACGCATTTCTTTTAAAAAGTATAAAATCCGTTTTATATCCTGGAGCTGCTGACTGACAAATTAGACAAAGAACCGAAAGACGCAAGCTTGCTCTTTGACCCGATATTTAGTACAGCTGAGTCATAGAAGATTACGACTGGAGTGGTTTAACAAACAAGCATGATACACGACACTAAAGGAGCGATTTGCTTTGAAGCGTCAAACTCCTGTTCTGTTTCATTATGTGCGTATCTGGCGGATGAATACCCGAAAACGGTTGCAGGTAAATGACACTTTTGTGTTTGCCGCACATAGACAGGTAATAGTGCATAGCTGCATCGGTGGCTGGCATTGCTGAGTAAGATCATTACTTATTCTTGGCCGCAAAGGCATACTTGCGGCATTGGTTTGACGTGTAAGCTATTTCCTTTCCTTGTGTGTAAAAATGCAGGGATATGTGTTGGGCAACTCAAGGGTACTGACCATGTTGTTACATTCAGGGATTCAGCCGTTTGTTGATACGTGTAGACACCGAATTCGGGTTTTCGGGCGTTACTCAGGTTGTTAGCAAAGCTATCGCGCATTGCCTGTACTGGACGAGCGACCTCGCAGTTAGGGGTGACGTACATCTACTACTGTTGTTGATAGGTTTCAGTTTTGTCACAACGATTGCTTTGTTTGGAGTGCGATCTCCGCCGATTTGGTTTTATGACCTTCGCGTTTAAGAGGTGGTGCCAGTCCTCAACATTTGAGATGCTGACTGACCAACTGAACAATGAAGCGTAATACACGATCTTGTTTTTTAAAAAGGCGTTTTGATTTAGTATCTCTAGTTTCCAGCAGATTGCGCCTACGGTAGCAATGCGAACAAGCACTCCGTTCTACAATTGCGGAGCGATCTGTTCCATAGCGCCTGACTTTTGTCCTGGTTCAGTAGTGCGTTCCTGGCAAATGAATACCCGAAGGCGGTTGCAGGGAGAGTGAAACATCGCTTTTGGACGCATGAGAACACATGGTAGCCTCTAACTTTATTAGTGACAGGCACTCTCTTGGAGAAGCGTTTTGCACATTCTTTGCAGTACAGGGATGCTTACGATATCCCTTTGTCCCGTAGGTTATTCGCGTTCCTTGTGTTTATGAACGACACAAAATAGTTTTTGCCTCCCAAGGGTATTGGGCAAACAATTACATTCAGGGAAGTTTTTTGCCTTCTCTTAAGATGCGTAGAGACAGAATCTAGGTTTTTGCGCGTTTTATAGCGTTTTTCAGAAATGATGCACTGCGTGTAGTGGAGGAACATGCAACCAGCTAAAGTATCACAAGCGTAGTGACGGTTTTAATATGTTTTTGAATATGGCTATATCAACATTTAAAGTGCGATTTGCTCCGCATAGGTTTTGTTGCATTTTTTCTAGGGGAATGGCCTCCGTCTGCTATTCTGCAATTACTGTTTGACCAATTGAACACGAAACATGAGGCGCGATGTTGCTTGTCAGCCCGAGTTTTTTTTATTGGTGGGCCCCAAGAGATTATGACTATGATGTGCATTTGAACAGGCGCGGCGGTATGCGGAACTAATGTAAAGATCTTTTCGGCATTGGTTGATGTTTCTGGCAGCTTGTGCGTTTCTGGCAGATGGAAGCTCATTGCGGTTTCAGCAAGACGGTATAATCCCGCGTGGACGCACACGGACAGCAAATAGTCCTCTCAAGTTTGATTGCTGGCAGGGATTTTAGTGGCCAAACGCATTACAGACTCCTGGCCGCAAAGTCCTACTTGGGGTATCCGTTTGCCTCATGCAGCACTTCTTGTTTTTGCCTATATAAATGCCACAAAACGGGCTTGGTAATGCAAGCATGTTGGACAAGCAGTTACACTTAGGGAAATTCTATGGCGATTTTTGATATTGTTAATGATACCTTTTGTGTTTTGTGTGTTGATTAGGCTTTCTGGTATAAAGAACGCAATAGCTTGTAGCGGAAGAGCCAGTGGACGGCTGGGAGTTGATGCCACCCTTGTATGTTTTAAATAAGTTTGTGTGCCATCGTGACTACTCGTGTGTTTAATACCGGGTTTGCTTGCTTTTCTGCCTGTTTGCATTCCGTTTCAAGGGAATGACACTCGTCTTCTATGTTGCAGAGGCTGAGTGACCAATTGGGCACCCACGCATAAGCCGCGATCTTGTTTGTTAGCCCCATATCTTGGATTGTTCTTGCTAGGTTCCAGCACAATAAGACAAGGGTAGGCGTGCAAACAAGCACGGCGCTATGCGAGACTAGTCAACCGTTCTGTTCCGTAGCGCGTAGCCTTTTTTCTAATTCAGATTGTGCGTGTTTGGTGTAACAGGACCCGAAGGAGGTTGTGGGCAGAGGACGACGTCGTGCGTGAATGCACAAAGACAGATGGTAGTGCGAAAAGCCTTTGGTGGCAGGCATTGCTGGTCTAGAGCATTACACATTTGTGGTCGCAAAGGCCCACTTGTGGCATCCTCTTTCTCCCATTCGTTTCTTGTCCTTGCCTTTATCGGTGAGGTAAAAAGGATTTTGTTACGCAAGGATATTATGCACGCATTTATAATTTGGAAATTTTCTTGCGGTGCTGAGATACAGAGAGAGAGTACTCGTGTTTTTGCGCAATGCGTAACTTGTTTGGTGTAAGGTGAGCAGCCGAACACTGCGCGGACTGAACGGCGGATGGCTAGTGTGGAAGCAAATGAAATCACCTTTAGATATGTTTTTTTGTCGTTATAATGATTGCTGTATTAAGAGTGGGATTTCCTCCGATTAGGCTTTTTAGCTTTAGGTTTGAAAGAAATGGTATCTGTTCTTGATTGTGCAGCTGCCGTCTGACCAATTGAGCACCTAAGCATAACACTCCATCTTGTTCACAGGCTCCAGCTTTTTAATTAGCATATCTGTGTTCCAGCAGATTACGACTATGGTAGCCACACAAACAAGTACAGCACATACACTCCATAGGTGGGCACATTGTGTCCAGTACGGCCCTGGATTAAAGAGCTGACAATTTCTTCATTATGCACTAGCGTTTGTTGCATGATATGAAACCGACACCCTATGTAGGAAGTGATCTCTCGTCTCGTTCAGTGGGTGCTTGTCTGGAGCATGAATACCTGAAGGGGGTTGCAGGCATAGGGCAGCGTCGCAGTTGGAAGCACAAGGACAGATGGTAGTGCTGTTTTGCATCAGTGGCACGCATTCTTGCCCAATGACATTACTCATTCGTGACCGCAAATACCTCCTTGCGCGATCATTTTGTCTTGTAGGTCCTTTCCTGTTCTTGAGTTTTTGGAGGCTACGAAATCAGTTTGGTGGTGTTGCTGAATTTTCTAGGCGCTACCTTAAGGGAAGTTCTCAGCCGTGTGTTGAGCTGCGTAGAGAAATTATTCAGGTTTGTGCTCGTTGCTAAGCCTTTTTGAAAGACAAGAGCAATCGTGCACTGCGTGTATCCAACGAGCTGGCTCGTGTCAAGGGTGAGCGCAAGTCTAGTAATGCGATGTATATGTTTCTGTGTCGGATTGGTGTATTTGTAGTGGAATGGACTCAACTTCATTGTATTCCATTTCAATTGGATAAGTCCCCTTTTGAGCAGCTGTCAACTGACCAGTTAAACACCTAAACGTAAGACGCAACGTCGTTTGTTGGCCCGTTTTTCAAATTTAGTGTAGCTGAGTTGCAGCGATTTACGACTGTGGTAGCAACGAGAACGAGACGGCGGTATAAAGCATTTATTAAACAATTTTTTCCGTTGCGTGTGACTTCACCTTTTGTTGAGCTTGTGGGTTACTGGCGCAGAAATATCCGCAGGAGGCTTCCAGGAGAGGGCAACGACGCGCATAGAGCCTAAAGAACATATGGTATTATCACCGAGCTCCGTTGGAAGCAGGTATTGCTGGCCAAGGGTGTTACACGTTCGTTACCGCAAAGGTTTACTTGTGGCATTTGTTTGTCCTGTAGTCCACTTCCTGTTCTTGTGTTTATGGATGCACCAAAATGGATTTGGGTGACGCGGGAATATTGACCAAGGAGTTGCATTAGGGGAAATTCTTAGCCGTGTGTTTGAGCTCCGTATGGACAGCATTCGGGTTTGTAAGCGTTGGTTGGGCTTTTCGGCTTAAGAAGAGCAATTGTGCACTGCTTATAGCGGAAGAGCTGGCTCACGGTAAGGGTAAGCACAGGTGCAGTAACATTTTGTATGTGTTTTTGTGTCTTCATGAAATTGTTGTATTTGAAGTAGGATTCCATTCGACTCGTTTTTACCGCATTTTGTTTCAAAGGTTGTAGCCGTTCCCTATTGTGCAACTTTTAACTGACCAGTCGAATACCCAAACGTAAGACGCGGCGTTGTTTGTTCGCTCAATTTGTAAATTAAGTATGACTGGGTGGCAACGGCTTACGACTGCGGGAGCAACGGGAACGAGTATGAAAGTATAGTGCATTTGTCAAACAGCCTGTTCCGTAACGCATGACCCTACTTTTTGTTCAGTTTGTGGGTTACTGGCGGAGTAATATTTGGAGAAGGTTTCCCACAAAAGACAACGACGCGCATGGAGTCTCAAAGCCAGATGGTAGATTCTTCGGAAGCAGGCATTGCTGGGCAAGGACATAACACGTTCTTGGAAGCGAAAGACTACATGCGACATCCGTTTTTCTTGTAGCGCATTTTCTATCCGTGGCTTTATGTATGCCACGATATGGATTTGGGTGACGTAGGGGTATTGGTCAAGAGTTACATTACGGGAAACTCGCTGCAACCTCTTGAGATGTTTAAAGACAGCAATTGGGTTTTGTAGGTGTTGTTAAAGTTTTCTGGTATAAGGGCCGCAAGCGCACACGACTTGTATCGCATAAACCAACAAAGGGCAGGAGTGCACAGAAGTCTACCAATGTTTTTGACACGTTAATGTGTCGTCATGGCGGTTGCTATATTTCGCGTGATCATTCATCCGACTCTTCCTTTTGTCGCATTCTTTTTTAGTAAGATGGCACGCATTGTCTACTTTGCTGCTGCTTACTGACCAATTGGACGCCCAAGCATAACACTCCATTTTAATCGTTGGCCCGCGTTTTTTAATATTTTGGTTTTTGCAGAGTTTGACTACGCTAACGTAACCGAAGAAAACGATGAGTACACTCCATAGTTGAATAGGCGCCCTATATCAGTGCGGCTTTGCATTGCTTTCTATTCAGTGCGACCTACAATTTATTGCACCATATGCGAACATCACGATACTTGGCGGGTGACCTCTGGCCTAGTTCAGGAATTGCATATGTAAATGATTAATAGCGGAAAAAAAGCACGCAGAGGGCAAAGTTGCACTCCGCGCACATGGACCGATCGTAGTGTCGAGCATCATCTGTGGCAGGTATTGCTTGCTGAGGACATTGCATATTTGTGGCTGGAAGGCCTACTTACTGCATTCGTTTCTCTCGCAGTCTATTGTTTGTCTGTGTGTTTATGACTGCAGCCAAGTTGGTTTGGTGGCATAAGGATATTGGCCAGGCAGTTGCATTCAGCAAAATTCTTAGCCGTGTCTTGAGCTACAAAGACACAACTTTCGGTTTTTCGAGCGTTGCCACCCATCGCTTTCAGCATTCGGGTTTTGTGCGCTGCCCAGATCTTTCAACACAAAACGGCATATTAGCGGACGATTTATTTAGCGGTTGAGGCGGAACTAATTAAGGTATTTGATTTCATGTGTTTCAATCTGGTAATGGCGATTGCTTTCATAGCAGAGAGATTCCATCTGACTTGATTATATCGCATGCCGCTTCAACGCAATAATATCCGTCCTTTATTCTCCACCGCTGATAGCCTAATTGAACACCTAAACATGATATTTCATCTTGTTCGTTTGTCCCAGTTTTGTATTCAGCATGGCTGGGACCCAGCAAATTAAGACAACGGTAGCTACACAAACGCGCACAGCGGATGCACTGCATGTTTAGCTAGACGCGTTGTGTCGTGCGCGGTTCCGGTTTGCAGATCATCCCTTTTCTTCAGAACGCACCAACATTTGCTGCATAAGCGAGATACGTAGCACGCGACCTCTGGATTGTTTCAGTTTGTGCGTATCTGGAAAATAAATCGCGGAAGGCGGTTGCAGGAACAAAACAACATTGAGAATGGACGCGCATGAACAAACGGTAGAGTCGCGCCGTGTGCGCCAGGCATTTCTGGCCATGGCCATTATACATTTGTGGCTGCTAATGCCCACTCGCGGCATTTATTTGTCCCGTAGGCTTTTCCTGTTCCTGTGTTTATGAGTTCCGGGAAATGGATATGGTGACCTATGTATATCAGGCAATTACATTTAGGGAAATTCTTAGCGGTGTGTTGAGATGCATAATAACGCGATTGGGAATTTTACGCGTTGGCGAGTCCTTTAGGTATAAAACAAGACATTAGCAGACAAACGAGTTTATGCGTAGGACGGGAAAAAGTAGGATTATATTCTCGATACGCTTCTGTGGGGTGCTGGCAATTGCTGCATTTGAAAGGAAATTTCACTTGGCCTGGTTTTATTGCATGTCGCTCCAGGGCGTTGATATCCCTTCTTTATTCTGCACCTGCTTACTGAACAGTTGAGCACCCAAACATAATACGCCATCTTGTTCGTTAGTGCCAACCTTTTAACCAGCCTAGCTGGGTCCCAACACATTACCACTAGCTTCGGCACACAGACAAGCACAGCGGATGCACTGCATATATGGCTAGACGCGTTGTGTCATGTGCGGCTCTTCTTTGCAGAACACCGTCATTTTTCAGTATGCACGAGCATTTGGTGCATATGCAAGGGGTGTTAAACGTAGTGCGCAACCTTTGGTCTGGTTCAGTTGGTGAGTATCTTGGCGGATAAACTGCAAAAAAGGTTGCACACAAAAAGCAGCTTTGTGATTGGACGACACGAACGGGGGGAAGCGTCGTTCTCTGTTTGTGGAAGGCATTGCTGGCCATGGCCATTACACATGTGTGTGTGCACATGCCTACTGGCAGCATTCGTTTGTTTCGTAAGCTTTTGCTGTCCGTGTGTTTATGAATGCGGGGAAATGGGTGTGGTGACCTATGGATACTGGCCAAGCAATTACATTCAAAGAAAATCCTAGCCGTGTCTTGCGATGGGTAAAAACGACATTCGGGATTTTGTGCAATGATGGGGTTTTCGGGTATAAAATGACTGATTAGTGGACGACGCAGTGTTTGACTAGAGTGGCCGCAAGTAAGGCAACCGTTTTGACATGTTTCTGTGTGGTGCTCGCTATTGACACTTTTGAAATAAGATTCCATCTGCCTTGGTTTTATCGCATGCCGTTTCAGGGCAATGGTATCTTTTCTCTATTCTGCACCTGGTCACTGAATAGGTGAGCACCCAAGCAAAATATGCCATTTGGTTCGTTAGGCCCAACTTTTTGATTAGCCTAGCTGGGTCCCAACAAATTACGCCCAATTTCAGCACGCAAGTAAGCGCCGGGGATGCACTGCATATTTGACTAAACGCGTTGTGTCTTGTGCGGCTCAGCTTGCACAGAACCGTGTTTCTCCAATATGTACGACCATTCAGTGGATATGCGAGAGGTGCGATACTTACTGCACGTTTGCTGGTCTGCTTCAGTTGGTGCGTATGAGGCGGATGGATTGCCGCCGGCGGTTGAATGCAGACGATACATCGCGACTGGACGTACGCAAACGGACGGAAGCTTAGTGCTCCTTGTATGGCAGGCAATGCTGGCCAAGGGCAATACACATGAGTGGATGCAATCCATTTGCACAATTTGTTTGTCCCGTAGAATTTTCCTGTCCTTGTGTTTATGAGTTTGGGTAAGTGGGTGTGGTGACCTATGCATAATGACGAAGCAATTACATTCAGAGAAGTTCTTAGCCATCTTTTAATATGTGCAGAGACGGCATTCGCCATGTTGTGCATTGGTGAGTTCTTTAGGTATAAAACGACACGTTAGCAGATGATGCACTGTTTGGCTAAAGTGGCCGCAAATAAGCCAACCGCTTTGATATGTTTCTGTGCGGTGCTGGCGATCGCCGTTTTTAGAAAAAGATTGCACCTGACTTGATTTTTATTGCAAGCAGCTCCAGGGGAAAAAGCGTCCTTCCTCTATTCTGCACCTGTTCACTAAAAATTTGAACACCCAAGCATAATACGCCATCTCGTTTGTTAATCCCACTTTTTTAATTAGCCTAGCTGGATCCCAACACATTACGACTAGCTTCGGCACGCGAACAAGCACAGCGGATGCGCTGCATATTTAGTTAGACGCGTTGTGGCTTGTGCGGCTCGTCTTTGCTGAGCGCTGCCATTCTTCAGTATGCACGACCATTTGGTGAACATGCGAGCGGTGCGATACGTAGCGCTGGACCGCTGGTTTGGTTCAGCATGTGCGTATATGGCGGATGGGTTGTGAAATGCGATTGGATGCAGAGGCAAGCATGGCGACAGGATGCACACGAACAGAGGGCAGCGTCGTGCTCCACGTGTGGAAGGCATTGCTGGCCATGGCTATTACACATATGTGATTGCATATGTCTCCTTGGAGCATTCGTTTGTCCTGTAGGCTTTTGTGTTGTGTTTATGAATTTGAGGAAATGGGTGTTATGGCGTATGGATACTAGCCAAGCAACTACATTCAGGGAATGGTTTAGACGTGTCTTGAGATTCACATAGACAGGATTCTAGATGTAGGTTTTTGAGGTTTTCAGGTATAAAACGACACATTTGCAGACGAAGCAGTGAACGACTAAAATGGAAGCAAGTAGGCTAGCGCCTTTGACATGTTTCTGTGTGGTAGTGGCGATTGCTGCATTTGGAAACAGATGCCATCTGTTTTGGCTTTATCGCATACGGCTTTAGGGCAAAAGGCGTCGTTCTTCTATTCCACACTTGCGCACGAGCGACTGAACACCCAAGCATAATACGCCATAGCGCTCGCTGGTCCCAGTTTTTTAATTAGCCTAGCTGGGTCCCAACACATTACGACTAGCTTCGACACGCGAACAAGCACAGCGGATGCACTGCATATTAGGCTAGGCGCGTGGTGTCCTGTGCGGCTTCTGTTTGCAGAGTATCGTCATTTTTCAGTCTGCAGGAGCGTGCATATGCGAGGAGTGCGATACGTAGCGCGCGATTGCTGCTCTGGTTCAGCAAGTGCGTATATGGTGGATGTGTTGTGAAATGCGATTGGATGCAGAGGAAAGCATGGCGATTGGACGCACACGGACGGACGGAAGCGTCGCTCGCCAGGTGTAGAAGCATTGCTGGTCTTGGCCATTCTGCATGTGTGGTTGCAAGTGTCTTTTTATGGCATTCGTTTGACTTGTTGGGTTCTTCCTGTTTTTGTGTTTATGAGTTCGGGGCAATATGTTTAAGGACCTGTAGATATTTCACAAGCAATTACATTTAGGTAGATTTTTCGCCTTCCAAAGACAGCATTCGGGATGTTATGCGGTGGAAAATTCTTTAGGTACAATGCGACATTGGAGGACGAAGCAGTGGACGGCTAGACTTGACGTAAGTGGGATAGCGGTTTTGGTATGTTTTTGTGTGGTGCTGACGAAGGCTGCATTTGAAAAGGAATTCCATCTGACTTGGCTTTATCGCATGCCGCTTCAGGGAGATGGTATCCGTCCGTGCGTGTGCCCACTAGACAGTTAAACGACTAAGCCTAGGGCGTCATCTTTTTTGTTTGTCCCAGCTTTTCAATTAGTGTAGCTGGGTCCCAGCAGATTACAACTGATGTAGTCGCATAACCAAACACAACGGATGCGCTCCAAATTAGGCTAGGTGCGTTGTTTGCTGTGGGGCTTTGGTTTGCAGAACAGATATTTTTGTTCAGTACGCACCAGCATTTACTGCATATTAAAAGGGCGCGTTAAGAGGCAAGCGACTTTTGATTTGTTTCAGTGGGTGCGTATCTGGCGGATCAATGGCTGAAGGCGGTTAGAGGCAGAAGGCAACGTCGTCCTTGAACGCCCAGGACAGATGGAAATACGTAATTACGTTGGTGGCACGCATTGCTGGAAAAGAATAATTCACATCTGTTTCCGCATAGGCTTACTTGTGGCTTGCGTTTGTTCCAAAGGCTTGTTGTTGTCTTTGTGTTTATGGATGCTTTGAAATGGGTTTTAGCGACGGAAAGGTATTGGGGCGAGCAATTGTGTTTAAGGATATTGTCAGCCGTGTCTTGACGTGCATAGAGAAAATATTCGGGTTTTTGGGCAGTCCTCAGCTTTTTCTATATAGGGGAAGCAATCCTACACTGCTTGTAGGAACCGAACCAACAGACGATTACAGTGGAAAGAAGTTGGATAATGCTTTTGAAAGTTCTGTGCTGTGAGGGCGCTTATTGTGTTTAAAATAAAATTACCTTTCACTCGGGTTTATAACATTCCGCTTCAAGGAGATAGCACCTGTCCTCTATTTTGCAGGTGCTGGCTGGCCAATTAATCACCCAAGCAAAAAACGCCATGTTGGTTGTTTGCGCGAAGTGCAAGCGTTTTATTTAGCATAGCTGAATAAAGGAATTTACGACACAGTAACTTGGCGGAGGAGCACGGTGGAGGCACTTTATGCTTGGATGGGTGCGTTGTGCCATGTCAAATGCGGGTATGGTTTGCAGAACAGATATTTTTGTTCAGTTCGCATTAGCATTTACTACATATGGAATGGGCGCGTTAGGAGGCAACTGACTTTTGGTTTGTTTCAGTCGGTGCGTACCTGGCGGATGAATGGCTGAAGGTGGTTGCAGATAGAAAACAACTTTGAGCTTGAACGCCCAAGGACAGATGGTAGTGCGGAGTTGGGTAGATGGCACGCATAGTTGGAAAAAAATAATTTACATTTGTTTTCGCAAAAGCTTACTTGTGGCGTGTGTTTGTCCCAGAGGCTTTCTGATGTCCGTGTTTTTATGGATGCGTTGTAATAAGTTTTAGCGACGGAAAGGTATTGTGTTTAAAATATTTTAAGTCGTCTCTTGAAGTTCATAAAGAAACTACTCGGGATTCTGGGCATTTTTCAGCTTTTTCTGTATAAGGGAAGCAATCCTACACTGCTTGTAGGAACCAAACCAAAAGACGATTAGAGTGAAAGGAAGTAAGATAATGCTTTTGAAAGTTCTGGACTGTAAGGGTGCTTGTTGTATTTAAAATGGAATTACAATTCACTCGTGTTTATCACATTCCGTCTTAAGAGGATATCACCTGTCTTCTATTCTGCAGGTGCTGACTGCCCAATTAATCACCCAAGCGTAAGATGTCATGCTGTTTGTTTGCGCAAGGTTTGAGCTTGGTGTTTTGCATAGCTAGACTCAGCAGCTTACGATTACGGTAGCCTGGCAACGGCACACGGCAGATTAACTCCGATATTTGGATAAGTGCGTTGTGCATGTCCAGTGCTGCTATGGCTTGCAGAACACCGCTTTTGTTCAGTACGCACCAGCACTTAGTGCATAAGAAGGCAGCGGGATACGTAGCGCGTGACCTCTGGGCTGGGTCAGGAAGTGCGTATCTGGCGAATAAATAGCTGAAAGCGGTTACAGGTAGAAGGCAACGTTGCGCTTAAACGCGCAAGGAGTGATGGTAATCCCAAGTTGCGTCGGCGGCAAGTATTAATGGAAATCCTGCACTGTTTGTGAGGGACGAACCAGCAGACGACAAAGGTGCAGCCAAGTAAGGCACTGTTCTCTGTGGCACGACGGCGCCTGCTGTATTGGGAATCTACTTGCCTCTGACTCTGTTTTATTGCAATGAGTCTCAAGGGGATAGCATCTATCCTCTATTTTGGACTTGCTGAGTCACCGGGTAAGCACCCTAACGGGAGATGCCATCTTATTCGTTGGCACGAGGTCCTAGGTTTTCGTATTGCGCATAGCTGATCCCGATAGACTACGATTGCAGTAGCCTGGATCGAGCACACGGCAGATACTCTTTAATATTTGGATAGGTGCGTTGTGTCACGTCCAGTGCGGTTGTGGTTTGCAGAACACCGCCATTCTTCAGTATGCACAAGCACGCGATGCATATGGGAGGGGTGCGATACGTAACCGCCGGCCGCTGGTTTGGTTTAGCAAGTGCGTATATGGTAGCAAGATTGTCAAAATTGATTGGATACAGAGGGAACATGGCGAAAGAACGCACACGAACGGACGGAAGCGTCGTGCTGCGTGTGTGGCAGGCATTGTTGGCCATGGCCATTACATATTAGTGGCTACGAATGCTTACTTACGGCATTCGTTTGTCCCCTAGGCGTCTGATTTTTTCCGTGTGTTTATGAGTGCGTAAGAATGGGTTTGATGACCTACGGATATTGGCCAAACAATTACATTCAGGGAACTTCTTAGCCATGTTTTGTGATGCGTAGAGACAGCATTCGGGATGCTGTGCGTTGGTAAGTTTTTTAGATTTAAACCGAAACATTAGCGGACAAATCAATGGATAGGTGAAGCACAACCAAACAATTAACAAATTTGATATGCTTCTTTCTGATGCTAACAATTGCCGCATTTGAAAAAGGATGTTACCTGACTTCGTTTTATCGCATGCCGCTTCAGAATGCTTCCTCTACTTGCTCACTAAACAGTTTAACACCAATACCGCATCTTGTTCATTGTTCCCAGGCTTTTAATCAGCCTAGCTGGGTCCCAACAGATTTTTACTACCTTCGGCACGCGAACAAGCACACCGGATGCCCTGCATATTTGGCCAAACTTGTTGTGTTCTGTGTGATTCTCGTTTGCAGAACACCGTCATTCTTCAGTATGCACGATCACACTGTGGATATGCGAGGGGTGCAATACGTAGCGTGCGATTGCTGCTCTGGTTTAGCGAGTGCGTATGTGGGGGATGGATTGTGGAATGCAATTGGATGCAGAGGGAAACATGGTGATTGGACGGACGCAAAGCGGGTGGAAGAGTCGCGAGCCGTGTGTGGAAGGCATTGCTGGCCATGGCCATTACATATTTGTGATTGCATATGCCTACTTGCAGTATGCGTTTGTCCCGTAGACTTTCTCCTGTCCTTGTTTTTATGAGTGCGAGGAAATGGGTGTGGTGATCTATGGGTACTAGCTAAGCAATTACATTTAGGAAAATTTTTAGCCGTGTCTTGAAATAAGGAATAACGGCATTCGGGATGTTGTGGGAGGGTGAGTTTTTAAAGTATAAAACGACCGGCTAACGGACAAAGGACAATGCAGTGGACGCCTAGCATCGACGCAAGTAACGCTACGCTTTTTATACCTATTTGTCTGATACTGACGATTGTTGCATTTGGAAATGCATTTCATCTAACTTGGTTTATTCGCATGCCGCCTCAGGGCAATGGTGTCTGTCCTCTGTTCGCACCTGCTCAATAAACATTTGAACACCCAAGCGTAATACGCCATTCGGTTCGTTGGCCCCAGTTTTTTAATTAGCCTGGCAGAGTCCCAACACATTACGACTAGCCTTGGCACGCGAACAAGCACAGCGGATGCGCTGCATATTTGGCAAAACACTTCCTCTCTTGTGCGGCTCGTGTTTACTAAACACCGTCATTCATCACTATCCACGACCATTCGGTGAATATGCGAGTGCGATACGTAACGCCCGGCCGTTGGTTTGGTTTAGGAAGTGCGTATATGGCGGATGGATTGTAGAATGCAATTGGATGCAAAGGGAAACAATGCGACAGGACGCACACGGACGGACGGAAGCGTCGTGCTCCGTGTGTAGAAAGCATTGCTGGCTATGGCCATTACACATTTGTGGTTGCATATGCCTCCTTGGAGCATTCGTTTGTCTTGTGGGCTTTTGTGTTACTGTTTTTGTGTTTTAAAATGCGGGGAAATGGGTTCTGTGGCCTATGGACACTGGTTAAACAGTGACATTTAGGAAACTTTCAAGGCGTCTTTTGAGGTGCGCAGAGGCGACTCGAAATTTTGTGCGTTGGTAAGTTCTTTAAGTATAAAACGACACATTAGCTAACGAACAAGTAAATGGCTAGAGTGGCCGTCAGTATTGTGGTGGTTTTGATATGTTTCTGTTTGATGCTGATGATTGCTGCATTTGGAAAGCCATTGCATCTGAACTGGTTTTATGTCATTTTGTTTCAGGGCGATATTCTCTTTTGTCTGCTATGCACCTGCTTACTGATCAGTTGAGCACCCAAGCAAAATGCGCCATTTCGTTTGCTAGTCCCAGCTTTTCAATCAGCCTAGCTGGTTCTCAACACATTACGACTAAATTTGCCACACAAACAAGCACAGCGGATGCACTGCATATTTGGCTAGACGCGTTGTGTCCTGTGCGGCTTGTGTTTGCTGAGCGCCGTCATTCTTCAGTATGCATGAGCATTTTCTGGATATGCGAGGGGTGAGATATGTAGCGTGCGATTGCTGCTCTGGTTTAGGAAGTGCGTATATGGCGGATGGAATGTCAAATGCGATTCGGAGCATGGCGACAGGACGCAGACGGACGGAGGGAAGCGTTGTACTCTGTGTGTGGCAGGGGCCATGGCCATTACACATTTGTGGTTGCACATGCCTCCTTGGGACATACGTTTGTCCTTTTGTCTTCTTCCTGCTTTTCTGTTCATTAGTTCGGCGAAATGGGGTTAGGGACCCATTGATACTGGCTAAGCAATTACATTCAGTAAATTCTTTAGACTTGTCTTGAGCTGCGTAGAGATAGCATTCGCCATGTTGTGCATTGGTGAGTTGTCTACGTATAAAACAGTACATTAGCAAACAAAGCGGCGGACGGCTAATGCGGAAGCAAGTAGCGCAACGGTTTGGAATGAGTTTCTATGTGGTGCTGACGATTGCTGCATTTTAAAAAGGCATTCCGTCTGACTTGGTTTTATCGCATGCAGTTTCAGGGCAAAAGGCATCGTTCCTCTATTCTGCACCTGCTCGCTAAACATTTGAACACCCGAGCATAACACGCCACCTCGCTCGTTGGTTCCAGCCTTTTAATTAGCCTAGCTGGATCCCAACACATTACGACTAAGTTCAGCACACAAACAAGCACAACGGATGCACACCATAATTGGCAAGACGTGTTGTGTTTTGTACGGCTTGTGTTTGCTGAGCACCGTCATTCTTCAGTATGCACGAGCATTCTGTGGATATGCGAGGGGTGCGATACGTGGCGCTGGACTTCTGGTTTGGTTCAGCAAGTGCGTATATGGAGGATGGATTGTGGAATGTAATTGGATGCAGGGGAAAGCATGGCGACAGGACGCAGACAAATGGACGGAAGTGTTGTGCTCCGTGTGTGGCAGGCATTGCTGTCCATGGTTATCACACATTTGGGGTTGCATATGCCTACTTGCTGCATCAGTTTGCTTTGTAGGCTTTTCTTGTCTTTGTGTTTATGAATTTGAGGAAATGGGTGTGATGGCCTCCGGATATTGGCCAAGGAATTGTATTTAGGGAACGCTTTAGCCGGCGTTTGAGATGCGTTGAGGCGACATTGGAACTTTTGCGCGTTGGTGCGTTTTTTAGGTATAAAATGACACATTAGTGGACAAAGTAGTGGACGGCTAGAGTGGCCGCCGGTGGTATGATGATTTTAAATAAGTGCCTATGTCGTGCTCCCGATTAATGCATTTTGGAAAGGAATTCCATCTGAATTGCTTTTATCGCATGCTGTTTCAGGGCGACGGTATCCTTTTTTATTTTGTGCTTGAGCACCGAGCAGTTAAACACCCAAGCATAATTCACCATCACGTACGTTGGACCCAAGTTTTTAATTAGCCTAGCTGGTTCCCAACACATTACGATTGCATTCCGCACGCGAGCAAGCACAGCGGATGCACTGCATATTTGGCCACACGCGTTGTGTCTTGTGGGCTCGTGTTTGCTGAAAGGCATTCATCAGTATGCACGAGCATTCGGTGAATATGCGAGGGGTGCAATACGTGGCGTTGGATCACCGGTTTGGTTCAGCGAGTGCGTATATGTGGATGGGTTGTGGAATGCGATTGGATGCAGTGGAAAGCGTGGCGACAGGACGCACACGAGCGGACGAAAGCGTCGTGATCCGTGTGTTAGACGCATTGCTGGTCATGGCCATTACACACATGTGGTTGCATATGCCTCCTTGGGGCATTCGTTTGTCCTGTAGGTTCTTGTGTTATTGTTTTTGTGTTTATGAATTTGAAAAAATGGGTTTGATGGCCTATGGATACTGGCCAAGCAATTACATTTGGGAAACGGTTTAGACGTGTGTTGATATGCGTAGAGACAGCATTCGGGATGTTGTGCGTTGCTAAGTTCTTTAGGTATAAAACGACACATTAGCGGGCGAAGCAGTGGACGGCTAAAGTGGCCGCAAATAAGGCAACAACTTTGATATGTTTCTGTGTGGTGATGGAGATTGCTGCATTTTAAAAAAGCATTCCATGTGACTTGGTTTTATTCCATGCCGCTTCAGGGCAAAAGGCATCGTTCCTCTATTCTGCACCTGCTCACTGAACAGTTGAACACCCAAGCATAATACGCCATTTCGTTCGTTGGTTCCAGCTTGTTAATTAGCCTGGCTGGGGTCCAACACACTACGCCTAGCTCCAGCACGCAAACAAGCACAGCGGGTGCACTCCATATTTGGCAAGATGCATTGCGTCTTGTTGGGCTCGTGTTTGCTGATCGCCACGATTCTTCAGTATGCACGAGGATTTTGTGGATATGCGAGGGGTGCGACAGATTGCGCTGGACCGCTGGTTCCATTCAGGAGGTGCGTATATGGCGACTCGGTTGTGGAATGCGATTGGATGCAGAGGGA
>NPHX01000412.1:0-46579 GCA_002271815.1 Eimeria falciformis
CCAGTGCTCCAGGTGGGGAGGACCCAAAAAAGACAAAGCGCCTGAACACGGCTTTCTTGTCACTAGAAGTATCGGACTTTTCTTAGGAAAACCTTAACTCGAGTGTTAGAGAGAAACATTTCGTTTCATTTTGTGTGTGAACGCCTTCTGATTTCAAATTTAACTTTGTTTTAGTGTATGGAATTGGGTTCATCGCAGAAGGCTTTCCAGCAGTCCGCAAGGCAATATTGCGGGCTGGAGCTGGGTGACAAGTTCTGTCTGTTACTTGTCAGGTTCCCCACAAGTAGTGTCGATCTTGCACCTAGGCCTGTTAAGGCCTTGGGGTTTGACTTGGGACTTAAGGCTTTGACCTTAAGGCTTTGGTCTAAACTCCTGGTCCGTAGGTCTCTCAACCCCAAAAATCTTGTAAGGCCTCATTAAGACTTTGTTTATTTACTCCCTTCTTGCCTTATGATCCTGATAACCTTTCCCCTAAGTTATTACTTACATGTTTGCTCACTTTGCTTAACCCCCACTTACTTAACTTAGGTAAAGCAGACCCGAGCACGGCACAGGCCAAGTTCTTTGCTCATCCTGAGCCGTGAGTGTAATGAAATGTACTACATCAAGGCCTTAGCTCCAACTCCCGATCCTCAAGTCTCGATCTCCCAATCGTCAAAATAATATCTCTGTGATAGTCTCGCACCAGGATTAATTTCGTTTCGATTGATGCTTATTAAGTTTTAGCTTAGTTAACATGGCGTCCTTTAGCTTAATTTAGGCTTAAACCAGACAGAGCATGGAACAGGCTAAGGCTTCGACTCACCCTGAGCCGTGAGCGTAGTGAAGTTGACTACATGTCATGTCCTTTCGTTTCAAGGAAGGATTGGGCACCCTCCAGGCCTTTACGAACTATATTTTTTGACCAGGCAGCAAAAGTGGTCATAATGTATCTTGCCGACTTCGTGCGTTTCTATTTTATAGTTTTCCATGTAGCGTTGCTCGAAGAAGTTTTAGAAGGGCTGATTAAACACTGCATGCAGCCTAACTTCTTTAAGTGCCAGTCTGTGGCTACAGAAATCGACTCTCTAAGGTTTTGAGTAGGCGCAAAAAAGAATGAAACCCAGCAGGAAGAAAGTAAAGCCAACAAAAGTATATCCAACGGTGTTGGAGACACACACGGGTGGCAGTTTATAACAATTATTAATTACTGCCGCAACTTCACCGGGTCCGAGTTTGATGTATTGTCTAAGCCACTCAGTGAGCTTACCAAGACGAACAAGGCTTTTATTTGGATAAAGGAGCATATGACACTAACCGAATCTTACAAAATCAATTAATGCTTTTCTCTCTGCCCGACTTGAAAAAAGTTAGGTTGCACACCGATGCATCTAGCATTGCAACTGGGGCAGTGTGGAAACAAAATGAAACCGGTGCAGCTTTACAGCAGAAAACGTACAGATGTGGAAATGAAGTGCTCTCCCTATTATAAAGAAATACGAACTGTGGTACAAGCTCTCCAACGGTGGCGAGAGCTTCTGCTAGCAGCTAAAGTGGATGCGTACACTGATCACCAAGCCCTGCGATACCTTATATAGCTAAAACTTGACAAACCATCCGTAGGAAGAGTGGCAAATGCTGGACGCATCAACATGCTACATCAGAGCACCGCATCCAACGAACCACAAACGTTCGCCATTAAAATTCGAGCTGCATAAAAGGCTTAGGGTTGTAGAAATAAGCTTTGTGGGCACCTCTGAATGGAAATACCAAAAGCATAACTTTTGAGGCTCCTCGTATACACGATGGGATGTAAGATCTTGGACCTGTCTTTTACGGAGAGAACTGCGCAAACGGCCGATACTTTGTCTTTTACAGAGTCCATTTATAAAATATATTTTACATTTGTAAAAAGATCCTTAGTTTTTGATCATCTCCTCCATCCCAGGACGTCCCAACCGGCAAACGCGCCATCTTAGCTTAGTGGTAGAGCATCGGTCTTGTAAACCGAAGGTCGTGGGTTCGATTCCCATAGGTGGCTTTGTATTCCCTATTGGTGTCTTTTGTATGCCGCCCGACTCTGGTACTTTTATGGCTTGTAATTAATGCCTTGAATGGCGTTATTTTTTACAGAAACCGCAGACTATGTAATTGGGCGTCGGTACTATTAAAAGTGGAAGTGCTTAATACCACACCTGCTTGTCTTTTAGTATTTTTCTTTACCAAAATTTCCTACGCCGTCTGTGCTTACACAGACAAAGACAGAAACATGTGCAGAGAAAAGAGGTGAGAATTCTAAGCTATGATAACTCGTTTAGCAGCTCTATGGTTGAGGTGCGGGCTGATAAGCCTGATGCTTACTTAACACTTTCTTTTGGCGTTTTCCGCATATCTTTTCTTGAAGTTAAAAAATTGTTTTCCCTCGTGTACAGAGGGGACCCATCGGATGGTGTTGTGCAGGATTTCTCTATTGGAGTGCATTTCCTCTGGTGGTTGCATGATATAGGGGCCCGGTGTGGCTGGTTTCCTTGTGTCACTCTGGAGGCTTGTATGCCGCTGTGGCGTTGCACATCTCAGCTTTACAATATATATTTTTTGATAGTCACAAGTTTGTGAACCCGCAAGTATGATGGATGCTGAGGGCCCTATGGGGGCCCCTCAAGGGCCCCTTGCCTCAAATATTGCCGAGCTGCCTTCGGCTCCTGGGGACATGGGGCCCACCGTAATCAGGGACAGAGCAGGTCAAGTGACTTCTTACACGGAAGAGAGTGTGCTGCAGATGGTCCGTTGCCTGAACTCCCCAACTGCGCAGGGGCCCTCCGGTGCCGCTGCAAACGAATATCTCACTAATTTCCAGCGGGATCCCAGTGCCTGGGGTATCTGCATATCCATTCTCAACAAGCACGCCAACTGGCAGCAGCAGCAGCAGCAACAGCAGGTAGCAGCCGTCATTGCTGCTTCTCCTGAGGTCCTGCACTTCGCAGCTCAGACGCTGGCAGCGCAGGCGCGCGCTGGCTTTCCCCAGCAGATTTCAGCACTGCTACACAAAGACATGCCTCCAGGTGTATCTACAGCTGTGTCTGAAGTTGACGGTTTTGCTGGTTCAGCTCGGGTGTATGCGGAGTTGCGGGATGGGCTTTTGCAGCTAGTCTTTGCCTTTAGGAACGAGCCCATGCCAGTGTTGCGTCAGTTATGTATAGCCCTTACATCTGCGCTTATCTTTGGCTGTTCTCCTAGAGAGGAAGGATCGCCTGCATCTGGGGGCCCCTGCCTTGGCCCTGTGCTTCAGAATCTAGGCAGCAGTGCTGGCACTGAGGGGTTTTTGCCTCTTTTCGAGCTGCTCGCCCTCCTTCCCGAAGAACTCTGCGCTAAGAGGCAAGTCCAGGTTTTGGGTTTATGTTTTGCTGTGGAGATGGGACCACGGTTTTGTTGGCGGTTGTCTCCCCTGTCCTCAGGATTGCACTTTCCGAGGGCCTCCGGCTTTCCTGCTTGGCAGGCTGCATGCGCAACGATACGGCTGAGGTTTTGAAGATTCTTGAGGCTGTCTTTGCCCGTGCACAGGCTGCTCACGACAACGCAGAGCTCCAGCAGAGGCCCCGCTGGCGAGCCATCCTCCATGCTGGTGCGTCTTGCCATCTGCTGGGGGACGCTTCGCAATCGGGGGAGGGGAAGGCAGTGAAGCAGCAGCAGCAGCAACAGCAGCTGCAACAACAGCAGCAAAAGGAGCAACAGCTGCAGCAGACAACGAGAAGCAGTATGAAGTGCGTGGAGAGGAGAGCGTCCCTTTGTAGCGCTGCATGTTTCTCTGTCTCTGCTGTTTGTGTTGCATCTGCAGCTGTGCGGGCTTTGCAGTCTTGGCTGGCTGCGGCCTGTAGCTGGTTGCAGCTGCAGGAGCCAGATCAGGGGGCCCCTCCTACTTCTCCTTCGGGGGCCCTTCAGGGGGCAATGGCGGCTTTGTCTCTTATCCTGCAGAGAGTCTCTGAGGGGACAATGTTTACTGCTGTGCTGCGCGGCGCGACTTCCGACGATTTAGAGACACTTCAGCTTTCTTCCGATTGTGTGGTGACGGTAATAGCAGCTGTTTCCAAGCTAGAGGAGACAGTTGCATTAGCAGCAGCAGCGGAGACAGGCGGGGAGGGATCTCAAAGCCAATCCGTGCTTACGGCTTCCAACAGCAACACCTCAGGGACAGCAGACAAGGGCAGAGCCAAGATAGAGACCGTCTGCCGCTGTCTCATTGCAACGGTGGTTCAAGTGTATGGACAGGGCTGCAGCGCAGCCCTCGCCGCAGCAAAAGAGGTCAGGAGACAGCACATGACCCATTGCAGCCACACCTTCGTTTGGCCTACTGCATTGCAGCAAAGGGCCTCGTGAGATCTCACAGCTGCATTCTGGTCTGTCTTCATTGGCAGCAGCAACAGCTGCTGCGGCTAGTGTTTTTTTGGTGCTGCTGCAGCGTTGGGGGAGGAGGGTGGTTTGCTGCTATGGCAGAGGGGGTGTCCCCGCTTTCTTCTCTTGCTGCTCAGTTTTTGTTGCCTGTGTATTTCTGTGGCCCTTTGGTATGCAGCAGCAACCGGCAGGAATAGCAGCATTTGATGTGGAAAGACTGCAAGCCTTTGCACAAGGCATTACTGAGTTAGCCAAGGTGCAAATCCCCCGGCTGCTGGCGGAGACAGCAGAGAGCGAGGCACGCCTTGAGGAAGGAGACAGCTGCTGCAGCACAGCTGCTGCTGGTGCTTCTGCAGCAGCTTTGCAGCCGTCTGTAGAAAACATCTGCGAGCTGTCTAGGGCCTTGCTGAAGCACCCGTCCTATGAGGTTAAGGAAGTTGCGATATCTTTCTTTAGAAACCTTCTCAGCCACATGATGGTGCTGGTGGAGGAGGAGAGACGCTTAGCTGCTTGGCGCGACCACTTGCGAAACGAAGCAGCAAACGTAGCTGCAGCAGAACGCAGCAGAGACAAACCAGCAGAGGGAACAGCAGTAGCAGCAGCAGCAGCAGGGGATTGCGATCAGGCCAGTGGAATAGCGGCAGCTCTAGCTGAAGTTGAGCGGCGCTATGAGCGCAACCTTCAGGCGCTGGCTCTCCGCGAGCCTGTCCTCTCGCGTCTTTTTTACCCCTTTGGGGAGGCCGCAGTGCAACAGCTGCAGCCCCCCGTGCATGCGCTGCTGAGCGAGGAAATGGAATTCGAGACCTGGCAAAACTTCAGGGCAGAACTTGCCTCTATCGTCACAGAAGCAGCCGTCTTGCTGGACATCGAGGCCCTGTGTAACGCCTCAGCTGCGCAGCTTCTCCGGCTTCTTAAGGAGATCCCGGCAAGCCTCCTCCTCTGCATAGGTCTCTCTCTCCAACTGTCTCTCTTGCTGTCTCTGTGCTTGCTGTGCTCCTCACTACTACCTCGCCACGTCTTACCTGTCTGTCTTTGCCGTTTGCTGCAGTTGTGTTGCGGTGTTTGTGCAGTCTATTTGGGGTGTATCTGCTTGTCGCTTCATCTATGAAGTATTCGCATTTCTCTGCACACACATGAATTTTGCATCTGCATTCACGTGCCTCTCTGTAGCGGCATGCATGCTTCTATTCACGTGTGTGTACATATACTACGGATAGTCATTTGGGGGTCTGTCTGTATGGCCATGTGGTGTATATGTATCAGTAAGTATATGTGTCTGTAAGTATATGTGTCAGTAAGTTTATGTGTCTCTACATATATGTGTCTGTAAGTATACGTATCTGTAAGTAGATGTATCTGTAAGTATATGTGTCTCTTAAGTATATTTGTCTTTAAGTATATGTGTCTGTAAATATATGTATCTGTACGTATATGTGTATGTATATGTATCAGCAAGTTTATGTTTCTCTACATATATGTGTCTGTAAGTATATATATCTGTATGTATATGTATCAGTAAGTATATGTGTCTGTACGTATATGTATCAGTAAGTTCATGTGTCTACACATATATGTGTCTGTAAGTATGTGTATCTGTAAGTATATGTGTCTGTAAGTATATGTATCTGTAAGTATATATAGGTTTGTGTATACGGATTCTGTTTTCAGCGGGCGGGTGTAGAGAAGTCGTGGCTAGAAATTGAAGCGCGCCTCTTTTTTGTCTCCACAGTTGCCAACCGCATCCGATTGACTGTCTCTCCCTCTTCTGTAGGTGCTGGCGGCGTAGGAGAGAGCACTGCAGCGGCAGCATCAGCGGGTGCATACGGGGAGACACAAGAAGCTGGGGACTGTGTGCTGCAGCTGCTGCAGCTGTTGCCGCAGCTGCCTTTCCCAGCGCAGCCGCGACAGACAACTGCTGCAGCAGAGGAGACAACAGAGGCAGAGGTAGTGTCTCTTTTTCTCCACTCTGCAGTAGCACGCACAAGCTCTTGGCTCTCCCCTCGCGTCATCCCTCAGCACCAGAGCTTGTTTGCGCCTCTCTTTTCTTTGCTGGCTACTCAGTCCCTCGAGTTTGTTACATCCCTGCCAGTAAGCCTGTGGATCGGAGATGCCCGCTCAGCGCAGCACCACCTCCCCTGCTCTCTCCTGTCTCTCTTATCCTGTCTCTCTGATCCTGTCGCTCTTGTCTCTCTTCAGCTCTCGCGTTGCCTTGTGCTGTGTTGTCTCCTTGTGTGTGAGTGCTGTCCTCTGTGGCTTTGCCTTGTGTTTTTGGGGCGCAGGATGCGCCGAAGGGGTCCAACGTGGCTCTGCTGCGTCTGTCTACTGAGGCCCTGTTGGTTGAGGGGATCTCCTCCCTTGTCGCCTCCGCCGCTGCTTTCATTCCCTCTCCAGGCAGAGAGCAAGATGTTAACGCCCTTCTCAACGCCCTCACCGCTGCCTTCTCGAGGCGAGGCCACTTCTGCCCCTCTCACCGCCAGATAGCTAGCTGGCTGGCCACAAATATACCAGCAAATATTAGCTAGCTGACTAGCCACAAATTTAGCAGCAAGATTCGCTAGCTATCCAGGCAGCAATCTAAATGTTGAGCACCATGGCTAGCTAGCCACCTAACTAGCTAGCTAGCTAGCTAGTAGCTGGAAGTGCCCTTTGCCTGTCCGCAGCTCGGCTCAGAAAGTGTGCAATCGGTTGCAACCAACGCTTTGGGCTGATTGCTTTCCTGCTGTTTCTTACCGCGTAAAAGGACAGCGAGAGGAAGGCACGGGGTGTCTTCTCTGAGTGTCTCAGAGGCCTTTTGGGTGTCTCTTCAGGCCGGGGCTCAGCCTTGACAACAGTTCGGTCCTCATGCAGACTGCAGGCTACGTGATTTCGTGCCTGGAGGGGCCCCGCATCCGAACCCTCTTTTCTCAGCTCCTACAGGTTACTCTGGGCTACCCTTTTCGCCTTCGTCTTTAAGGATGTGTGGTTGAAGGATTACTGGGGTATCCTTACACTTGCGGATTTTTGTACGTCCGTTTGCATGCGCATGCAGTCGCTGGGGAGCGAGCTCGAGAGGTGTCTCTCCGACCCCCGCTGCCCAAGCAGTACTATGAAAAGAAGCCTCACGCTGTTTTTCTCCGCTGTCCAGGCCGTCCAGCCGGCTGAAGATTATTGCCCGCCTCCCTCCTCCCAAACGTTTGAGCCTCTCAGCCGTGAGGCAGCCAGCTGGCCCTCAGCACCCAGAAACTCCCTTTAGTCTTTCCTACTACAAGCATTTCGAGAGTACTTCCAGAGGGGCCTCCGTCCTCCTAGTTTGTGCCATAGTCGGCTGTCGGTTAGCTAGCTAGCTGGCTAGCCAGCTAACTAGCTACGTAACTGTTGAGCGGGGCGTTGAGGATGTTTCTTGGTTCCGCCTTTAGAAGACGCAGAAGCGGATAGGGACAGGGGAGGAGGTAGGGACAGGGAGGCACCGAACAGGAGGGGAGGAGACACAAGAAGAAGCAACTGCCACGATGTGGGTGTGACTGCACAGCTCGCAGCGGCTATCGGCATCCGGTCTTAGACGCAGTGGAGGGATGCTGGCCAACGATAGAGAAGGCAATGAAGCAGCCTCACAGAAGCGAGTTTCTCTATGAGGTCACATGCTACGCACTGGTTGCTCTCTGTGGCAACTGCCGAGCACACATGCCACGCTACGGGTGGGCTCATTTCCCATGCAGGCTCGTGTTCGTCCCCCACGGGCCGCTGCGTTTCCGATGTGTCCATCGCCTCTATCCCTTTATTTACGCGCTGTCTGCTGTCTCTGCCTTTCTCCGCGCGTCTCTAAGCTCTTCTTGTCTGTCTCTGCCCCTCCGTCTCCTCCGTACCAAGCTGCGTGTTTGTGCCTTTCTGTGTATGTCTCCCATCTCTGGCTAGCCTGATCTCTGCGGTTCTTTTGTGGTGTCGTTGCAGTCTGTTTTACTCCTTTTTGGAGACACTTGCTTCAACCTTCGCGGAGTCTCCCACAGTTTACCACTTGGGGGCTTTGCGCTCTTTGGAGGGAATTTCCTCAAACTCCCAGGAGCAGTGCGTCCGCCGAGCGGTCGCTGCCGCCCTCGAGGGATGTGTGGGGGCGACGCTACAGAAGATAAAGGTGAGGAGCGCATGAAAGTGCTTCCCTCGCCAGAGCCATTGGTATTTTGAGTCTCATGGATGGCTTCTTAGCTGTCTCTGTGTTGTTCTGTCTCCGCATTCGCGTCTCCGTCTTCGGTGGAACGCTGCTGCAACGAAAACTGCTGTTGGTGCTTAGGTTTATGTGTTCTCTTGCGTCCCTTTGTTCCTATCTTATATCTTTTTTTTCAGTCTCTGCTCTCTCTTTTGCTGCTTCTCTGCTGCCTTTGTAGGCCGAAGGCGAAAAGTATCTCTACAACCAGCCTGACCTTGTGGGCATATCAATCGATTGTGTGAACGTCGCGCTGCTGCATCCCCTAAGCGCGCAACCGATCGTCAGTCAGGACTGGTTTGAGCTCCTCACGGTGGCTGTCATCCAATTCACTCCCACTTGCCATCACCCCAAGGTTCGACCTTTAGCGACAGACCCCATGTGTACATCCCCCTTCAGACTGCACCAAAGAAGGCCGCAGCATTCTGCTCTTGTACGTGTGGCCGCGTCCTTAGCGTCTCCTCCGGCTGTCCGGATACGCCTGGCGTCGCTGCTGCCGCTGCTGCAGGTTCTTCATACGAACATGGTCTTTCTTTCCCGTCTAGCGGCTTGGGTGGATCCTCCTTCCCTTATCCATTGCTACCAAATTGGTCAGTCAGTACGTGCGGGAGGCTCGTCTTTGGGGTGTCTCTTGTGTGTTTTGGAAGTGTCTCCCGTGCGCTTTTTGGGTGACTCCCGTATGTCTTTGGGTGTCTCCTGTGTGTCTTTGGGGTGTCTCCTGTGCGTCTTTGGGTGTCTCCTGTGCGTCTTTGGGTGTCTCCCGCGTGTTTTTGAGTGTCTCTTGTGCATCTTTGGGATGTCTCCTTTCTGCTTCGGTGCCTAGGCAAGAGGCCAAAGGCGGGTGCCTTGCTGCGGTCTGTGGCTGCACCTCAGGGGAACCAATTCCGTGGCTTAGCGAGGTGGCTGACGAGACCCAGGCGGCGGTTGTGTCTTTGCTGCGACGGCCTTTCCCACAGGAGACAGCTGCAACCCCAGATGGGGAGGGTGCAACCTCTTTTCTGGCGCGTGCGATTGCTGCAGTGCTGCTTGCCCTCACGAGTGTCCATGCGGCTCCCCAGTCGTGGATTGGCAGTGCAGCACAGGCTTTACTGCCTCTGCTGAGGCACCGCCTGCTGGGGGCCACAGCGAAAAACGCGCTGGAATTTGCCTTGAGGGTACGCGAAGCAACGGACACGTTGAGGTGTCTGTGCAGACGGCACATTCACTCCGAATGCGTTCCAGTTCAAAGAGATTGCAGGGAATCAAGCAGGATAGTTTTGTGCTGCTGCCTCTGCTGCTGCTGCTTCTGCTGCACGCTACGGAGCAGAGCTATTGCGCGTGGTGGTGCTGCCTGGGCAGCCTAAGGCCGGGATAAAGGCATGCGGCCGCCTCTGCATTCCACAGAGAGGCTGTGGCTTGGCTAATGTGTCTCTCCTGTCTCCTGTCTCCTTTTCGTTTGCAGGGGATTGATCCCCATATCATGGACGAGGAGCGCAAACGCGACTTCTGCTGGAAGTGCACACGGAGCCTCTCGGTGAGGGAAATGTGTCTCCTTCTGCAGCAAACTGCCGACGATACAAAAGCCTCATATGTTCGCAACAAATTCGCATTGGGGGGACCCTCAAGGTCTCCCCACCAAGCTGCCTGCTCCGCCTGCTGAGGCTATCACTGTCTCCTCGCGCTCCCAACTTGCACAAACCCTCTGTTGGGGTTTTGCTCCATGAAGCGTTAGAAGTGAAGGTGCGGGTTGTATAGACTCCTGAACGGGGGTGCCATCCCGCTGTCGGGCTTGGCGTGCCCTCTTGCGGGCAAACAACAACGTGGGCCAAAACGGCTGGGAGCCGTCGGCAACAAGTGCTGCTTCTGTTGCTCCTGCTCACGATTATCTATGGGGACGGTGCAGCGTTAGGTTGGCGGGCTCTGCTGGGGATGCCATGGGGGGCTGCAGTTCCGGCTGATTAACAACACTGGCAGGCAGCACGAGGGCGCTTAGCGTTGTCCTCAAGACATTTTTCTCAATGCAGTGCGAGACACCAGCAAATCCACGGCCAACTTGAACCCACAGATCTGCTGCGTCTTCTTGTTCTTCTTTGCACAAACTCGCCGCACTTTTTTAGAAACGCTCGAAATATCACAAGGCCTGCTGCTGCACTCGCCGAGCCAACTACTGATGCACCTTCCCACAGAAAGCCAGGCGGCGACAGGGCTGAAGCCGTCGAGCGCAGGAGTTCTTCTGCTTCTCCCTGTCTCTCTCTTTGCCTCTGTCTGTCTTTCTCTGTCTCTCTTCCTCTGTCTCTTTCTGTCTCTAGAGCTGCTCCGCCCACCTAGCCCCGGCAGGCTACACACATTTGCAGCACCTCAAAAGAACGTTCCACCTCCATTCCACATTTTCCACCCCTGGCTTCCGGCCAATCCACACCACCCCGCGTTAGCTTTACAGCTCACGGCTGCAGAAACCAGCAAGTGCGGGGTGTGGCTTGTGGAACAATTCCTGTTGGAAAGGGTAGAAAGAGCGACCGAAATCAATTTGAATGCAACGTTGCGAATCTTTTGTAACTAAAAAACTTGCAGTGGCCTTCAGCGGGAGCCTTGGTCTCAAACGGCATTCCTTGGTGTAGTCTGCTAGTTGGTGTGTTTTGTATGGGATTGTTTGTTTATTTGTTCCAACTCTGACTTGTCTAAATGAATGCTTTAATTTACTTTGAGGTGCAGTGGCTATTAGGCCAGCGTGTGGGAGGAAAAGTGCCAATCCGCTCCTTGGGCTGTGCATGCTGGACAGGACGCCTGCTTAGGCCACCTGCTGAAAGCATCCCCTCCCTCCTCAGCTGTACTGAGGCCCGCATCATCATGACCTCAGGGAAGTACGGGCCTTGATGGAGGAGCTTCCTTTGGGGACAGAATGTTATAAACAAATATTGTTAGGTGATTAATAGCACTTACGGCCTGTAAGCAGAGGCACAAGTGCGATCGCTACACGAGGAACGCAGAGTGCTCTGGTATACTTTCCCCTTTCTAATACCCTGGGGTGAGTTGACGCTCGTGGTATTCTTCTGAAGAATAGAGCATAATGCGGAGACAAATGGCTGGCCTCTAAGCAGTTGGATGCAGCTACCAAAAATGGTATTTTCGCGTGTTCATACACCCCAGAGAAGCTCCCTAAACAGCCGACGCACAGCTCCTCGGATCTTAGCCGGCAGCCCCCATTTTCCCCAGGAAATTAACAAGTTTTAAATGCTACACATACGACGTGGCGTCCCAACACTTCCTGCCTTTGGGAGCAGGGGCTTGGCATGGCCTCAGGTTACTATAAAGCAGAATAAGCCATTTGACATCTTAAAAAAAAGGAGCTTCCGGTCCACAGTCTCTCCATTGAAATGCCCCCTGCCATAGCCCAGCATGAGGGAGATAGCCTCGGGCCTCTGTGGCCCTTGGGTTGTGAGCTGTGCTGGTGGAGGAGAACGTGCCTCCCCTCTCCACAAACATGCAGCTAGCTAGCGTGTGCCATACAACCCACGCGACATCAGGATAGCCGATTTTTGAGCCAGTTCTTGGCAATCCAGAAACCCTTGGGAAGATATTCAAGCCTTGCTACCTCCACATTCTAAATACACATTATTTTAAAATATGAGAATAAAAGGGTTATGAATAAAAGCGCTGACAAGGCAGAGGCGAGAGAGAGATTTGGGCTTTACAGACCGCGGCTGGTCTGTCGGCTGCTGTTCTCTGTTGGGTTTGTCTGTCTCTGGCTCTCTGCCGCAGACCAAAGAGACAAAATTTTTGTTTTGAACTTTAGATTTACTTTGGCTCCGCTGGCTTTGCTCTCTTCTGTCTGCTGGGCTTTCCCTGCGGCAGTCGATGCCCCCCCTCTTGTTGTTAGTTGCTCTGTAGAGAATCGTTTGCAGGCTTCTTTTCCCTTTTCGTGATGAAATCCATTTTTCTTTAATGCCTCAAGAGAAAAGATTTTGTCGAGCCTTGAGCGGGAAGCAGTCCCTTTCGACTTTGTAAGGTCATCCCAACTGCAAGCAGCTCGATCCAACAGGAGACAAACGCCTTGGGCAGAAGGCGGCAGTCTGAGACTTTAGGTGGCCAGGGCAGAACTGGCGGGGTCTTTGCGACAGCATGGCGTCTCTTCGCCCCGTAGACCAGCCTGCGGCTGGTCCTGCCAGTACAGCAGCAGAAGCAGCAACAACAGCAACAGCAGAAGCAGCAGCAGCAGATCTGATTGTTTCTGCTGCTACCCTTGAGGACATTAAGAACGATGGAAATGCCAAGTTCAAGGCCGGCAGTTTCTCAGAAGCTTCCGAGGCGTACTCCAGGTGTATAGACGCATGCAAGTTGGCTCTAAAGCCAGCCTTAGCCGATTCCTCTGCCAAGCGGGAGGAAGGGCCCCTTCCTGGGGCCCGTCTTCCGCAGGACGCCTGCACCAAGGAGCAGCTGCGGGGAGTGCTGGCAGCAGCGTATTGCAACCGTTCGATGTGCCGCCTGAAGCAGCAAGACCTCAAGGGGGCTGAGGCCGACAGCAGAGCTGCGCTTGAGATACAGCCGGATTACATCAAGGCCTTGTACAGACACGCCGTTGCTCTTCAGTTGCTGGGAGACTTGACGGGATGCGTCTCTTCCTTAAGGCGTCTCCTTCGCATAGACCCAAAGCACGCAGAGGCCTCGCGCCTTCTGTTGCAGCTTAAGGAGACAGTGCTGCAGCAGCAGCAGCAGCACCAACACAGCATGCTGCCTTCTTCTCTCTTAGATGTGGCTACAGATGCGTCTGCTGCGGTGACAAAAAGGGTTAAGGCCTTAAGGGACCTCGGCAGGATGGTGCAGGAGAGAGGGGCCTTGCAGGAGACACTCGCAAAGGAGGGATTGCTGCAGCGCCTTGCTCTCTTTCTCAAGCAGCAAAATGCAGCAAAATCAGCAGCAGTAGATGCTGCTGCACCAAGTGTCTCTGCTGCTGGTGCTGCCGCAAGTGTCTCTGTTGCTGCTCCTGCTGCAGTGGAAGCAGCAGGCTGGGAGCTAGTTTCTTCTGTGGTACAGCTAAGCCCCTTAGGGGTCCCCTTGGACGACAGCAGCGACAGCAGCGCAGCAAGAGAAAAGGCTCTTTTTGGTCTCAATCAAAAACTGTCTCTTCCTGTCCCCACTCGAATGTGCAGGGAGACACTTCGTAAGGTTTGGACCTCAGAGGATCTTCTCTTCACTCTCCGCAGGCTCCTCAGGCAAGGCCTGCTCGACCCCCCACAGGACTATTTCACCCGTCTCTTTGCTGCCAACAGCAGCAGCAGCAGTAGCCTGGACGACCGGCGTTGGCGTGGGCTGAGTGCGGTGTATCTGCTGCGTTCTCTGGGCTATCTGAAGCAGAGTGAGGCCGAAGAGTTTGAGCATGACTCTTCCTTCCTTGAGGCTGTGGCCTCTGGCCTCGACTGTGGGGAGGCCCCTGGGGTTCAACTGGCGGCTCTGCATGCGCTTGCATCTGCAGCAGACGCAAGGAGACGGCTGGGCCTTAAGGCCAAGGCCCTGGCCCTGCGGCACGGGATCGAACGATCCCTTGAGGCTTCCCTTGCCCTGCTGTCCTCTGCAGCAGATAGAGAGGAGTGCGGCGAGGGACAGACGCAAAGGGAGACACTTGAGAGAAGCGTAGAACTGACCGTTGTGACCATTTTAAGCCTGCTTGGAGACAAAGAAAGAGCAGAAGCAGACAAAGTCGACATGCAGCGTCTCACTGATCAGCTGCTGGCCCCTTTCCTCACCCACTGCTGCAGCAAAGATCCCAGCAAACAGGCGGAGACGTACGTGGGCCTTAAGGCCTTGCAGTTTCTTATAACCGCCGACAGAGACAGTGCCAAAGAGTTCATTCTGCAGGGGTCTCTCCTCCCTCACATCCTCTCCGTTGCCACTGGGGAGGCAGCAGCAAGAGCCGGGCTGTCGGGCACGAAGCAGCAACGGCAGCAGCAGCAGACAGCCACTGAGGTCCTGCTGCATTGTTTAGACCACCTCGAACTGAGACAGAAGATGCTCGATGAGGACGGCGTTGAGGCCGTGCTGCAGCTCTTAAGACAATCCACGCTCTCTAAAACCCACAGGGCCAAGCTGGCTGTGGCCTTGGCCAGGATCTGCGTGCACAGCAAAATTGTCAAGGAAGAAGTGCTCGATCGAGTCGACTTTTCGAGCCTCCTGGAGGAAATGCTGCAAGACCAGCAGCAGGTGCAGCAGCAGCAGCAGCAGCAGCAGCAACAGAATAAAAAGGGATTAGATGAAAACATGGCTCAGTGCGTCCTCGAGCTGTTCTTCTTTTTAAGTTTGCACGCAGAGTTTAAGACCAGGCTGCTGGAAACAGGAAAGGCCCAAAAGGGACAGACGGATCTGTTAGGCGCGGTGATGGAGGTAGGGTGGCAGTACTGCACCAGCAACAGCAAGAACAGCAGTAGCAAGAACAGCAGCAGCAGCAGCAGCAGCAAAAGCAGCAGCAAAAGCAGCAGTCTGCCTCGATATCTCTTATGCGGTGGCCTGTGCAATTTGATGAAGTCGCGTGCCGATAAAGAGAGGCGTCCAAGGAAGAGAGGCTTGCAGGGAGGCATGGACCTTGATGAAGGCCAAATGCAGGAGCTTGAGGCTCTCTACGAGCATTTGCCGGCGGAGGCGAAGCCTGTCCCCAATGGGGAGATCGATGCTGGAGACGAGGCCTCAATTTTGTCTCTTCGGCAGTTGCTGCTGCAAAGGGGAGTAGGCAAGCTGCTGGCAAGAGCCTGCACGACAAAGCCGCTCCCGTCCCCCAACGTGCTGCTTGTGGCTGGAGACGCTTTCTGTCTCCTTGCGAAGGACGAAAAGGCAAGGGGAAGGCTCGTGCAGGAAGGAGCCATAAAGGCCTTGCTGGCAGGCATAGGGGCTCTCCGGGGCAGCCCTGAAGAGCAGCGGGATTTGCAGCAAGTGGCGGCTCAGCTGTCAATAACAGTCAACCCCTGTCTCTTCCCTTCTCACGAGGCGCTGGACCTTGTGCCTGCGCTGCTGCCTCTGCTGACAGACTCGCACGAGCTTCTGCAGTACGAGGGGGCTTTGGCCTTGACGAACCTGACCTCTGTGAATGAGGAGCTGCGGCAAAGGGCCTTTGCAGGGGGTGCCTGGGCCAAGCTAGGTGACCTTCTCTTCAGCGACAACGACCTCCTTAGGGCAGCAGGCCTCGAGGGCTGGTGCAACCTCGCAGCGTGTATAAAGTTGCAGGAGTTCATTGGGGAGAGGGCCGGGCAGAGCGACGACTCGCAAGACCTCAGGCTGCTCCTTGCCTTCTGCTTGGAGACAAACAACCAGAGAGCTCAGCAGGCTGCAGCAGGGGCCCTTGCCACGCTGCTTAACAACTCCGCCATAGCCAAGGCACTCCCCCGGTACGAGACTTATGGTAATCTCTTCAAGGCCCTCGAGGAAGCCTCAGAGGAAGAGGGGCCCCTTCTCGACCGCATTGTTGCGTGCTTGTTTAATGTGTGGAGCGAGGAGATAGAAGGAGACGCAGGCAAATCGGTAAAAGAAGACATCGAGAAAAACCTCAGGACTCACAGAGACAAACTCAAGGGCCTTGCTGCCAAACTCGCCACGCAGATCCTTGCAAGCGGAGACCCCCAACCACCTTCTACCTCAGCCTCTACTATGGCCTGAGCGGACACAAGCTGCAGCAGCAGCAGAGATGACCCCCTTCAAGAGACAGTTACTGTTGCTGTTGCTGCTTCTCGCTGTCTCTGGCCCTCTGTGTGGCTGTATTCTCAGGGGGAGACGCTCGCAAAATTCCGTCTTTAAAGCTTTCGAAATTGTAACTCAGGGAGACTCTGCAGAGGCAGGGAGCAGCAAATGGCTGTGAGAAAGTTAAGACGTTTAGAGTCTCAGAAGGGGTGACGCGCAGCAAGTGTTTGTCTAGAGACAAAATGAGACAAAGGAGATAAAGCTAGTAGAGATTTCATGCACTCAGCGGCTCTTCGCCGCGGTGTAAGCAGGAGGCTCGCCAAAGGGCACTTCCCGGTTTAGAACTGCTGGCAACACCTCGAGCTCTTTTAGAGACACGCGGGAGTGTTTGTCCGAAGCATCCTACGCCGAGGATATAAAAAGGTCTAATAGGCAGTTGTGGCCAGACCTTTCAGACGTGCGATGAGCCACAGACCCCAAAGGAATGCAACAAGCAACATCGCAGGCCCGCTACTTTTGTAAATCTCAAACCACGAATTGCCAAATGCATGCACTGAGCACTTGTCGAGGTAGTAGCAAGCCCCAATAGAGTCTGATGAGGCTCAAGGGCTCGCGAGGCGCAGCACAGAAATAAAATTGCAAGTAAACGCCAAACGCATCTCTCTCGCGCTGTCTGTATAGCAGAGAGCTTTTGGATCGTCGCGCGTAGGCAGCGATCCCAGGACTCGACTATCGATCCCACCAGCTGCTACGTCGAAAAGGAAGCCTTGCTACTCTAGGGCATTCCTGTAGCCAGCTGGACAGCTAGCTAATGACTAGGCACGAATGAAGGAAGTGGCACTAAAGGAAGGAGGAGACACTTTAGATAAACAAGGAGGGTTCCCTTCGTTCTTTGGCTCTAAAGAGGAAGCCGAGAACCAGCCTAACAGCCTCCCTCATCCCTGGGGATGTGAGGGGCGTGTTGCTGCACCAGTTTAAAGGGTTGTAGTAACACCGCATGCAGCCCCGTTAACAGACGACGCATGCCCCTAGAACTCTTTGTTTCAGCCCTATGGCGCTGCAACACGACAGACTCGGCGGCACTTGCCCTGCCCACAACATCTGGCTGCTGCTGCTGCAGGGGAGGGAATGGGAATAACGCTGCAGGGAGGAGTCCCTACCGCTGCCACTTGGTGGGTGACCTGTGTGCGTCGTGCTAACCACAAAAAAGATTGCCAGTCTCTGCTACTCCTTCATTCCTCCTCGGTTTTAACTTTCTTTTTCTTCTTTGGTTTCTCTTCTGCCTCTGCACCTCCATTAAAGGCGTCCCTCGTGTGTTTTCGAGCTCCCTCTCCGCTGGCCACTACGTCTGTCGAGGCATCATACTTCTTCGCTATGCCGTTCGTCGCCCGGTACGGCTCGTACCGCTGGGGCGCCGGCTTGCCTGCAGTCTTTCCAGCATCTGCAACGCCAAAATCACACGCAAACCCTAAACCCTAAACCCTTGCGCGGGCAAGCAAGAGGCAAATATGCCGAGATTGGAAGGGGGAGAGAGACGCACTTCCCGAGAGCTGCTGCTCTAGCAACTCCAATTTATTCTCAACGTAACGCCTGCATGCAATCGCTACTGATGGCTCAGCTGGCGCCTGGGCAGCCCCATCGGTAGGGGGGGCCCCTGCTGCTGCTGCTGCCGTCTCCGCTGCTTCTGTCAGGGCATCTACGCGGACGCAGAGAGACAACTTCGCCGCAAGGACGCGCGAAATTTTCCCTGTAGCAGCAGCAAGAGACAGAACGGGAGCTTCGACATCTCTTGCACAGAAACAGACATTTAAGAGGACCACAGACAGCCCGCGGGTATCGCCGTGGAGTGCCAAGACACAGAGAAAACTGAAAAGCAACTAACCCTTCAGCTTTGGCGTGGCCTGCCCGACAAGAGCGGCGTGGTATATAATTCCGTATTTCGGAGTATTTGATTTCGTCTTCAAAGCGCGAAAAAGAGCCTTCTCTGCCCCCAAAATTTGGATAGTCGAGGCCGGTTGTTTCGACAGACTCAGCAGGCTGCCGCTGTGCGCCATCAAACGTGCCCCAATCACCTCCCCAACCTGCAAGGAAAACGGCACTCAACAAGTATGCAAAAATATTTTAAATAAAAACACAATAACTACAGTTCTATATTATAGTTTTATACATTAACATATTCGATGATAATTGCGTATATACAGTGGTCGAAACGAAAGGCCACCATAGCGAAGAAATTAAGAAAGTGTCGCAAAATCAGCAACCGAAACAAGGGAAGAGAAGCAAAAATAAAAAGTCTCAGCGAAACTGGCAGAAAGCCTGAGAGAAGGGAGAGTTCAAAACAGATGGAAAAGACATTCCAAAACATCGTATCATCTACCAGCAATAAATCACCAAGAAGCAAACTCACCATGTGCGTCAAGTTGGGTGCGACAGCCTTCATGCGGACCTTGAGATACTCTGCTAAATTTGCTCTGTACTCAACTAACTCCTCCACTCTGCAAGCCAGCGAATTGATGTGCAATAAGTCCTCTTCTGTCATTTCTGTGCCCATGGAGGTCTCAGCCGACATCCGCACCTCCGCGCAAATCTGAAAACACGCAAGATCAGGTGTACATACACCTCACTAGTTCAAGTGCAACCACGACACGCCCACTATTACGTGTGCTGCTTTCAACCAGCGAATCGGCATTCAAATGGCTTTTAACGTTTAATTGACCATTATGTTCACCGAAATTAAATGGAGCTCACCTCGTCAGGAATCAGACTTTCCAAATCTGCATTCTTTGCATTCGTTCGAAAGCCAATGACCTTGACCGCCTTGGCGTAGGTTAGATTGTCAGTGACGATTTTGCTGAGCTCCGGGAAGTGCCAGCCATACCATTCTTTCAGCCTCATTGCGAAATTATTGAGTTCGCGGTCCAAATCGTCTAGAAGTGCTGAACACGAAAGCAGAGAAAATAACTCGGATACGTCTGAGACGTGGACAGTGGGAGGGCGAGTATTCATTAAAAGCGCAGGAGACAAATGAGAACACAACAAAGTATATATTCTATTAATTAGTCTTATTGGGTCCAAGACATGCAAACATGCATTTGAGACTTTGCGGGAGGCACAGACGCACCAACAGCTTGAATAATCATCGTGTCAAGTTTCTCGGGGCTGAAACGAAGCTTAAATCTGTTGAGCGAGTGCGAGAGCGACATCGCCATCTGCTGCCGATCTACAGAGAAACAGAGCACATAAAAACCCTACAACAAATAACAGGTTTCAATTGCACGCGAGAAATGACAGCAACCACGCGCCAAAGTACCGCGAATAGTAGCGACTCCAGCACAGCCCATGAAGCGGATACAGACCCTCAAGGAAAGCTGATGGTAACGAAGTAGCTACGGCATTGCATCTGGCATTCTCTTACCTTTCTCATCGATCCCGTCGAGAAGGGAGGAAAGCTGCTCTTTGATTCCTCTGATGAGTTCGTGTGTTTGAGGGCTGAAAATGATGTCCACCCCGAGCTTGGCCTTGATGGAAGCCCCCAAGCCCTTATCAGCTACGACAAGTTTCGCACTCTCTCCCTCGGCTAAGAGGTTTTTCTTAAGAAACTTTTTCAGACCTTTTCCCATTTTGCACTCCATTAGGGCCAGCACCTCTTCCATGGCTTGTTTGGTATCTTTAAACCGAGAAAATGCATGCAGCTGAACCACCTTCTGTGCAGCCTCAGGAGACGCGAAGTGCTGCTGCAGTGTATCTACATCGTCAACTTCCAGCAGTTTTCCCTTCTGCAATCGAAAGAGGGCGAAACCCGCTGGGGTCTCGAGGAGAGCCAGCATTTTCTGTGCTTTCTCTCAGAGGCCCAACGGTATTAAATATACAAATAAGTGTAATTAGAAAAAAAATTAACCGAGGAACTAAACACTATTTAGAGGGCGGGAGAGAGGAATCGATAGAAAGAGATGTTTGGCCCTGCTGTCTGCGGGGCTGCTGGCAGGAAAAAGCTTCCGCAAGCGGCAGCAGAAACCCGTAAGAATAAACAAACCGAACATTTAGTTCCTCTACTTCCCTTTTAAAAATAAACATGCAGCAAAACAAACACCCACAACCACCGAAGGCTCCGCCTCACCGCCTTCACAAACAATGATAATACTGTGGGGAGCCACTGTATTAGCAGCAAGCCAAAGGGCCCTCCCTCTCTGCTGCCGTTCTCAGCCTACATTATTTTTTTAAAACTTCTTCTTTGCTAATATTTATTTTAAAGTTTTAGTCTATGAAAACAAAACATAATAATATATTAAAGTAGCTTGCAACTAGGGAGAGGGGAGGAGAAACACTGGCTGCTTCACATCCAGAGGGCCCCCAGGTGACGACAGAGGTATCCGTTTCGACCCTTCTTGCTCAGCCTCAGCCTTCTACTAGCTCCAATTAAGATGCAAGTTAAATGCAATTTGAATGCAATTTAAAAGCCATTTAAAACCCTATTTAATAAAAGAAGTTTTAATATTCTATTTTATCTCTATAGATACCGAGTGACAGCAGTAGGACTAATGAGACTCACCACCAAGCAGCCGCACTGAGGCGCCTGTGGCCCCTGCCTCAGCTTCTCAAGCCCATGCCCCGTTGCTGACTTGAGGAATATTTTAAAGCGCGTATTTCTCTAGAGGGGCCCCCGCTGTGGACACTGATGGGCCCCCGAGAGAAGGACCCCTGAGACAGACCCAGTAGCAAGGGTCTCCGAAATGTCTCTGTGGCTCCCGGACTCGGAAGCCAGTGAATGCTTTGAGTGTAGTTTGCCGTTTTCAACCTTGAGGAGGAGACACCACTGCAGGCAGTGCGGCCTCATTTTCTGCGGTGGTTGCTGCCCCCTTTGTTCGCTGTCGCAGAATACAGGAGAGGAGACCACGGTGCGTCTCTGTCTCTGCTGTCTCCAGCAAGCGGAGAGACAACTCAACACGCTCCACCCACTATGCCAGCAGCAGCGCGAGCTCGATTCTATGAAAGGATGGATTCCACAGGCTGTCTCCTCAGCCGGCCCCCCGTGGGCCTCACCAGCCCCTTCTGATGCCTCACAGGAGGCCCTCCTCCTGCCCCCGCCTCCCCTGCCATTCTCCAGCAGCAGCGGCAACAGCAGCAGCAGCAGGGAGGGTCTTCCGAATGGGGTGTATGCGACGTGTTTGCTGCGGGAGAGCGTGGCAGCCCACTGCGCCTTAGAGGGCCTCCCGTCTGCTGCAGCTGAGGTGGTGGCGCGGCTAGCTGTTTGCTGCGTCTCCTCTCTCCATTTGTCTGCTTCTGCTGCTCTCTCCCTTGGCGATGCTGTGTCTCTCTCCTGCATTAGGGGCCGTGGCCTTGAGGACTCCTTTGCTCTCCCGGGCCTCATTTTCCCCTTTACACTGCAGCACAGACAGCAGCAGCAGCTGCTGCCGCTGCAGCACGCCCGCCTGCTGCTGCTGGCCGGCTGCATCGACACCAAACGAGCGGGGAACCCCAACGGGACCCCCTCCTTCAGCCGCTTAGAAGTTGCAAGGAAGAGACAGAGCCTGGCGCTTCAGGCCCTGGTGCAGCAGCTGTCTCTCCTGCGGCCGGACGTGCTGCTGCTGTCTGGCGAAGTGTCTCCAACCCTTTTGCTGCGCCTTTCAGAGCTTCGGGTTTTAGTCATTCCGTCTGTCTCTCTTGCTATTTTAAAGAAAGTTGGAAGGGCCACAGGGGCCCCCCTCTGGGCCTCCCTTGAGGTCGCTGCAGCGGCTCTCCTAAACCACCACAAAACCCTCAGCAGATGCTCCATAGACTGCAGGGGCCCCACCCCAGGGGCCCCCTCCCATATCATTATATCTGACTGTCCCCCTTTCCGCTTTTGTACCGTGTGTCTCGTCCTCCCACAAACAGCAGCAGCAGCAGCGCTTACTGCAGGAACAGCAGCAGCAGCAGCAGAGGAGACAAGGGCATACAAGAGAGTTTTATGGAGGGCCTTATGGGCTGCCTTTGCTCTGCAGCACGAGTTGCGGTTTGTTGCTGCTTGCTGCCATCCGGGCTGGGGGCCCCTCGATCCCGCATGGGTTCAGAGGGCCTCACAAGCTTTGCTGCTGCTGCAGCCCCCTGAGGGAGGGCCCGGAGGCCCCCCAGGGGTCCCCGTGGGGGGCCTCCAGGGCAAGGAAAAAGCAGACCTCTTTAGCAGGGCACAAGCGGTACTGCAGCAGCAGCAGCAGCCATCAAAACGCAGCAGCAGCAGCAGCAGCAGCAGCACGAATAGGGAGGGCCCCCCCACTGCAGCAGAAGTAGCTGATTTGTTGGAAAGAGAATTTAATAAAAGAACGCTCGGCTCTTGGCTGCGCAGCTGCTGCACGTCTTTAGGGTCTGGGGGGCCCCTTGAGTTGGAGCATCGCCTGCTGCAGTGTATGTACACCTCAGAGTCTCCGAATGGGCAGCGCCAGCTGCACCCAAAGGCAGCAGCAATGGCAACAGCAGCAGCAGCAAACGGTTGCGTTGGTGCTGCTGCAGCTCAGCTCCTTATGATGGCAGATGGGCCTCTGGAGGGGCCCCCCGACGGCAGCATTGGGCTGCCGGGGGCCCCCCCTGAAGACGCGGACACGCCAGGGGCCCCCAACGAAGGGGCGATTCCCCTCACAGACGGCGGAGCTTTGCTGGTGCAGCGGCTAGGGGAGGGCCCAATCCCAGCCTTTTTAACTGCAGCAGACTCCTTGCCAGCAGCAGGAGCAGCAGCAGGAGCGACAGCAGCAGCAGCAGCAGCAGCAGAGGACAGGTGTGTGGGGGTCCGTTTGCTGGGGGTAGCCTTTTCACTTGAGGCCCAGGGGGCCTCCTTTGGTATTAGCTGGAGCTGCCGGCTGCAGCAATGCGGAGGGGCCTCTGGGGGTGCCCCTGGGGGCCCCCCGGCCTTCCCCTGCGTCCTCTCCTTCTGCCCCTTTGGAGCTACGCTGCGCGAAGTTACAAAGGGCTGGTGCAGCTTTTTGCAGCAAACTGCTGCCGTCCGCCGGTGCCCTGCAGGGGACCCCAGGTGCAATAGGCTCCTCTCTGAACACTCACTTGCTTTCTCTAGGGCTACCAATCGCGTCGTTGTCTCCTTCAATGTAAGCCAAGCCCTAAACCCTAAACCCTAAAGTTTAACAGCTGCTTACTAAGTCTCATCAACCCTGATTGCTGCTAAACTCCTGGACACCCCAAGTGGATAAGGGTTTAGGGTTTAGGGTTTAGGGTTTTGTTGTGCAGCGTACGCAGGACACTGCCATTACGCCTTCAGAGGGTCTTTCCCGCGTCTCCACACCAAATCTTCGCTGCAGCAGAACCGAGGGGTCCCCTCGGGTGTCTCCCTTACCCCCTCAAGCAGCAGCAGCAGCAGCTGGAAGCAGCAGCACATATTCAGCTTCCTTTGGGGCCGCATTAACTCTTTCAGGGATGCCTGAAGCAGCAGCAGTAGCAGCAGCAGCAGGGAAAGCAAAAGGGACTGGGGGGACTGCTGTTTCTGGGGTTTTGTGGTGGCAGAGGTGCAGAGAATGCGGAGGGGCCCCTGTGGGGCCCCCCCAGGAGCTTGGCCGGTTTGGAGACGTTCCCTTCGTGAGGTTTATTGAATTGCTGCTCGCCGATGATTCTTTAAGGAGCAACGGGACATGGGGAGGGGCCCCGGAGGCCTTGCAGCAGCAGCAGCAGGAGCAGCAGCAGCAGGTGTCCCTGGGTGACATGTGGGGAGCCCCTTCCTGCTCTCATTTGGTGTTCAGGGAAAGGGCATTCTGCTTTTCCTCTGGCGGCGCGGTGAGACATCTGCTGCTGCGTCTGCTGCTGCTGTCTTCATTGCTATTTTCTGCATTGCTATTGCTTCTGCTGCTGCTGTCTCCGCTGTTGTTGTCTCCGTTGCTGCTGTTGCTGCTGCATCTGCCGCTGCTGCCTCCGCCGCTGTTGGTTAGTCTCTGTAAGTCTCTATGCTTCCGTGCTTTGTTGTTTGGTGTGTCTCCTCTCTGATCTCAGAGTGTCTCCTTTTCTCACCAGAGCGTCACCATCCACGCGGTGCGGCGCCCAGGGCCTCCTCATCAGCAGCTTGGGGGGGCCCCTTTAGAGGGTGCTCCCTATTCTCAGTCGACGGGGCCTCTGCAGGGTACAGGCTCAGCAAGGGGAAACCCCGCAGCAAAAGCAACAGCTGCAGCAGCTACTGCTGTAACAGCTGCTGCAGCAGGTGTCTCCTCTGAGCAGCAGACGGACTTGTGCCTCTCTGGGGGCGTTTGCCCCCGGGCGCGCATGCAGCTGCATGCAGCAGGAAGGGCTGTTGTATCAGGCCTTCTTAGAGACACCCAGGGGGCTCCCCATTGCATTGGAGCTGCAGCTCCAGCACCTGCAGCAGACAGGGGCCCCTGCGCCGTAGGGGAGACAATCCAGGGGCCGCTTCAGAAAGCGGTGGGAGCTCTCTGCGAAAGGAAGGCCAGCAACCCACACACGGTCCGTCTGCTTAGCAGCAGCAGCAGCAGCAGCAACAACAGCAGCAGCAGGAACAGCAGCAGCAGTACCAATGAGTATCAAGGGTCAGCAAGAATTGGCTCTGGTGTCTCTCTCCTAGGGTTTAGGGTTTAGAATTTGTGTGGCTGGCCTCTTCTGCTGCAGGCGTCATGGGCCTCCCGCGCAAGGACCTTCTGGTTGCTGTGTGCTGCTGCACTTCAGAGACATCTGGCAGCAGTAGAGGCGCAGCAGCAGATGTTGATGTGGGGGGCCCCCTTGGGGGCCCCCACCCTCCCGTCGGGTGCCCTCCTTGGAACTGCTGCAGCAGGGGGACCCCCCGGGGGCCCCGCATGGAGACTGTGGGCTAAACTCTCTAAGTTGCTTCTGTCACAAAAACGCAAGCTGCTGCTGCTGCAGCAGCAGCTGCAGCAGGCTGCAGCAATGCTGGCCCTTTACTGCTGCGCGCTAGAGCGGCACGTACAGGCGTGTAGAGACTTACAGGCTTGTAGAGACACCCGGCAGCAGCAGCAGCAGAAAAAGAAGAAACAGGGAGAGCAAGGGGACACAGGGAGTACAGCAGCAGCAGTTTCTGCTGCAGCAATAGCAGCAGACTGCTGCTGCTACTCTCAAGCCGAGTGTCTCCTGAGGGTCTGCGAGTTTTCTTGGGCCTCCTTGCAGAAGCGCTTGGCAGTTTGCTGCTCATCTCTTTTGAGGGAATTTTTCTCCGCTGTTCACGCCGCCTTGCAGGAGGCCCCTGTCTTCAATGAGTCCCCTCTGCGCCATCTAGGGCCCCCTGCAGCAGCAGCAGCACAAGGGTCTCCTTTTGCTGCAGCAGCAGCAGCAGAGGAGGGCCCTGAAGGCCTGGGGGGATTTGTTGTATGGGAAAGCACTGTGAGGCAAAAACCCCTAGCCGACGTTCTCTGCCGGCCGCTCGAGGACGCAGCTGACGCCGCACCACTAGCAGCACAAGAACACACACAAGCAGGAGCAGCAGCAGCAGGGGCAGCAGCAGGAGCAGCAGCAGCAGGAAAGCTGCAGAGGCCCCGGCGTAGCGCCTCCTGCGAAGTCATCTGGCGTGAGCCTCCTCGTCGCGCAGCAGGAGACAGGCAAGGAGACAGGGTCTCACAACAAGGCCCTAGGCATCCAGGGAGCCTCAAGGGGACTGCCCCTGAGGGGCTCGCCACCTCGCCTGGAGCAGAGGCCCTCACAGCAACAAATACAGCTGTGAGCAGTGCAGCTTCTGTTGTCCCTGTTGTTGAGGCTGCTGAGGGGCCCCGAAAAGGGACTCCAGCAGCAGCAGCAGCAGCAGGAGGGGCCTCCGGAGGCAATGACCAGCAAAGCGCGCCCTTGGGGACTCTCAATGCGGATGGCCCCTGGGGGCCCCCCAAATTGGGGGCTTTAAGGACGCGGTCTCTGAGACAGCACCAGCAGCAGTGTTGGCTGCCTCTGAGAGCTCCTGTGGCTTTCGTAAGACGCAAGCCTTCAGACAGCAGCAGCAGCAGCAGCAGCAGCAGCAACAACAACAGCAGCAGCAGCAACAACAACAGCAGCAGCGCAGAGAGTGCGTGTCTGCAGCAGCTGCATCAGCTGGCAGGCGAGGCTGTGGCTTGTTTTCAGGGGGCCCTGGAGGAGGTGCGTGTACACCCCAGTTGGGGGCCTTTGCTGCAGGCAGAGGGTGTGCATAACTGTGTGTCTCAGACAGAGACAGCTGGCGTGGGTTCTCTTGTCTCCTCTGCTCTTCTTAGTAGAGCCTGCGCCCTTCAACTGGGAAAGACCTGGGAGGACCTTTTCCCGGAAGCCATAGGGGAGGGCTGCTGCTGCGGGGGTCTCTGTGGCCGTTGTGAAGTTGGGGACCCACACAAAGAGGGCCTCCAAGAGGGCCCCCACAAAACAGGCCCTCAAGAGAGCCCCCAGAGCTGCTTCTGCTGCAGGGGGTCCTGCCCAGTTGTGACTAGCAGAGCGCGCTGCTTGTTTGCTGCTTTAGGAGACAAGGCGTTAAGGGCGGGGGCCCTTGCCGGGGGCCCCTCGGGGGGCCTCTTCTGTCCCCGAGGCTGCCTTCGCCTACCTATCATGCTAAGGGCATTGCTGAGGGAGTTCTCCGGTGGACTGAATGGGGAGGAGGGCCTTCCGTCTCCTCAGCAGGCGGGGCCCTCCTCGAATGCCTCGCTCGGCCTCCGACAAAACGACTGTCTCAGCTGCTGTCTCCTGCCCCCGTGCTGCCCTGAGGTGTGGCCCCTGGCAGCGAGAGAAGACGCAGAGGAGACAAGTAAGAGGCTTGTTGCTGTCTCTGACGGAATCCTTGAAGCCTCCTTTAAGTGGTGCTGCAGGGTCGATCGCAAGGAAGTGCAGCCCTCAGCGGAGGCCCCCCTGGACCTTGAACGACCCCAAGGGGGCCCCCTGGGGCACTGGCTAGCTGTGTCGACTCCAGAGGAGACAGCACGAATCCGGGCAGTGCTGGAGAAGCCCCTCGAGGGGCTCAACCCACACATACAAGTGAATGAGCTCGGAGACGACCGATCTCACTCGGTGACCCTCTTCTTCGCTCCACAGGTGAGATTTTGTCAGCAAAATAGCTGGCTAGCCGGCTAGCTACCTGGCTAGCTAGTATAGGGAGTGGGTGGCCCTAGCTAGCTAGTCAATGGTGGCTAGCTAGTTAGATAGCTGGGTGCTGTGCCAGCAAGGGGGAGGGAAGAGGTCGAGGACTATCAAATGCAATCTGCAGAGGGTCAGGGAGAGACAGCAGATATGAAAATTATTGCGACTTTTTTGGGGTGTATGTACGCCGCAGTTTCACGTGATGAGGCACCTTCTTTGTGGTGACGACCTTCAGTTTTGTTGCTCAATAAAACACACTTCTCCCATTAAACTCTCAGGAGGCAAGAGCGGGGCTTCCTTTATGGTGTCCTCTGACGGGTGCGAGGCCCCTGCAAACCCTAAACCCTAAACCCTTTTGATGCTCTTGAGCGTCCAGGCCTCTGCCTCTTTTGTGTTGCCCGCTTAGACGTAGCAGTAGCTGGTATCTCACTTTTGCCGCCGTCTCTCTTTGTCTGTCTCTCTCTGAGGCCGTGTTTCCTCTGTCTCTCTGTGTCTCTGACAGTTAGCAGCGTGTTGTTTCCTATCTCTGCTTTTTGTTATTGTGTCAGGCTGTACGTGTTGAAGCAGTTGAACCGTCACGAGGCAAAGTTGCTGCTGTCTCAAGGTGTCTCCTTTTTCCGCCACTTTTCTCGCGTGCTGTTGGAGGGTCAGCCTTCTGTGCTAACTCCTCTCTTCGGTCTCTTCCTAATCAGCTGCAGCAGCAGCAGCGAGAAGAGGTACTACGTCGCCATGAGCAACCTCCGCTTCCGTGGGATCGGTGCGACCCCAACGGGTCCTGTGCGTGTCTTCGACCTCAAGGGCCTCGGCTGCCATCGCTACATCCAGCAGCCTGCAGAGGACAGCAGCAGCAAAGCAGCAGCAGCAGCAGCAGCAAACAACACACCAGCACGATCAGCATCTCCCCAGGAGGGAGGAGATGCGTCTCAAGAGCTAGGCTTGTCGCCCCTCGGAGACGCTTGTAGCGACGCTCAGGAGGCTGGGCCTCCTCCCTCAGGTGCTGCCTCCTTTCTCTGTCTCCTTTCTATTTTTCCTTTGTCTGTTTCCTTTGTCTGTTTCTTTTTTCGGTCTCCTTTGTCGGTCTCTTATCTATGTTGTCCCTTTCTGGTTGTTTTGGAGTGTATGTTTGTGTGTTGTTTTTGCCAAACGTGCCGTGGGCTGCCTTATCCCTGCAAACGGCTAAGGGCGGAGTTTCTGAGCCTCTCGGTGTGTGCAGGCCGCAGCTTTTCAAAGATCCTAGCAGCAGCTGCAGCAGCAGGAGATGCAGCAGAAGTGCAGACCGTGCATGCAGCCCTGCAGGAAGTGCCTGTGCTGTGGGACCAAAACTTCCGGGAGTACATTGGCGGTTTTCCTCTGAGCCTTGAGGTTGGCGAGTTTGAGTGGCTTCAGGTGTCTCTACACTGCGATTTGCAGTTGCTGCAGCGGCTCGGGGTGGTGGATTATTCGCTGCTGGTTGTTGTTTACGAGGGGGAGCGGGAGGTGTCTCTGGGCCTCATTGATTTCTTCCGTCGCTACACTTGGGACAAGAAAGTAGAAAACATTGGCAAGTCCCTCGCCTACATGACAAGCGGCATGCAGCCAACAGTTTTGTCGCCTGCGGATTACCAGCAGAGGTTTTTGCAGGCCATGGGAAGCTTTTTCGGTCCCGCGTTGCCTTTGAGGCCTCCCGTCTCCCGTGGCTTTTTTGAGGCCGTCAGAGACAGCCTCAGGCCGCGCCAGCACGCAGGACCTCCTCCAGAGTCTCCGCCAAGGAGACAGGCGGAGACAGCTCCTTCGCTGCACTCCGAGCCAACTCGTCGGGGGGAGCTGCTGCCGCTGTCTCCGCCGCAGAAGGGCAAAGGAGACACAAACGCATTGAGCGGCACCCCAACGCGTTCCCGGCCCTCTTGCATGCTTGCGTGCCTAGCTGAGATTGTGTGGGAGCAGCAGCAGCGAGATGCTGCCGAGTGTTTCCCCCGACCTTTCTTCCAGGGAACGTGAGGAGACAGACACTCCACGTTCCCCTTCTTTTTCGTGATGCAACACCAATATTGTATTTTAGATTTGAGACTTAAAGAGATAGTTTAAAGAGACAGGCCAACGCCAGACAAACAACCTCAGGAGAGTTTGTTTTTAGCGTCGCCCTGCTCTTGTCTTGCCTAGCGGCTCTCTATCCCCTTAACGCAATCCACGACAGGGGCACTCTTATCCCCTTTGTGGCCCAGCAGACAGAGACAGAGAGACAGAAACAGAGAAAAAGAGAAACAGAGACAGAGACCGAGAAAGAGAGGCTGTTAACTGTCTCCTGAGCCAAGCCCTTTCGAGGCCGTCGGCAAGTGAGAGCCACTTTCTGCTGCATCAGGGCCAGGGGAGACAGGTGCTCTTTCCGCTGCAGTCGATGGAGGGGCCCGTTGCTGTTTGCTGCCCCTTTTGCCCTTGCAATTTTGCTGTCTCCTCTCTTCAAGTACCGCCTGCACTCTTGAGGCAACGCGCCTCGGCCTGAAGAGAAACAAGGCCATCCCCATCTCCCGAAAAAAAGTTTTAAAGACAGTTAGAAAGGCGTCTCTGCTCTCTCTACATTCATCACATCTTCTTTTACGTAACTAGCTACCCTCGAAGGTGGAACGGAAGTTGGAGTGTATAGACAGCTCTGCTCACACGCCGAGAAGAAAGCTCTCGGCCTGTTTCACTTGGACTGTCCCTAGGGGAGACCCCGGGGGTTTGAGGAGTTTGCTGGCCTCTGCACAGACGACGCGGCAGCTCTTGGCCTCTCTGGCTTTTGAAAAATAAGCCGCGCAGTCAGCCGCAAAGGCCAAGGCCTCCTTTGCTGCAGCAGAGGAGACACCTGGAGGAGAACGCAGCAGCACGTGAGCCCCAGGCACTCCATCGGCATGTAACCAAACGTCCAAAGGACGAGCTACCAGGAAACTCAGCCGCTCGTTCTGAGAGGGAAACAAAACAACAGAAAAACAACCAGAGACAAATGAGAAGATGAGACGCTGCCAGGTGAACCCCAGATGCAATACTGTAGAGAAAGAAAGAGACTGAGACAGAGACAGAGACAGACAGAGGGAGAGAGCTGGAGATACCCTGGCGATGGGGCCATGCTAACACGAGACTGAGAGACAATGGGAAAAGGAGACAGACAGATAGAGACGAAAGGAGACACACAAGGAAATATCAAGGGAGACAGAGAGAGAGGAAGAAAAGAGGCAGGCATGGAAATATAAAAGGAGACAGAGAGGCGGAGACAAAAGGAGACAGAGAGGCAGAAACAAAAGGAGACAGTTGACTTGAGACACGGAGACTTTGGGTCTCACTTGTTTGTCGTTTCTGCCAATGATGACCAGAGGAGATTGGGGACAGTTTGGATTCACGGCGAGCGTCAAAAACCCTTTTAAGGATTTCTCTTCGTCCCTCGCTGTCTCCTTTGCACGCGCCTCAGGTGTCTGTGCAGCAGCAGCTCGTGAAGCCTGCAAACCCCAGCAGCAAACGCCGACGGCAGCTGCCACTCTGGTATCTCCTAAAGACGAAGAAACAGGAGAAAACAACGAGGCACAGGGGACACGAAGGAGACACTCTCTCAAATAGACAGGAAAGGAGACAGTGTGGGAGACAGTAAAGGAGACAGTAAAGAAGACAGTGAGGCAGACAATGAAGGAGACAGTAAAGGACACAGGAAAGAAGACAGTGAGGGAGACAGTAAAGGAGACAGGAAAGGAGACAGGGAAGAAGGCAGGAAAGCAGACAGAAAAGAAGACAGGGAAGAAGACAGAAAAGGAGACAGGAAAGGACACAGGAAAGGAGAGACTAAAGGAGACAGTAAACGAGACAGTCCCTCAATGGAAAAAATCGCAAACTGACAGATGGGGCTCTCCGTTGCGGCTGCTCTGAGGCCTCTTTGGGAGTCTCGCGGGCCTGAGAGGCAGCGCGGAGTGACGAGGGCGGAGACAGGCAAAAGCCCTGTGTCCCTTGCGGGTGTCTCCTTTTTGGCCTCAGTGCATCGAAGCTCCCACAAAGGAGGCCAGGGGCTGCCGAGGGACGGCCTGCTGAGGCCCTTTGAGGCCAAGAATTGAGGTTCTGTTGCTGGGGCCACGCGTTGGTAAGAAACGCAGGAAAATGCCGGCGAAAAACCACAAGGCCAACAAAGGGGAGACTGCCGGGGGTCAGCAGCCCGTGGAGGGGAAGGCAGGAAGCTGCTTGCATCGCACTGGCAGCAAGGGAGAGGAGCAGACAGAAGCCGCCGAGCCTCAGCAGAGAAAGACGCATCCGTAAGAAGAGAGGGGTTGTCCTGGCTAGTTCATGAGCAGGGGCCCCTCCTGCACTCGCCGGGATGAAGAGAAAGGCAAGCCCATGGCGGTGTTTGCTGCGACAAAACAACTTCAAACAAAAACCAAAAGCGGTCGTGAGAAACAAAGAAAAACATTTTTTTGGCGGAGGTCTCAAAGCGCTCAGAGGGAGCGGAGGTCCATTGTATTTGAAATGTATTCTAAGCAACAAAAGTGGAACTGCTTAAATTATTCAAATGCAAATCAAATGACACTTAACGAGCTAACTGGCGTTAAGGATTTACACAAAGACACTTGGAGCACGTAGAAACCCCACCAAAGCCCCAGGTGTCTGTACAGCTGAAACTCGCGTTTTGATGGGATGTTAAGAAAAAAGATTTCTTTAAAAGTGCCACAAAATGCAGTTATTACCATTTAGTTAGTTTGGAAATAGAAAAAGACAGAATTGCCGAGGACTGGTTGCCTGCCTCGAGCCTCGATCGTCTGCGAGCTCAGCACTGAAACTCGTTTCTCCTTCTGCTCGTGAGCGTCTGCAGAAGCAACCACTCGGAGAATGGGGTGTACGTACACTTGGGAGTGTTTGGTACCTTTGGGAATTTGATTTGTTAAGCGCTGTCTCGATGAGCTGGCGAGCTAACAGGAAAATACCAGTCAAGGATGGCAGCACTGCTGGCCTTTTCGCTGTTTCTCCTGCCCACGGCTAGCTCATTCCTGAGGCCCTTTGACTTGTCCGTTTTAAGGGGTCATTGCAGTAGAGGGTGGAGGGACGCATCTTTGCAGCGCATCCCCCTAAACCCAGAATTCCTCAGAAACCCAGCAAGCCGCTCAACCAGCGCATGCAGCAAATGCGGATCTCCTGCCTTTGCTGGAGTCCGCGGAGATGCTGCTTTGGACGGACTTGCAGCAGATGACACAGCAGCAGCAGCAGCAGCAGCAGGTGACACAGCAGATGCCACAGCAGCAGCAGCAGATGGGACAGCAGCAGCAGCAGCAGCAGCAGCAGATAATGATGAGAGAGTTTCTCGAGGGTTTGCAGAAGAGCTCATTGACAGTTTTGGGATGTACGCCATTTCCACTATCTACTCCCGCGCGATCCCAGACACCCGCGATGGCCTCAAACCCGTCCATAGACGCATCCTCTACGCTATGCAGGTCCCAAACCCTAAACCCTAAACCCTAAACCCTATATCCCCGTCTGCGCCCCAGGCCACCAAGTGTCCAAGCAGGCACCTGAGGCTCACTTGCGTTTGCTGCTGATTCTTTAATCCCAAACCCTAAACCCTAAACCCTAAACCCTTAAGGGTGTGCGGCGCAGCAACTGGGTCTGAGCCACAGCAAACCTTTTAGAAAGAGCGCAAGAGTTGTCGGGGAGGTGCTCGGCAAGTTTCATCCCCATGGAGACAAGGCTGTCTATGACGCCCTTGTGAGGTCTGTCTCTCCTCTTTACTCTCAGCTGCGGCAGCAGCAGCAGCAGCAGCAGCAACAGCAGCAGCAGCAGCACTGGCAGAAACTCCAGCAGCAACTGCAGTAGCAACACAAGCTAGCACACTTATGCGTAACCTGTGCCCACGTAGGATCCGTTAGTGACAGCTAGGCTGTCGGGTTTATAGTTTAGGGTTTATAGTTTAGGGTTTAGGGTTTAGGGTTCAGGGTCAAGGGTTTAGGGTTTTTGTGTCTGCAGGCTTTCCCAACCGTTTGTCTCGCAGCTGCCGCTAGTTGAAGGCCACGGAAACTTTGGCTCGGTTGATGGAGACCCTGCAGCAGCCATGCGCTACACCGAATGCCGCCTCTCTGCATTCTGGTCCGCCGCAGGGCTTACGCCTTAGGGTTTAGGGTTTAGGGTTTAGGGTTTTGGCGTTTTTCGGGTTTCTTAGGTTGTAGGGTTCCTTAGTTTTTTGGGCTTAGGGTTTCTTACAATTTAGGGTTTATTAGGGTTTAGGGTTTAGGGTTTAGGGTTTAGGATTGTTGAAATCTCAGCCAAGACGCACTGCTTAAGGATCTACACACTTCGGCCTGCACTTTCCGTCCCAACTTCGACGTCACAGAGGTGAAACCCTAAACCCTAAACCCTAAACCCTAAACTGGCTGTGCTAGTTAAGCTCTACATACCCCAAGTAACTATCTCTCAAAGTGCAGGAGACGCTTGCTAAGGGCACACTGTTACCAAATAAGGTTTAGGGTTTGGGGTTTAGGGTTTGTCGCTTGCAGATGGAGCCCCAGTTTCTGCCTGCCCGCGTGCCGGTGTTGTTGCTGCAAGGCACAGCCGGGGTGGCTGTGGGCCTCGCCACAAGCATCCCCCCCCACAACCTGAGAGAAGTCGCAGATGCATGCATTGCCCTCATCGAGTAAGCCTGCTTATTGCGGTTTAGGGTTTAAGGTTTAGGGTTTAGGGTTTAGGGTTTAGAGTTTGAAGTTTAGAGGTGTCAAGTGCAATGACGTTTATGACGCTTCAGGCATTGCTCCTCAGCTTCTACGGAAAGTCTCTCTTGTGCGGTGCCTCCCCCGAATTGTCCCTGCTGTAACTGCTGCTGCTGCTGCTGCTGCTGCTGTTGGTTGTGCTGCAGCAACCCGCGTATCTCCGACTCTGCACTGCAGCGTTTGCTGCCAGCTCCAGACTTCCCGACTGGCGGCCTGCTGGTGAATCCCAAAGAGGCAACAGCTGTCTACAAAGAGGGGCACGGCTCGCTGCGGCTGAGGGCGAGGGGACATTTGGAGTGTAAGGAGACACTTCGGCCTCCCGCTGCAGCCAAGCCCAGGAAGAACAGCCGGGCTACATGCGGCGCCCAACAGCAGCGACGCATTATTGTCTCCGAGCTTCCCTATGGGCTCAACAAGGCAAGACAACCCTAGCCAGTTCTACACTCTAGTGGCTAGCCAGATAGCCAGTTCTACACCCTAGTAGCTAGCCAGCTAGCCAGTTCTACACCCTAGTAGCTAGCCAGGTGTAAACCCCTTCTGTTGCTTCTCAGGGAGAGTTGGTGAGGACGGCCACTCGCCTTGTGGCGGAAAATCTTCTTCCCGGCATTTCTGGTCAGTTCCACTTCTAGTGGACGTGCACTGCAGGTGTACATACATCCTGAATCTGGGGTTTAGGGTTTAGCGTTTAGGGTTTAGGGTTTAGAGTTTGTGCTGCAGATGTGCACGATGAGAGCGATTTCTCTGGAATCCGTGTAGCCTTTGAATTGCTGCCTGAGGCGTCCCCTGGTGAGGCTTGGCGGCAGCTTCTCGCCCGGACGGCCCTTGAGGTGTCTGTACAGTGCAACTTCGTGGCTCTGGAAAACGGCAAGGAGCCCAAAAGACTGTCCCTCCGGTCTGCCCTAAAGTGCCCTTCCCCTCCTAAGCCCTTCCCCAGTCTATGCAGGCCTTTAAACGTGGGGGTTTAGTGTTTAGGGTTTAGGGTTTAAGGTTTATGGTTTAAGGTTTAGGGTTCAGGGTCTGGAGTGCATGTACACCTCAGGGGACTGCTGGAAGCGTGGCTCCAGGCGCGGCTCGAAGCTGTCCGAGCCCGCACACAGCGCGAGCACGACGAGCTGCTGCAGCAGCAGCACATCAGCGAAGGGCTGGCTAAGGCAGCAGCCTGCAGCGACGAAATCCTTTCTCTTCTGAAGGAGAGTGCAGATTCCCCTGAGGCCGTCACCAAGCTTACAGGCAGGCCCCGCCTCCGTCCCTACCTGAGGCAGCACGTTCTCTAATGTCTCTCTCTGTTTTTTGGCTCTTTCAATGCAACAGAAAGCTTCTCACCCAGTCCAAAGATGAGTGGCGAAAATCGGGTTAAAAGTGTTTTCTTAGGGGGTGGAAATGTCTCTTTGTCTCATCCGCAAATCACCTCCCCCAACTGTCTCTAAATACCACTAGGCCGCCTGGCATTCTCGAAATTGTTCTTTCTGTCTCCTAGTTTTGCTGTCTCTGTCTCTTTCTCATTGTCTCTAGCAGTGTGGTTTTTGGGGTGTCTCCTTTCGTGCGCAGCCCCGCCCTTTACATTTTCAGAGGCCCAGGCGCATGCGTTGCTGCGGATGAAGCTTTCGAGTTTGCTGCGGCTGCACCGGCAGCAGCAGCAGCAGCAGCTGGAGGAGACACGGCGGCGTGTGGAGGGTCTGGGGTGTCTCCTTTCAAAAGACGCGTTGCTTTACGGTCTCATAAAAGAAGAGTTGACTGAGCTAGCTAGCAAATACGGAATCTCTAGAAGAACAAAGTTGCTGCAGCAGGAGGACAGTTCCTCGCCTCTGCAGCGCAGCCTGCCTGCTGTCTCTGAGGGTGAGCTTGCGCTGCTGGGCCCTTCTAAGGAGGAGACAGAGGAGACACTCGCTGATAAGGGACGCCGGTAAGGAGACAAGACAACCTCAGCTCGAGCTGCAGCAAATGACAGACTAACAACCTTCATTTTGTATTCACATTTGCAGCTGAGAGAAATTGTTGCGGGCGTAACTCTGAGCAGCCATACACCTCATCTAAAAGAACCTATAAAGGAAACAGAGAGACACTAAGAACAGAAAGGAGACAGACAGCCTCTCCTGCTGTCTCCGCCTGCTGTCTCTGCTGCAGCTATTTGCTGCTGGTGACCAGTGGCGCATTTTACAAAAAGATTCCAGAAAGCGCCGTGGGGCTGCAGCGCCGAGGTGCCTCGGGAATCCACTGCCACAACGCATGCACCCGCCAAGGAGCTGCAGCCGGGACTTGGCGCGTCGAGACACAGCAGCAGCAGCAGCAGCAGAACAGCAGCAGCAGCAGGATAGCAGCGGCAATAAGCTGCAGGGACAGCGACTGGATTTTTATTATCTGGAGACACGGCAGTTGCCTGGCGCTCCGTGCTGCTCAGCTGCAGCGTCATGGGCTGAAAACTCCAGCCTCGCCCTTGGGCCCTGGAGTGTACAGACACCGCCCCATTGCAGCAGCAGCAGCAGCAAGGGAAGGCGAAGAGGTGGCATGTGTGGTTCGTGTAGGAAGGAAAGAGGAGACCCTCGGCAGGCTTTTGGTTGCTACAGAGAGGGGACTTGTTAAGGCTGTCCCTCTGCGGCTGCTGCTACCATTAGGGGGACCGAGGAAACAGCGCATGCGGCGCGTTGTCGCTCTAACCCCGGGAGATGCTGTGGCTGCTTGTGTTGTGCTGCCGCCTAACACCACACAAGAAGGGAGACAGACCTCTAGGGCCAAGCAGACAGCAGAGACAGAAGAGACAGCAGAGACAGCAGAGACAGGAGACACAGAAGAGACAGAAACAAACGACCAAATGAAAGAGACACTTTCGGTGGTTCTGGGTCAGTTGCAGACTGAGGCTTCTCTGCACTTCTCAGCATAAATGGTCCTTGCATGCATAAATGAAGCTGCATGCAGCACTGGCAGCGGAGATCCAGGGTGTTCGATTGGTGTGTTTGTATTGTAGTGTACTGGTATTTGTCCCTCCGCCGCAGCAACTGCTGAGGGCCGCGCTATCCGCTTCAGCACGGAGAGCCTCAGAGACGCAACACCAAAGTCAAGCGGCAGTAAGGGAATCTCCCTCAGGTGGGTTGAACCACAAGTGTACGTACACCTCAGAAATGTACGTATACCACATAAATGCACATGAGCACTTTTCGGGTGTACGTACACCCCAGAGCTGCACACGAAAATTTCTGGGGTGTACGTACACCCCAGAACTGCACATACATCCCAGAAGACGGGAAAAATCGAGACGTTCGGTATTTCGGAAAAAGTTGCGAAGTTCGCGTTGCATGCACTGCATGCTGCTCACAGAAAAGGAGACAAACTGGTGGGCCTTGCGGCTGTTCCCGGGGGACGAGAAAGGACGAGCGCCTCCCTCCTCCTCCTCACACGCCAAGGCCGAGGTGCGTTTGGAGTGTACATACACCTTGACCGTTTTCAACGGACCCCTCCCTGGTGTCATGCCTCGGCCTATTAAAGCCCCAAAGAATACAGTCGCATGCCCGAAGAAGGGGACAGCCCCATCGTAGATAAGACAGCAGCAGCGCATGGGGAGACTGAGGAGCGAGGAGACAGACAGTGCAGCACGGTATTCTGTTTCGCTCTTCTGTATGTTCGCTGCTGCATTGCTGCTGCTGCTGCAGGGAAGAGGCTGGGCCTTGCCCAGCTGAAAGTGCAGCGGCGCGGGGGCCGCGGCAGCTCAGCCATTCGCCTTCAAGTCCCCACAGGCCCTTCGAATGAAGATTCCCAGGAGACTACTGCTGCTGCTGCTGCCGCCACCGCTGCTGCTGCCGCTGCTGCTGCTGCTGCTGCTGAGAGGGAGGAAAAGGAAGCAGTTGTTGGTCGGGGAGAGGGAGGGGAAGGAGACAGTGTGAGTTGTGTTTGTTGGCTTGAGGACGAGCGGCAGCAAGTGGGCCTTGTAACAAGGCAGGGCCTTGTCACGAGGCAAAGTGTCTCCTCGATCCCCAGTTACTCGCAGAGACGCGCCCTTGGGGTTGCCCTGCAAAAACTGCAAAAAAGAGGCTCGAGGAGACAGCCGGATTTTCTCGTCGCCGTCGCCGTGCTGGGAGACGATCCACAGGCTCCCCCTAAGGCAGCAGAGGAGACAAAGAGAAACTCCCAACCTGCTGCTCCTCCTGCTGCTCTTGCTGCTGCTGCTGCCGCTGCTCCTGCAGCTGCGTGCGGTGGTGGTGTGGGCGCAGGGGAGGGGGAGGCCCTCGGCGAGGCAGCTGGAAATTTCTGATGTGGAATTTTTCCTCGCATGCAAAGCAAAGTTGCGGTGTACGTACACCCGGAAGGTGTATAGAGACACCCCGGTTGTCTGTCTCCGCCAGCAGCCCAAAGATGCCCTGCTGCTGCCCCTGGTGTTTCTCTTCAGCGCAGGGCAGGAAAAGAGCCAGCTCCCTTCTGTAGGGGCCCCTCTGCTGCTCAGACCGCGAGGCCCCAGCTGGGGCCCCCGTCGTTAAAGGCCCAGGGGAAGGGGCCCCCTCGTCTCCTCACCCTCCAAAGAAAGCGCTGCCGATCTCCGGCAGGAATCCCTTGGGGCTGTTTGACTTTGCTGCATAAAGATTCACGTTGGAGAGGGTTCTCTTGCCTCTGAAAAGAGCGTAGCTCGCAGGAGACACCAGGTGCCCGTCTTTTACGATAACCAGGGAACGCAGCACAGCGTCTGTCTCCCCAGGAAGGAGACAAGGAGACACTTTCTGCAGCTCCTCCAGTAAATTACAAAATGTCTCTCCCAGCATCCGCGTGGCCTGCTGCGGCATCGTCTGCTCCAGCGCGCTGCCACTCAGCAGGGTCACGCCTGTTGGGGGCCCCTGCTGCATGGGGGCCCCTTCCAGCACAGGGGCCCCCTCCACCGAGCCATGCCAGCCCTTTGCAGCCTCAGGGTGCCCCGAAGCAAGGTCTACGATCACCGAGCCTGGGCGCATGCATGCTAGCCACTCTTTAGGAATGAGTTGTGGGGGAGGGCCCCCTGCTGCATCCCCTGGGGCGCAAATAACAATGTCACTCTTTTCTACGAGGAGACGGAGGCCAGAGACAACCTTTGGAAAGTCTTGAAGCGAAGCCCAAGAAGGCAGCACTGTAAGCGCAGACAAGAAAACCGCTCCCACCGACTCCACCAAGGGACGCGTTGAGGCCAGGGGATCGGCTGCAAACACTTTCGCTCCCGCACGGTAAGCTACTGCTGCTGCATGCAGCCCCGCGACGCCAGCCCCAAGCACCAAAACAATGGCAGGCTCGATTTTTCCCGCTGCAGTGATGAGGCCTTTAACTAACTTTGGGAGGGCGAAGAATGCCTCAATCATCGCCTTGTACCCTCGCAGCGATTCCAGCGCTGCTTTTGCTGCTATTCCCTTTCCCTGAAGAGACGGAGAGGAGACGTCGAGTGTCAATACAGTCCAGCCATCACCAGCCAAAAACTCCAGCAAGGCAGACGGTCTGCTCACGGGATGAAAGCAGATCAATAGGCGGCCGTCCCCAGGCTTTGCTGCTGTCTCCTGGGATGTCTCTGATTTAACTGTCTTTTTTGCTGTCTCTCTTTGTGTCTCCTGGGCTACAAAGTAGTCTAACGGGGGGATCGATGGGTGGAGAAGCACGTCGCTCTTAGCAAGGATCTCGTTAAGGCCACAAATCTTAGCCCCTGCCCGAGTAAGCTCCGCGTCTTCGTAGCTGCTGCAATTTGTCTCCATGAGGACAGCGAAACCCATGCGCCGGAGACGGGAGACGCTTGAAGGATCTAAACAGCCGATGGTTGAACCTACTGTCTCTTTTAAAACCCCCACTGTCTTTACAGGCTGAGGCCAGGGTCTCCTCGGGGAATTTTCTCCCAACTCCTCCTCCACTCGCAGGGCTGGCCAGGCTCTCCCATCCGGCAAAGACAGCCCCAAACGGCGCATGCAGTTGTTCAGAGACGAGAGAGAGCTCTTGGCGTCTCCTGGAAGCACCGCCACGTTGGGAAATCCAAAGAGAGGATTTTCGGGGGCCCCTTGGGCCCCCCGGGGGCCCTTCGATCGCCGGAGAACGATTACTTTGGGGATACACCAGACCGCGACAATCATCCCTTTTGCCAAAGTTTTGGACTTGTCTAAAAGAGGGTTTACAACGTCATTAGCCCCAATAACAACGCATGCATCGTACCTCACAATCTTATCATTAACCTGTCTTCCCGTTTTCAAAAAGTGCTGCGGCACGTCCTGCAAAAAGAGAGAAATGTGACCTGGCAGGCGGCCGGCGATGGGGCTGACAGCAAACTCTGCAGCACAATTACTTAATAATATTTTTGCAAATTCGCACAACTCCGATTGGCAACGGCTCGCCGCCACGCCGTAGCCAGGGACTAATAAAACCCTAGTGGCTTTCGAAAGGATGCATGCAGCCTTCTCCACATCCGTCACATGCCAAGAGGAGTCATTGCTGCCTCTACGCCGCTCCTGCTGCTGCTGCTGCTCGTGTTGCTGCTGCTGCTTGTGTTGCTGCTGAGGGTCGGGGGGGGAGGGGGCGCTGCTGCTCTGCATTTTGGCTTGCTGAAAAAGAGACAAGCAGTTCTCAATTGTTTTGGAGGTTGGACACTACAAATGGGGCTTAAACGCATGCAATTAGCTGTGATAAAAAACCCTAAGATCCCTACTGACAAAGATGCTCAAGGGGGCCCCCTTCTCGTCTTCCCCTGGCAACATTCTTGGCGGTTTAACGAGAAAACAGGCGCAAGCCACGAGTCTTGAACAATTAAACTGCAAACCATCGTAGGAGGCACAGCTCGCCATTCAAGGCAGATACACACACAAACCACAAACCACAAACCCCAGAATTCGCTGGAAATCCGAGGAGTTTAAAAATTGGTTACTTAAAAAAGAAAGGAAATGCATTTCTCAGGGTCTTAAATGCTTGTGTCTCTCACAAGGGCTAAAAACCCGTGTAAGCCAAAACACTCCGGGGGCCCCCCGCTAAGGGCGCTGCGTGTGAGCGTCAACCATCAACCAAAGAAGACAGAAAATTCCCTGGGTTTTGCATGGTTTGTTTGACTTTCTTTTTTCTTTTTAATTATAATTGACAAACGAAACGCCATTTTTATTTGTGAAGAAAAGAGTTGGCGGGATGGCTTGAGCACTGTGGGCAAAGTCTGAGGTGTACAGGCAGCTGCTGTGACGGTTTGTTTCTCCGCCGATTTAGACGAAAAGGAGATCGAAAGCTCAGAAACAGTTTATTCTACTTGAGCCTCGCAGGATTTACTTTTCAAACAGAAAATGGATATCCTTGGCAGCACAGAAGGAACTGCTCAGGCAGTAGACGCCTGGTAAGAAACACGTCATTTTGCGGTGGTCTGCCCATCACAGGAGTTTTCCCGAGGTGTCTGTACACCCCAGATGGCAGTTTTGGGTCTGGCCACAGCGCGTTTTGTGGGTTGCGCGCACAATCTGAATCTGCAGGGTCACCTGCTGGCACCGTGTGCGTTCCTACGCTTCGTTCTGCGATGAAATCGACAAGGCCAAGCGGACTGCCGTGGAGTCTCGCAAAAAACTTGCGAGCGACACGAAGGGTGGGAGGAGGGCCCCTCTTTTGTCTTTTTGCATTCTTTTTCCTTTCTTTGAAATGGACTGCTAGCACAGAAACATTTCTTCTTCGCAGCTTTTGGGGCTTCCGACCAAACGCGCCTTCTTCTGCATGCCCGCATGCGTTTCGGGTGTATGTACAGAGCACCGCCGTCTCTGGGCATCTGTCCTCAACTCTTCCGGCGACGGCTCCTCGCCCTCTGCCTCTGGCGAGTCTGAAAACCAACAAGATGTAAAAATGCATGCAGACAAGACAGAAACGTTGAAGGCTGCCACTGAGCAGTTGCTGCGGGAGTATCAGCAGGAAGTGGATATGTTAACAAAAAGGGCAAAGACGGCTGAGGCCACTTTTCTCACGCTTCTGCAGCTACTCCTGCAACAGCCAGGTGCTGCAGCATCACCTGTCTCCTCATATCTCAGTCTCCTCTCGCAATTAACTTGTATTCTTTTGTTTCAGAGCGACAAAGAGAGACTTTGCTTCCCCACTACATATCCATACCCAGGGTTTAGGGTTTAGGGTTTAGGGTTTAGGGTTTAGGGTTTATGTGGTTGTTGTTTAGACCTCATGGTGATCCTGCGCGATCTGCAAGCATCAGCAGCTAGCGCTGGCGCGGCCTCTGCCTCATCTGTCTCCCGCTCGGATTTTGAGTCTCTTCAGAGGGAACTTAAAGAGCAGCGGGCAGCAGCACAAGATTTGATAAGCCGAAACGCGGCGCTGGAGACAGAGTATCGGGTGGGTTTGCGGGGACACCTCAAGTGTGCTGCCAGCCTTTTCAGAGAAGGTTTTTATCTGCATGCAATTTTAAAATAGCCCTTTCCCTCTCGCTTTTGTTGTATTCGCTGCAACACAAAGGAAGGAGACAGACAGAGAGGAGATTCTTCTTTTCTCCGCTGCTTTAGCGGGTTAAGGAGGGTTTGCACGCCCTAGGCCAGCTGGTGCCGTCTCTTTGAGGTGTACATACACCTCAAAACGCACTTTTGAGCTTTTGGCTTGCTGCGCAGGAACTCGAGGCAGAGATGGGCAAGGTGAAGGATCAAACAATAACCATCAGGCAACTCGAAAACCAAATCCAGCAAAAACAAAAAGATTTTCAGCACAACCTCGAGCATGCACTTGCAGAGAGAGAACAAAAAATTCGAAGCCAACTTTCCGGTGTATGTACACCCCAGCATTCCTCTCGGGTTTATCTCGATCATTGCACATCTAGTTTTTCCTTTCTCGCAACTGTCTCATCTCAAAGCGTCATGAGGACGTAGGTTGAGGGTTTAGGGTTTAGGGTTTAGGGTTTAGGGTTTGGTGGGTGAGCGCCTCAGGTTGACGCGCAGACGCAGCGTCAGCTGGCTGAGTTGGCCCAGCAGCTCGAAGCAGCGCAGCAGCAAAACGCGCGTCTTGAGGGCCGCATGCTGCAGCAGCAGCAGCAATTTGTAGCAGTAGGCCGCTAGCTGCTGCTGCTGCTGCTGCTGCTGCTTTCTGTTGCCTTTGCATGCGGAGACAGGCTTTGTTTGTCTGCGATTGGTTTCTTGTGTTAGGGTTTTTAAGCCCTTTCTTGAAGTGTGTCTCTGTGCGTTGGGGTGTACGTACAGCGGCGGTGTCTCTGTGTGTGTTGGGGTGTATGTACAGAGGCGAGAAGAATATGAGCAGCTCTGCCAGTCTCTCAACGCTCAGCTGGCGATTCTTAGCGGCGGGCAGCAGCAGCGGGGCTTGCCGACCTCGGCCTCTTCCTCGGGAGACACCAGCAACGCAGCCACCCTCGTGAGGGATATCACCACAGACCCTAAACCACAAACCCTAAACCCTAAACACTATGGGAATGAAGAGACCAAGAGAAAAGGAAGCAAGGTTTTACAGCCCACTGGGAATGTTTAGGGTTTAGGGTTTAGGGTTTAGGGTTTAGGGTTTAGGGTTTGCTTGCAGAGAGCGCTGCAAGCCGCACAGGAGCGTCTGAATGAATTGCTGAGAGTTGAGGGCGAGCTGGAGGCGCGCCTGGCAGAAGAGAAACAGCAGTGCGAGCAGCCGCCTTTAAACCCTAAACCCTAAACCCTAAACCCTAACCTCTTGTATTGATGGGAACGCGAGGGCGAACGGCGACATTTCTGGGGTGTATGTACACCTCAGGAGATCGCGCTTGCAGGAAGTGCACGAGGCCTCACTGGCTGAGGCTGCGGCCCGCGAGGAAAATTTGTTGAAGAGAATGAGGAGGCTTGAACAAGAACTTGCTGACAGCCCAAACGAAGTAAGGCGGTTTCCTGTCTCTTCTGTCTCCCTTGTCTCTTGTGTCTCTCTTGTTTGTACTGTTTCTCCTGTCTCTTCTGTGTCTCCTGTCTTATCTGTCTCTCCTGTCTGTACTACCTCTCCTGTCTCTTCTGTCTCTATTGTCTCTTCTGTTTGTACCGTCTCTCCTGTTTCTTCTGTCTCTCCTATGTCTCCCGTCTGTACTATCTCTCCTGTCTCCTCTGTTTGTCTCTCTCTACACCAAATCCCCTACCCTAAAGTTTGTTATTTGTTTCAAGTTGCTTGTGTGTCTCCAGCGCCGCTCAAATTTTCTTGCGTCTGCCGGCCCTCAAGGGGAGGCGAGTGGAGGTGGAGGAGAGAAGGTCTCGAGGGATACAGCAGAGACTGTCTCCTTTCTGCAGCACGAGAACGCGCGTCTCCTTGCGGAGCTTGAGGCAGCGCATGCGGCACTTCAAACGGCCAAGGCCAACGCCTCAGCGGCGCTGCAGGAGACAGAAGAAAAACTGGGACAGCTCGCGCTGCAGCAGAGCCTCACTGTCTCCAATGCAGCAGCAGCAGCAGCAGGCAGCAGCAGCAGCCTGAACGCCGCCGATGCTGGCCTGCTGCAGCAGATCGTGGCGCAGAGAGAAGCGTACAAACACCGCCTCCTCGAGGCCGAGCAGGCAAGACAGACCCCTTAAACCCTAAACCCTAAACCCTAAACCCTAAGTGTCTGATGTGTGTGTATTGTTTTGGGCGTGCAGGAGAGAGACAAGTGGCGGTCGATGGCGGTGGCTGAGCAGCACCGGCGGGAGTCTCTAGCAGCAGAAAACCTGCAGCTAAGTGCCTCAACTTTGATGGGCTATGAGAGAGGGGAGGAGGACCTGGCCTTGTGGAGTTCGCTGGAGACGGACGATCCCGACTCCTGGGCCTTCTCAAAGACAGACAACGCAGCGCCTCTCCCTCTCGTGGTCTCGAGGAACCGCAGCAGCAAACCACGTGCAGCCCAGAGACTCAGGGGAAGCTCGCTTATCAGAGGAGTGCTTGCAGTTGCAGGAGGCGTGGCAACTGCAGCAGCAGACACTGCATGCAGCATCCTGGCCTCTAGACAGCCCCAACACTCGCCACTAACAACAACCCCACCCGGATCCCCCTCGCGGACCTTCAACCACAACAAAGGGTCTCCTGTCTCCAGTGGCAGAGACAGGAGACAGCAGCAGCAGCAGCGGCTGCTGCAGCAGCTGGGGATCGGGGAGCGGATTGTGGTGATTTGGGGACGGGCGCTTCTGGCCTCAAGGCCCACGCGAGTCTTTGCGTTAATCTACTTCTCGCTGCTGCACTTGCTGGTTTTTGGGGTTTTGTTCTTTGCTGCAGACTTTGCAACTGTCTCCATTGCCAGCGCAGGCAGCAGAGGCGCTGCTAACCCCCAGCAGCAGCAGCAGCATCCGTATCTTCAAGCCTGACAGACGCAGCGCGTTGAGTGTTTTAGCCTTCTTTGTTTGTCTCTTGCCTACTGTCTTCTTATGGTACAGAGAGGAGACAGACAGAGAGACAGACAGGAGACACTCACAGAGACAAAGAGGAGACACACTGTGGGATAGAGAGAGAGAGACGCAACTAGTTTAAGGTGGTTGGTGTTGCTTTTTTGCGCGCGTCACTTCTCGCAGTTCAAACGGCAAAACGATTTGCAAAGCCCCAAAGTTTGCATGCATTTTAAGCCCTTTGCTGTCAATGCAGCGCCGCTTGCTGCCACATCGGCGGAGACACTTCACCCAAAACCTTTTCTCTCCAGCAACGCAAACGGCAGACACAAGAGACCACAGACAACTCTTGACAAGCAGCACACCGCTAGCAGCTAGCCAGCTTCTTTTGAATGACTAGCCAGCTAGCCAGCCTCTTTAGAATAGCTAGCCAGCCTCATTTTGCATGGATTGCCAGCTAGCCAGCCTTTGTAAAATAGCTAGCCAGCCTTTTTGAATAGCTAGCCAGATTTTTTGAATAGCTAGCTAGCCTTTTTGAATGGCTAGCCAGCTAGCCATTGTGGAAGGCGGCTAGCCAAGGAGCGGAGATGCGTCGCATCTCCATGCCAGCAGATTCAATTTGAAGAGAATTGAAAGAGGCCGAGAGTTTTGCTGCAAGCAAAGCAGAAAACGGGGAACAAAAACAAGAATACCCACAGGCCAAAGAGGATAGTCTCTGCATGCAGGGCTGAGGCCTCCCACCTTCCCTCTCTCCGGGAACAAAAAGAAAGTGAGGCTTAAAACATTCTCTGCACAGTTTCAATCTGCGAGGGTTGCGCCTCGCCATGAATGTCCCAAAAACAAAAGGCTGGATGCAAAATACGCATTTTTAAAGGAGTTGCTCTTGTAGCTAGCTAGCCATTGCGGCTAGCTAGCTATTATGGCTAGCTAGCTATTGGAGCTAGCTGGCTGTTTGAGCTAGCTGGCTGTTTGAGGTAGCTAGCTATTGTAGGTAGCTAGCTACAAGAGAAAACACGGGGTTTGATTGGGGCTTTTGGAAGGCCGCATGCAGCCAGCCCCCTTGATCCCAAGATTAAAAATAAAAGAATTTTTTTCAGCCTCTTTGTTGGCACACAAACAAGTTTAGAATCAGAAATTAAAAGACAAAAACAGATTGAGAGACAGATGGAGACGGAGACAGAGACACAGAGATCGAGAGACAGAGACAGGGAGACAGAGAGACAGAGATAGAGACAGAGAAAGAGAGAGACAGACAGACAGAGAGACAGATACAGGATAGAGACAGACAGACAGAGAGAGGTCTGCCTGTGCGCCGAGGCGAATCCCTTGGCCAGCAGAGAATGTCAGAGGCTGGGAAGACAGCCCTGCGAGCCACTAAGTTTTCTGCGACCTAAACGCATGAAACCCTAAACCCTAAACCCTAAACCCTAAACCCTAAACCCTAA
>NPHX01000412.1:65725-76468 GCA_002271815.1 Eimeria falciformis
TCTGCAGCTGCTGCAGCAGCGCATCTGACGCGAGGTCATCGCTGGATCTTCTAAGAAAAGTAGCAGGAGACTCTGCTGCTTCCTGCTGCAGTTCCTCAAGCCACAAACTCCCTGCACCTGCTTCCTTCTCCTCCCCCGTTGCTGCTGCCAATCGCGATGAGAGAGCAGCAGAGAGGGCTTCAAGGCCCGCCCCTGCTGGAGCCTCAGCGGAGTGTCTCCGCAGCCGCAGCAGCAGCGCCTCTAGGCTGTTTTGCCTCGAGGTGCTCATGCTGCTGCAGCTGTCTCCCGCGACGGAGACAGCAGACTGTATGGAGTGCGACCTCTGCGGCAGCAGCTGGTTTCGAAACTCTCTGTACAGACAGCTGCTGCTGCAGAGAGCCTCGTGGTTCTGCTGCAGCAACTGCAGTACGTCCCTGCTGCTCCCACGCAGCAATTTGCTGCCTTCGGCGCTGCTGCCTCCGGAGACACCGCACTGCTGATCCCCTTGCAAATGCTGCAGCAACCCTGCTGCTCGTCCTGCAGCAGCAGCACCACCACCACTTGCTGCTGCTGCTTCTCTGCTGCCTTCTCCCTGCAGCAGGTGCGACTGCAGCAGCTCATCGACGCCAGACTTCTTGCGTTTCAAGCCTGTCGATACACCTGCTGCTGCTGCTGCTGCTGCTGCTGCTCCTGCTGGAGACTCCTGGGGTTTAACAGGAATAAAGTTATTGAAGGCCGAGACATAATCTCTCCACTCCGCAGTTTTCTTGGGTGGATGCTGCAGAGCAGCAACCCACATAGCCCCATGCTGCTGCTGCTGCAGCTGCAGCTGCTGCTGGTGTGGCCCTGTCCCTCCCCCGCGCTGCTGGAGACACGTGATGACATGCTGCGGCAGACTGTACACTGCAGGGAGGAGCGACTTCTCTAGGGAGGAGACAGCAGTGAGAGCGGAGACAGCCACCTGGCAGCTGGCCAAGAGCCCAGCTAGCTGCTGCCTCAGAGAAGAGAGAGTAAACTCCACTGCGATGCTGCAGAGACTTAACATTGCCCGCACAGACAGCGGAAGAGCCGTACTCAGCCTAAAATACACACAATCAATAAACCCTAAACCCTAAACCCTAAACCCTGAACCCTGAACCCTAAACACTAGAGGTGGTCTCCCCAAACCAGTCCAAGCGCAAAACCCTAAACCCTAAACCCTAAACCCTAAACCCTAAACCCTAAACCTCTAAACCCTAAACCCTAAACCCTAAACCCTAAACCCTAAACCCTAACCTAAACCCTAAACCCTAAACCCTACACCCTAAACCCTAAACCCTAAATAAACCCTAACCCCTAAACCCTAAACCCTAAACCCTAAACCCTAAAGCTAGAGGTGGTCTCCCCAAACCAGTCCAAGCGCGAAACCTCAAACCCTAAACCCTAAACCCTAAACCCTAAACCCTAAACCTTGAGCCTACTTTCTTCTGTCTCCTCCCTGCCAAGCCCTTAGGGGCAGCAGCTGGCGCAGGACGAGCTCTGCTTGCTGCACCAGCGAAGACACCCAAGGATCTGCAACAACAGCGAAATAAGGCCCTCCCTCCTGCTGCTGCTGCTGCTGCTGCTCCTGCTGCTCATCTGTGTCGCTGCGGGTTTGGTGCAGCAGCTCGCGCGAGGCAGCAGCAGCTGCAGCAAACCCCAGCTCTGTAAATCGGGAGACAGAAGGGACGATCGCAGGCCTGTACAGCTCGTACAAAAACTCAACCTCTTCTGCTGCTGCTGCTGCCTCATTTCCCTCCGCGCTGCTGCTGCTGCTGCTGCTGCTGCTGTTGCTGCTGTTGCTGCTGCTGCTGTCCTCCGTTGCTATTCCCTCCTCATCAATATCAGCAGAATGCTCCGGTGCTGCATGCTGCTGCAGTTTGCAGGTGGCAGCAGCAGCAGCAACGGTGCTGCTGCTGTCTCCATAGGCAGAGAGGGGCATGAGGCCAGCAGCAGCAGCAGCAGCAGGAGACACCCGATAAACAGGAAAGTGTTGAAGGTTTTGCTGCGCACCCTGGCTGCTGTATTTCTCAGGGCAAACAGAGAAAACAGATAAAGAAGAATGTAGCATCAAACTGTCCAGAAGCAGCTGCTGCTGCTGCTGCAGCTGCTGCTGCTGCTGCTGCAGCTGCTCTTCCAGCTTGCTGCACCAGGAAACCCGCTGTTGGAGGGACCCCAAAAAGTCAGAGACAGCCAAATCGTCAAGAAATGATTCATAGTTGTTGTTGTTGCTGTTGCTGCTGCTGCTGCTGCTGCTGAGAGCAGCAGCAGCAGCAGCAACCCTTATGCTGGGGGGCAGGAGCTCAGGAAGATGCTTGCTACCCCAGAGGCGGGCCTCCCGCAGAGCTCCCCCTGGGGCCCCCATTAAACTGTAGTTAAAAGTACATATGTCAGCTTGTGCTTTCTGCTGCTGCAGCAGCAGCAGTTGCTGCTGCTGCTGCTGCAACCACTCCTGCTGCTGCTCCGGCTGGAGCTTCAGCATCGGAGACTGCAGCAGCTGCTGCAGCTGCTGACTAAGAAGCTGTTCCATTGCTGTATAAAAAGCACAGTGCTGCAGTTGCTGCTGCAGTTGCTGCTGCAGTTGCTGCAGTTGCTGCAGTTGCTGCAGTTGCTGCTGCAGTTGCTGCTATACAGTCATCACTTCCCGCACCCTTCACAGGGAAGAGACACACCCCTGCAGCAACATGTTTCCGTTCATTGCTGCTGCCGCTTCTGTTTTTAAGAAGAAGAGAGAAAAAGAGCTTACACCAATGGAGATACACATGAGACCCAAGGCGGGAACCCTAGGGCTGCGAGCAGCAGAGGGAGAGAGTCCGTCTCTCCTGAGGTGAAAATCACCGCAACAAAAGAAAACCGCGTTGCTGTTGCAGCAAATAACAAAATTCTGCTGCTGCTGCTGCTGCTGCTGCAAACGCTGCTGCTGCTGTGCTCCGGCCCACAGCAGCAGACAAGGCTCTATGGGCAACTGCCCCCTTGACACCTTCAAAGATCAAACAAACCGCCCGGGGGGGAGGAGAAAGCTCAAAACACGAGCCTCCCGGTTGTTGTTGTTTTGAGGCTTGAGAAAATACACAGACGAAGTGAAGGAGACAGAAGGATCGAGCAGCAGCAGCAGCAGCATCTGGTGCTGCTGCTAACGTAGCCATCGCTCAGATGCAGCAGCAGCGCCCTCCCCACATCGCTGCCTATTCTCCTCCAGCTGCAGCAGCTCTTCGTCTGCTTTGCAGCAAGAACGAGGGAAAATAGTTCAATTCAAATAAAGTCTTGCACAGAATGAATCTCTCCTGGAACCCCCAGCACACCCTACAGTGTAACAACACAAAACGGAACCCACCGCTCACTGGGAAAATCGAGAGCGATGGTTTGTTTTCTTAACAGGCCAACTATTTTTGTATTTATTAATTTATTTCCATTTTATGATGGAAATTTTAAACTGCTTCACTCTTACTGCTTACCTAAAACAACTGACGCAGGATAGTGCTTTCTGCAGTGGAATTCTGGCTTGGCGGTGTCTGGCACTCCTGTGTATATGTTTTTAAAATAAAAGCATTTGAAAAAGTAAATAAATAAATAGACAAAGAAAAAAATAAGTCAATCCATACTGTGTTATAGGTAGTAGTTTTGCTGCTCTCTTTCTAAGTTGTTTCTACAAACCACAAAGAGATGAAGAAACCTTCGTGGTTTCCACTTATTTGCTAATTCGATTGCCGCTTTACTTCGCTCCTTCCAGCGTCCTGCCTCTCGGACGTTGGTTTATTAAAGATCATAATACATTAAAAGGTCATACTTTGGTTTATTAAACACCATACTACATTTAACTACCGCGCTCACCACTCTCCCCCGCCAGTCTGAGTTACTGCTAAATGAAAAGAGCTGCATATGCACCTGGCTCTCCTCTTTCACTTTTTACCAATTTATGAAATGGTTTTTTTCATTTGCTGTGGCCTCCTCCCGTGAGAAGCCACGCCTGCATAAGGCAGCAGATGAGGCGCTGGTTGGCTGTAAGGTTTCGTTGCTTTCGCAGCCTCCAAAGCTTCTTGGTGCCTTCTGAATGCGGCGAAACTTTCCCTTACTCGGCAGGTCCTCCGCCTCGCCATTAGACATTTAATTATTTGTTTCTTTAAACTAGAGAAATGCCTCATTCCTCGCAAGACGGAATCAAATTTGTGTTCACGCTAAATTCGCTTGGTGTGGATATTATTACAGTCACCATGGCCTGGCCCAGCACTTTATTTATTTAGGCTAAGTAAATAAAAATAAACCCTTTAAAAAGCTTCATTAAACATATTAACGTATTAAAGGGGCAGAAAAGAGTTTGTATTGGCATGAACCTTTGCCTAGCTATCCTGTTCTCTTTAAGCTTTGATCTCTATGGGCTCAGCGCTACGAGTGGCCTTAAAACCTTCAAGTGTCTTCTCACTGCGCATGCAAGCTGCGACTTCATGTTAGCAGTTTTGTAGGTGTTCTGCTTTAAATGGTTTTCTGTTTATTTTGTCTTGGTGTAAATCGGAAAAAGAAATGCAAAAAAGCGTCGAGACAAGCTGGAGGTTCACCGCAGCGAATTGTCCTCTGCTTCTTTTGCCTATTATGCTGGTCCCCTCTTTATAATATTTTCTTTAACTCTTTTTATTTTTAATACCTTTTCAAATGCTAGAAGAGGATCCTTTATCTGCCGTTATAGATGAAATTCGTGGTATGTTAATCTCTTTTGTAGAGTCTGTGAACCCCTTAAAAGTGAATTTAATTTAATTATTTTTGGCGTTTGAGCTCAAGGTTGTTGGCTTTCTTCTTCTTTGCTGCGCCTCCTTAGCCCTGGCGAAGCCACTCGGGCCTCATGGGAGACCGAGGCAGCTTTAAGGTTTTTCATATCTCTCTGCCCTTTTGTTTGATTTGGCTTTCTTCTTATCTAATCTATCTGCTGCTAGTTTGGCTAGCGGCTTCTTTCCAGAGGCCGCCCAGGACATTCTTGGCTCGCCGCAGAGAGCCGCCTTTCTCTACTAGCAGCAGAAGCAGCAGCATCTGCTGCTGCTTCTGCAACAGCAACAGCAGCAGCAGCAGCAACAGCAGCAACATCTGCTGCTGCTTCTGCAGCAGCAGCAGCAGCAGCATTAGCAGTTAGTTCTGTCTGACGTTCGGAGGCAATTCTTTTGCCTCTAAGCCTTTGCTGCCACTCCAAGATAAAGCTAAACAAAAACACTTTAAATAAATTGAGGCTCCAGTAAAACAAAACAAGGCCAGGGGATCCACTCGATCCCAGCGATCCCCAAGAGACACAAAAAATCAAATCAATTTCTCACGGGTTTACCGGAAGAGAGAGCCTCATGTCTCCAAGGCCAGCGCAGCGTGGCAGAAGGAGAGACACATTTGCTGCTGCATCAGAGTTAAGTTCTGCTGCTTTTCGTGTCCTCATTCCTTTGCAAGCCTTTCAAATTTCTGCTGGGCCTCGCAGTAACAATGCGGGCCATTAGACAGCTAGTCAGAGCGCGCTGGCTCTCCCACCGTCTCCTTTTAGTGCATGCACTAGATTTCGATTCAGCAGCAGCAGCAGCAGCAGCAGCAGCAGTAGCAGCAGCAGCACCAGCAGCAGCAAGGGGAACACTGGGGCGAGGCACGGCGCTACCCACAAACGCACTTTTAACCTCCAGCGATGCGCCTCTCTCGCAGTAGCCATCGCCGCTAGGGTTTAGGGTTTAGGGTTTAGAGTGTCTCGAGTCAAGCCCCATCCTGGAACGCCCAGATATGCCGCATGCGAGTGCTTGTGTAGCTGCAGCAACAGAAGCAACAGCAGAAGCAGCAGCAGAAGCAGCACGAAGATGACTACCAGCCTATTTCTGCTGGTGCTGCTGAATGTCTCCTTTTCCTACAGCAGCTGAGGCATTCCTAAAGGTGGAGACACTGGTGGCAGGCAGCTGTCTTTGGCTGCATGCTGTTGCTGCTGCGGGTAGTGCTGCTGCAGCTGCTGCAGCTGCAGCAGCTGTTGCAGCTGGTGGTGGTGGTGGTGGTGGTGCTGCTGCTGCTGCTGCCTTTGCTGCTGCTGCTGCTGCTGCTGCTGCGGGTAGTGCTGCTGCTGCTGCTGCTAATGTTGCGCGGCTATTGAAAGTGTGGGTCGCAGCACTGCTGCTCCAGGCAGCCAAGTTTCTCCTAAGGTTGAGATGGAGACACCTGCTGCAGCAGCGGAAAAAGCCAAGAGACGCTTGAGGGGAAGAGACGTGCGCATGCAGCTAGCCAGGCTGTCTCTGCAGCAGCAAAGCTGAGGTGTTGATGGTGCTGCTGTTGCTGCTGCAACCGGTGAGCCCGGTGCTGCTGCTCCAGTGTCTCGACATCCTTTTGCAGCTGCAGCTGCTGCTGCTCCAGTTGCTGCTGCTGCTGCTGCACGCGGGAGAGCTGCTGCTGCAGTGCCGCATATTTGCTGCTAGCCTCGGCGTTGCGGCGTCTGTAGAGCTGCTGCTGCTGCTGCAGCTGTTGCTGCTGCAGAAGCAGCTGCCTTTGCTCCTGCTCGGTCTGTTGCTGCTGAGCCTGTACCAGGCGCAGCTGTTTCTGTACACCCCAAACGCTGTTTCCGTATGCTGCTGCTGCTGCTGCTGCTGCTGCTGCTGCTGCATCAGCGCTACCTAGCTCCATAAGGCGTGGCACGTCAGCAATGCATGCGTGTGCATACACCTGCTGCTGCTGCTGCTGCTGCTGCCTACGCACGCTTTCTCGCTGACTTCCACGCCTCTTGTGTTGGTGCTGCTGCTGCTGCTGCTGTTGCTGCTGCTGCTGTACAGCCGAAGCAAATGCAGAGCGCATCTGCAGCTCCTGCTGCACTGCTGCATGCAGAGCGTCTTCAAGCCCCTTGCTGCTGCTGGTGGTGGTGGTGCTACTAGGAATGCTGCTGTATACGAAGTGAGACTGCTGCCTATACACTTGAATTAACTGCTGCTGCAGCTGTCTCCTTTGAGCAGCAGCATATTGTGCCTGCCCTCCTAATGCTGCGAGCTGCAGCAAGAATAAAAGTTTTAATTTATTAGTTGTCGCTTTTGCTGCTGTTGCTGCTGCTGCTGCTGCAGGTGTTGCAGCAAGGAACTCTGCAAAGTGTCTCCTCGCTGCAGCAGGTGTCCCTTCTTGCCACAAGGGGCCAAGCCATGCTGCTTTTGAGGTGTATGCCTGCTGCAACTGCTGCAGCAGCTGCTGCTGTTGCTGCAGGACACTCTGCTGCCGTATATAGGGATCTAGTAGCAGCAGATACAGCCCAGATATCAGCAGCACAACAGCAACATAAAGAGACAGCAGCAGCACCCACCGTAACTCTGGCACTTCCCGCTGCTGCTGCTGCAGCCATCGCTGCTGCTGCAGCAGACGCCGCTGCATGCGCGTCCGGTTGATTTGCAGCAGCAGCTGCTGCTTGCGAAGCCAACGGCGCAGCGGGGTCCCGCAACAACTCCAAATCCGATGCTGCTGCAGCAGCGGCTGCTCTGCAGCAGCAGCAGCAGAGCTGGACTCTCGCTCTGTCCCCGCTGCTGTTGCTGCTGCTGCTGCTACTTGGCGGGACGCGCGGCTAGTCGGCCTGCGGTCAGGGCTGCAGCAGCAGCTAGGATTTACTGCTGCTGCTGCCAGCTTCATTTGTGCTTGGGGTGTATCTGCAGGTGGAGGTTCGCCCTGCAGTGGAATGCTGCGCTGAGGCAGCAACGGGCTTAGGAGACAGTTTGAGCCTTCTGTCTCCAAATGCGTCTCTGCACTTCCCTCTCGTTCTCTCTTCAGTTATATTTGCCTGAACTCCTTAAAACTCTCCTTGTCTCTCTGCTTGTTTTTGTCTGTCTCCTCTCTCTGTCTGTCTCTGTCTCTGTCTGTCTGTCTCTCTCTCTGTGTGTCTCTCTGTTGCACTGTCTCTGTTTATCCGTCGCAGTTTCTGTCTTTCTCTCTCTGTCTGTCTGTCTCTGTCTCTCTCTATGTCTTTCTCTCTCTGTCTCCCTCTCTGTCTGTCTCTGTCTCTGTCTCTCTGTCTGCCTCTTTCTTGATCTGTCTGTGTCAACGTGTTTCTTTGTGTGTTTCTCTGTCTCTGTCTCTCCTTTATTTGCTGTCTCTTTTTTGTCTCTCCTCCTAGTTAAGTCTGAACTTTCAAGTGCTTGTTGCTGGCGTGTTGCTGGGGGTCGGCCGCGCTGTCTCCACCTTCCTTGTCTCTTCCCATCCAACAGCAAAGGCACCAAAACCCTAAACCCTAAACCCTAAACCCTAAACCCTAAAAGAAAGACTTGCTGGGTAGCTAGCAACCTGCAACTCGACAGGTGGTGGCTGGGGCTCTTCCTCTGCCTCGACTTGGTGAGGCCCCTGGGGCCCCAGGGGCCCCTAGGGTTTAGCGTTTAGGGTTTAGGGTTTAGGGTTTTACAATAACCGGAATTTTGTGTTTTAGTATTGTTTTCTTTTTATTTTTGTTTCCGCAGCAGCAGCACTAGTAGCAGTACTAGACACCCCAGGCCTTCTCCCCACAAGGCCACAGCGTCGGCTGCAGCTACACGGTGTATTTACTGCAGCAGTAGCAGCAGCAACAACAGACAGCAGCAGGAACAGCAGCAGCAAGCCCGAGCCGTCAGAAATGAGTTTAGCAGCACAAATCCCCAGTGTTTTTTAATAGAAGCCCAAGCCTGCAGCAGCAAAAACAGTAACAGGAGCAGCAGGAGCAGCAGCAGCAGGAGCAACAGCTGTCGCAGCTACCGCTGGCTGCTGCTTCAAGCAACTGTTACTGCCCTATGCTGCTCAGCAGCGTTCTGCTACCCTGCTGCTGCAGAGACACACGAAATGAAGCAACGCAACGGCGCCCGAGCAGCCGCTGCTGCTGCAGAGACACCCCACGCAGTTGCTGCCAACGCCGGCAGCAGCAGCTGCTTTCCCCCCTGCCGCTGCTGCTGCTGCTGCTGCTGAGTTCTGACGCAGCACAGGGCTTTCTGCATCGTGTCGATACACCCCAACTATTGGGGAGCCCCAGCAGCACATTCCTTTCTGCTGCCAACAAGGCGGCATCTTCGCTGCAGCAGCAACAGCAGCAACAGCAACAGCAGCAGCAGCATCAGCTTGGGCAGCTGCGCAGCCATCCTGTGGCGGCCTTTGCTTCTGCTGTACATACACTAGTAAAGGGCAGCAGCAGCTGCTACTACTCGCCGTGCCGCAGCACAGCCCGCTTAAATGCTGCACTGCAGCAAGAGGAGCTAAACACCTTGCAGCAGCAGCAGCAGCAGCAGCAGGAGTTAGGAGACGATGACGGCTTTGTGTCTGTCAAGTCTGAGGACTCCCCGGCACACGTGTGGAGCTCACTTGAGGCCGAGCTGCAGCAGCAGCAGCAGCAGCAGCAGGTGCAGCAGCAGCAGCAGCAGCATTCTAGGACTTACAGGAACAGGCAGCAGCAGCGAAAGGAGACAGAGGATTCTGCTGTCTCCGCAGCACTTTTGCGCTGCGGGTCTCTCGAGTCCCTGCTGCAGCTGCTGCACGATGCTGCTGCAAGGCAGCCGCTGCACCAGCAGCAACCAGCTGTTTTGCTGCTGGCGCTGCAGCAGCTTGCTGCTGTTGCAGGAGAGAGCAAGAGAGACAGCCTCAGGGTGCAGAGACACTTCAAAAGTGTAGCACGCTATGCTATTATTAAGGTGGGCTCTGCCCTGCAGCAGTAGCGGCACCAGCAAAGTTGCATCAGCAGCAACAGCAGCAGCAGCAGCTGATACTGCTGCAGCAACTCTAGCAATAATGGTCTTTTCTTTCTAAAGTCTCCTGGTGTTTCTGCGGTATGTTGCTGCTGCTGCTGCTGCTTGTTTTGTGGTTTTTGCTGCTGTAGGATTTGCTGGCGGCGCTGCAGCAGCAAGGTGCCTCCTTAAGGCCTAGCGGGGCAGCCAAGGCCTTGCGGGCTCTTAGCCAACTGCGCCTGTGGCCACAGCTCCCGCTGCTGCACTCGCTGCTGTCTCCTCTCTTACAAAGCAGCAGCAGCAGCAGCAGCAGCAACAGCAGAAGCAGCAGCAAACACGAAGGCGACATCTCGAGCCTTTCAGGCAGCGGCTTGGGTGAGGCCGCAATTGATTAAAAGCTTAACGTTTAGGCCTTACGATTTCTAACAAGGCCTCACACATTTGTTTTAACCCTAAACCCTAAACCCTAAACCCTAAACCCTAAACCATAAGGCCTTAATGCACTGCTGCGACCTTGGGTCCTTGCTGCAGCTCTCCTTGCGTGTGCATTGGTGTTGCTGCTGCTGCTGCTGCTGCTGTTTGCAGTGTCTCTGTGGCAGGCTGCGGACGAGATGCCGCTTCTCCAGCAGCAAACGCCGTTGCTGCAACGACTTGTTTATGTTACAACAGAGCGCCTTAACAGACAAGCAGCAGCAGCAACCGCAACAGCGGCAGCAACAGCAACAGCAGCAGCAGAAAGAAGTTCGTGGAAACTTGAGCCGCAGCATGCCATCACAATCGGCCGCTGCGCTGCGCGCATGCGGTTGGGGTGTACGTACACACCATTAACAAGGGTGAGCTGCAGTTGGGTCTCCTGCAGCACCAGCAAGTGTCTCTTTTCAGCTGCTTTGTTAGCTACTACTGCTGCTGCTGCTGCTGTGGCGGCCTGTGTGCTTCAGGCGCTTGCGGGGTACCTCTGCAACTGCCTCGCTGTCGATACACCGCAGCAGCAGCAGCAGCAGCAGCAGCAGCAGCAGTGGCGGCAGAGGCACAGCCGGAGGGACAAACTCCTTGCGACGTCCAAATGCCTATTTGCGCTCGCTCGCTTGCAGCAGCAGCA
>NPHX01000412.1:76670-89736 GCA_002271815.1 Eimeria falciformis
GAGCCTATACTGCAGCATACGGCACTGGAGAGACTGTTGCTGCACGTTGCAGCAGGCGCTCATTTGTTGCTGCCTCAAGAAATGCCGTTGCTACTTGCTGCTGTCAACGCACTTTTGAGAGACGAGCAGCAGCAGCAGCAGCAGCAACAGCAACAGCAGCAGCAGCAGCAGCAGCAACGAGCTGACTCCAGCAACAAAGCAGCAGCTGCTGGTATTCATGCTGCTGCTGCTGCCCCGCCGGCCTTGCTAGACGCTGCGCGCACGTTTGCTGCTAGCTGTCGTGCTGCAGTGCAGCAGCAGCTGCTGCAGCAGCAAGTGCAGACACCAGAAACAGCCACCCAGCTGCTGCTGCACCTGCACGTGCTGCATGCGCGCTGCTGTCTCCTTCCCCTTGAGACATCTGGGACTGCTGCTGCGGCTGCTGCTGCGGCTGGTGCTGCAGCGGATTGGAGACACACTGCAGCAAGCCTTACACACACGGCGACAAAGCTGGTGCAAAGGACCCCGGCACCTGCATTAGCAGCAGCTGCTGCTGCTACTGCTGATGGCGCTGCTGCCGCAGCGGAGGAGACCGTTGTACTGAACCGCCTACTGCAGCAACAAGGCGTGGCAGAGCAACAGGCTGTCTCTGCTGCTGCTCCCCTGCTGCTGCAGATGTACAGCAACGAGGCAGGCGCAGCAGAAGCTGCTGCAGCAAAACTGCGAGCAGTACGGCAGTCTGAAATTCCAGCAGCAGCAGCAGCAGCTGCTGCTGCTGCTGTGCAGCGCAACAAGAAGCTCCGCCGGGCTATCTTTGCTGCTACATCTGCTGAGAAGGTGCTGCAGGCCGTGGCAACAGCCATGAAGCAGTTTGGAGAGGAGCAGCAGGAGCAGCAGCAGCAGCAGCAGCAGCAAAGAGGGACAACCGAAAACGACTTAAACCTTGCAGATAGCAAAGTATCCCCAGGGACAGGATCAGCAGCAGCAGCAGCAACAACAACAGCAGCAGCAGCAGCAGCAGCAACAGCAGCACAAGAAGCAACGGAGACGCACGGGGCGATTGATCCTATCAACATTACTGGGGCGCTGCACCAGCTTGCAATTCTCGTAAATCTGCAGCAGCAGAAGCAGCAGCAGTTGCTGCTGCTCGACGAGCGTTTGCTGCTGCTGCTTGCTGCTGCAGCAGCGCATGCACCAGCAGCAGACGGCAACGTCACTCGTATTTTATGGGCATTGCAGCGCATTGGTTTGTTTAGGCCTCTCTCGCTGCTGCTGCAGCAGCTTAAGCAGCAGCAGCCGCAGCACCAGCATGCGCTGCAGCGGCTGCTGATTCTCAGGGAACGTCTGGGGAGACGCTTGCTGCTGCGGCTGCAGCAGCTCTGTGAGGCACAGAAGCTACTGCCCCAGCAAGTTGCTGCTGCACTGCGTGTTCTCGCAGCATTTACTGAAGAGGGAGACACAAAAGCGGCGTTTGAGGAGCAGCAGCACGAGCTGCAAGGTGCTGCTGCTGCAGAAGGGTTTGCTGCAGCAGCAGCAGCACAAAACTCCAGTCTTGCTGCTGCTGTCTGTAAGGCAACGCTGGGGGTGCTGCAGCAGCTGCAAGCAGCAGAGGCCTCTGCTGCGCTGCTGGCCCTAGCCAAGCTTCGATGGCAGCTGCTGCCGACATCATCAGCAACACAGCAGCAGCAGCAGCAGGAGCACCAGCAGCAGCAGCAAGCATTGCCGCTGCAGCAGTTCATACAGGAACGACTCCTGCCCGCGTTGCTGCGCCGCATGCAGCAGCTTCTCCCTGTCTCCAACGCGCAGAGTATTGCGTCTGCCTTGTGGGGCCTTGCTGTGCTGCAGCAGCAGCAGCAGCAGGAGCTGCAGCAGCAACAGCAGCAGCACGACCCCAGAGCTGGCGCAGCTGTTGTTGCAGCAGAGGGACCAGAAGCAGAGTTTGTTGCTGCTGCAGCGCAACAGCTGCAGCAGCAGCGGCTTATTCCGCGTGAGGGATATCGCTGTCTCTCTCTGTTGATAGTTGGATTTACACAACTTGCCCCCTTGCTGCTGCAGCAGCAGCAGTCGCTGCAGCAGCAGCAGCAGCAGCAGCTGTTGCTGCTTGAGGTTATCCGGACTGCGCTGAAACGCCTACGACAGGACGAGGCGCATGCAGCACCAGCACAAAGAATGCAGCAGGAGCAGCTGCAGCAACGGCAGCTGCATCATCTACAGCAGCAGCAGCAGCAACAGCAGCGGTCACGTGATGCTTTTGATTTGGTGCAGTTGGTGTGGCAGTTGCTAGCGCGGCTGACTGAGCTGTACGTACGGCCACCCGCTGCTGCTGCTGCTACATGTCAGCATGCAGCAGCAGCAGCCGATGCATCAGCATCAGCGGCTCTCCAAGCTGCGTGGTTTGAGGGGCTTTGCGGTGTACTGACAGCTGCCAGCACTGAGCTGATGGAGCTCCTCAAGCCACAGCAGCAGCAGCAACAGCAACAGCAGCAGAAGCTAGCTCAAGTGGTTTCGCAGCTGCTGCATTCGGTGGTGCGTGCTGCTGCTGCACTGCAGCAAACGGTAGGTGTGCATACACCCCACAGCGCTGAGGCCTTTCAGGCAAGAGCGACCCAGGGGACGCTGCTGCTGCTGGCAGTACACCTAAGAACCCAAGCATTCAGCTGCTTTGCTGCTGCTGCTGCTACCTTGCGTAACGGGCAGCCTGTAGGTGCTTCTGCTGCTGCTGCTGCGGGAAGCAGCAGCACACAACAGAAGGAGACAGCAGCAGACGCTGCTGCTGCTGCAGCTACACCGCAAACGCAGCAGCTGCTGAAATCAACGCTGCTTGCGGTGAGCGCAGCACGGCGACTTGACGGGCTGCAGCAGCTTTCTGCTGCCTCAGTTGCTGCGGATACAGCAGCAGCAGCAGCAGCAGATAAGACAGCAGGGGCAGCAGCAGCAGCAAGAGCAGACTACCTTGTGATTGCCTTGCGTCTCCTAGGGCAGCTGCTGCACTCGCTGCCTCCGACAAGCCAATTTTTTTCTCTGCTGCTGGTGGAAGGGAGCCGTATGGTGCAGCAGGCGCAGCAGTGGCAAGCGGTGCAGCAGCAGCAGCAGCAGCAGCAGCAAGCTGCAGCTGCGGGCTTGCAGCCAACTCGCGGCACTGCAGCACGAGCTCATGCTGCAAAAAATGCTACTGCTGCTGCTGCTGCTGCTGCTGCTGTATTTGAAGAGTTGAAAGCATTCGCTGCAGCAGTTGGGCAATGGATTGACTGTCACTGGCACGGCGCAGCAGCAGCACAGCAGCAGCTCCTGCTTCCCCTCGCTGAGACATTGGGGCTGCAGCAGCAATTGCTGCAAGCGCTGAATCGGCAGGCGTTCCCACTTGAGCATACACCCCATACGCAACCCCAGCAGCAGCCTGATGTTGCTGCAGCAGCAGAGAGGCGCTCGAATGCAGCAAGGCAGCAGCTGCTGCTGCTGCTACGGTCCCGCCGGCGCTTGGGTGTACAGCGAGCTGCTGCACTCTTTGCTGTAGTTGCTGCAGAGCTGCCGCGTCTTCGCGCTGCCGAAGCAGCAGCAGCAGCAGCAGATCTGCTGTGTGCGCTGCACCGTTTGGTACCAGAAGAGCGGGAGGCGGCAGCTGCTGCTTTTCTTGAGGGGACAGACAGCTGGGGTGGCAGCAGAGACAGCAGCAGCAGCAGCAGCAGCAGCACTGAGATCGGAGAGTCGCTAGCAGCAGCACGCTTGGTACAGCGTCTGCTGCAGATTCTTGCCGGTAGCCCCCTTACTTTCGACAACAGAATACAGCAGCAGCACCAGCACCAGCACCAGCACCAGCACCAGCACCAGCAGCAGCACCAGCAGCAACAGCAGGAAGGGCCGCAGCAGGAAGGGCAGCAGCAAACGCTTTGGAACTTGTTGGAGCTGCGACTCGCAGCACGTGCTGCAAGTGCTGCGAGGGAGCTGGTGCAGCAGCAGCAGCCAGCAGCAACCCCAGCAGCAGAGCTGCTGAAGCCTGCAGTGTACGTACTGCTGAAGCGGGTGCGCGTTGCTGATTCAGGCGCAGCACCCTTAGACAATTCTGACAGTTCCGTTGCTGCTGCTGAGGAGACAGCCGTTTTCGTCGCTCCCTGCAGCAAGGCTTTCGTTGGGGAGGGCAGCAGCAGCACAACAGCAACGCCAGCAGCGCATGCATGCAGCACTGCAGATCCGGTGTCTCCTGCTGCACTCGCAGCAGCAGCAGGAGAGCTGCTGAGACTTTGCGCGATCCTTCTCAAAAAGGAAGCAGCAGCAGCAACAGCAGCAGCACAGCAGCTGCTACTTAAGCTGTGTGCCGCTGCGGCGCAGAAGCAGCAAGATCAACAGGGCATATTAATGGCCGCATCTGCAGCCACGCTGCTCCGGGAGCTGCCGCTGTTGCTGCAGCCCACTGCTGCTGCTGCTGCTGGTGTGCAGCCCCACACGGTGGCGCGGCTGTCTCCAGAGAGCAGCAGGGTGTTTGCTGCAGCTGCAAAGCTCCTGCAGTCTACGCTGCAGTCACTGCTGCCGCTCCCATGGGGCAACGCAGTGTCTCTGGCACAGGAAGCAGCAGGCCTCGGGTTGAGTGCAGCAGCAGCAGCAGCAGCAGCGGCAGCAGCAGCGGCAGCAGGCTCAGCAGCAACTGCAGCAGACGACGCGTGGGAGGCACTTGCTGCCGCTGCAGCGCTGTTGCGAGCCTTATGCAGCAAGCTGCAGATGCCGCATGCATCAGCAGCAGCTGCTGCTGCAGCGCCGGCAGGGCAGCTGTTGGCCACTCTGAAGACACTTCAACGTGCAGCAGCTGCAGCAGGGGAAACAGCACATCCAGCAACAGCAGCAGCAGGTGTACGAACAGCAGCAGACATTGAGGCTGCATGCACCGGCCTGTCTGCTGCCTTACAAATGCTCTCGCGCGGCCCCTTTGGAGCCGAAGCAGCAGCAGGAGCAGCAGCAGCAGCAGCTGCTGCTGCTCCTGCTGCAGCTGATTACGATCTGAACTCCGGGGGTTTTAATGGTTCAGTTGCAGCATCTCCTGCTGTTGCTGCTGCTTCTTCTGCTGCGGATGCTGGACAAAAGCAGCTGTGGGAGACAGCAGCGCATGCGTTGCTGCAGCAGGCAGCACCCCTAACAAAAGGAAGCATCTTGGATTGGGCGGCTGCTGCTGTTGCTGGCAGCAGCACGGGGTTGGTGCAGCAGCGATCACCCCCAGCCACAGCAGCAATCGCAGATAGAGGGACAGAAGAATCTGCTGCTGCTCCTTTTGCTGCTACTCCCGTTGCTGCTGCTGCTGCGTGGCTGCGGCTGCAAAGAGCGCTACGGGTGTGGACTGAGCCTTCAGCACCGCGGCTGCTCATTGCCCGTCGGCTCCTCAGCAGCACTTGTTGCTGCACAGGAGCAGCAGCAACAGCAGCAGCACCTGCTGCTTCAGGGGTTGCTATTACTGCAGAGGAAGGAGCAGTAGCAGCAGCAGCAGACACCACGCCAGGCGGACAGACAGCAGCAGCACAAGGCAAGCGGCATTATCTGGGAGATGACGTTGTCAGGCTGTGGCTTGCTGCAGAGCTGTTGGCGGCAGAATCAGAGCAGCAGCAGCAACAACAACAGCAGCAGCAGCAGAAAGAGGAAACAGAGGCGGCTTCCACGAAACTGAAGCTGCTTCAAGCCGTCCTGTCTGCGGCGCATGCAGCCTCTTCAGGGTATGCGCCCGCAGCAGCAGCGGCAGCAGTAGCATTAGCAGCATTAGCAGCAACAACAACAGCAGCAACGGTTGCAAAGAATTGGGCCATGTCTCCCTGTTCGGATTGCTCCCACCCCTGGCACTACGTGCTGCTGCCTTTAAATATAACAGCAGCAGCAGCAGCAGCAGCAGCAGAAACAGACGCTGTCTTGAATGCAGCGGCTTTCTAATGCTGGTGTGTTTGCTGCTTTGGTGCTGCTGCAGGAAAAAAGCAGCAGACGTGGAGAAGCGAGTGTTTCTGCTTGTGCTGCTGCTGACAGCCGCAAGCCGCCTGGGGGCTTTTGAGGCTCTGCACTGGCAGGCTCTGCAGCAGCCTTCAGCAGCGGATCAACAGGCGAAGGTGCAGCGGGATATTTTTCAGGTGCTGCTGCTTGCCGCTGCTGCTGTCACTGCTGCTGCAGCAGCTTCTGTCGCTGCTCCTGCAGCAGCTGCTGCTGCTGCTCGAAGTTTTCTCGCTGCTGTTGCTTTTTGGGGTGTATCTGCAGGTGTTGTTGCCTTCTCTGGCTGACGGGTTTTCGGCCCTGGTGTCTCGGCAGCAGCCGCATGATCTAGCAGCAGCAGCAGCGGCAGCAGCAGCAGCAGCGCAGACACTGCACCTGCTGCGGCAGTGTCGCGCAACCCACGAGCCGCTGCTGCTACAGCTCGCCGCAGTTATCGACCGTGCAGCAGCAGCAGCATCAGCAGCAACAGCAGCAGGGCTGCCAGCAGCAACAGCTGCTGCTTTAGAGAAGATTATACAGCTGCTGTCAGATGCCGCATGCAGTCAGGAGAGGGGCAGCGGCTTGACAGCTGTTGCTGCTGCTGTACTGCGCTTCGCAAAGTCGCTGCAGCAGCAGCTGCAGCAACCGCTGCCGCAGATACTCCGAGTGCTGCGCCTCGCCCTAGCAGCAGTGTTCTCCCCCTCTATAACAACGCAGCAGCAGCAGCAGCAGCACGGTTGGGATTCAGAGGCATCTGCAGCGTATCAAGCCCTGCTGCAGCAAGCGGTGGAGGCAGCAGCTCCGCTGCTGCAGCAGCTGCACGCAGCAGCAGCAGCTGCCGCTGCAGCAACAGCAGCAGGAGACCCCCTTGCTGAGGCGCTGCGCCGTCTGCAAGGGCAGGGTATCACCGTGCTTGGCGTGCTAGACTGCCTTAACAAGGTACGTGCTGCTGCTGCTGCTCTGCTGCTGCTGCTGCAGCAACGGGTGCATGCCTTCAGATGTGTTTTCTGCGTGCTCTTTTGTGGTGTCTCTGCAGCTGCGTCTCGTACACTGCAGCAGTTACTCGAGAGGGCAGGCGAGCGGCGGTCCCCAGCAGCAGCAGCTGCCGCTGCTGCAGCTGCTGCCTGATGCAGCAGCATCTTGCTGCGACAAGCTCTGTGCAGCAGCAGATTGGCGTTTGCTTCTCAGCCGTGCCTCTGCATTGGCCGGAGACGCCAGCCACTGGCTGTCTCCTTTTCACAGGGTAAGGCTGTCTCTGCTGCTGCTGCTGCTGCATGTTGCTGCTGCTGCTACATTCTTGTGCTGCTGCTGCTGCTGCTGATGCTGCAGGAGGTCAGCCGTGCGTTGGATGCCTCGTGCATCCCCCACACCAACGAGACCTGGACAGCAGAGGGTCTGCTGCTGGACTTGCTGGTGCAGCAGCAGCAGCAGCAGCTGGCAGTTGAGGCGGACGGCCCGCTGCATTTCGTATGGCGTTGCCCTAAAGCTACGCCGCGGCCCAAGCCGCGCATGCGGCGCCAGCAGCAGCAGCAACAGCAGCAGCAGCAGCAGCAATACGGCATCACTGCTTTAACTGCACTAAAGCGAGATTTGCTGCAGCACACGGGAGTCTCCTTTGTCTCCATAGACACCTGGCGCTGGGCCGCGCTAGGCGACGAACGGGAGAAGCAGCAGTTTGCCCTGCAGCAGCTGCAGCAACAGCAGCAGAAGGGACAGCTGCTGCAGCAACTGCAGCAGTAGCAGCAAAAGGGACAGCTGCTGCAGCAGCTGCAGCTATAGACGCTGCTACTGCAAAAGCAGCAAGAGTTGCTGCAGCAAAAGCTACTAAAACAGAATGCGTTTTCAAGTGTACGTACACTGTACATTCGCGGCAATCGCCTGCTGCACGCAGCAGCAGCCGTTGCAGCAACTCCTGCTGCTGGTGCAGCGCGGGTTTCTCTATGCTGCTGCTGCAGCTGCGGTGTCTCTACGCTGCTGCTGCAGCGTTAGGTAGCTTTCACTGCAGCATCTGCAGCAGAGGCGGAAGCATCGGCCAATCCGTGCTGTTGCTGCTGCTGCAACTCGTCCTGCAGCTGCTGCAGTTCCTGCTGTCTCTCGGGTGTCATCTGCTGTCTGAGGAGTTGCTGCAGTTGCTTGGCGTCGCTTAGAAACTGTTGCTGCTGCTGCTGCAGCAGCCGCTGTTGCTGCTGCTGCTGCTGCTGCGTGCCGGTTGTCCCTTCTCTTTCGGCTCTGATAGTCAGCAGTTGCCGCAGCAAACGGCGCGCATGCACCGTGCGGTGTCTCTTCACCAGGCCCCCACGCTGCAGCAGCCGCAGCTGCGCAAGGGACTGGCGGGCAAGCAGCACCTCCTGCAGCAGCAACAACAGCAGCAAAAGACAGATGCAGCAGCAGCAGCTAAAACCAGTAGCAGCTCCAAAGACGCGTCTACACTGCAGCAGCAGCAGCAGCAACAGCAGCAGCAGCAATGCGGTGTCTGCGCACCCTCTCGATTTCGGGTATTGCCAAAGCACGAATGGCCTGTGCTTTATAAAAACGCATGCAAAGACCGCCAGCCCCAAGCTGCGGCTGCTGCTGTTGGCCACTGCGTGTAAACAAACCTGCTGCTGCTGCTGCTGCTGAAGTGTTGCGGAATGGAGCAGATAAAGGAACGGCAGCAGCAGGAGGTGCTGCTGCTTCTCGCCTAAGAAATGGCTGCGGAAACACCCAGCATTCACAGAGGTGCAGCAAAAGCAGCAGCAGCAGCAGCAGCGGCAACAAGAGCTGCCGCCGCAGCAGCAGCAGGCCTTTATCCTGCCGCTTGCGACGGCAATGCGTCATGCGCGCCGCCGATTCTGCTGCTGTGTCTGTTGGTGCTGCTGTGGCTGTTGCTGCTGTTGTATCTTCTGCTGCTCCTGTGCTTGCTGCTGCTGCTGTGTATGCTGCAGCAGCAAATGCTGCTGCTGCTGTGTCTGCTACTGTCACTGTATTTTCTCCTGCTCCTGTACCTACTGCTGCTGCTGTTTCTGCTGCTGCCGCTGCTGTGTCTGCGTCTGCTGCTGCTGCTGCGCTGCACCGGTTGTCTGCTGGCGGCCCCACACATGAGAATTCTCCTTGGACAGCAGCGCAGCAGCAGCTGGTGCTGCTGCCGCATGCAGCACGCGAAACGACAATCTCTGTCAAACAACAGTCTCCGTTTATTTCATAGTTTGCTTTTGCTGCTGCTGCTGCACTCTGCCTCAGCCGCCCGACAGCAGGAGCCCCAAAGAGGCCCTTGCACAGTTGAGCTGTCTATACAGCAGTCATTAGCTCTTGTTATTGCTGCTGCGTATAACACATTTTAAGACTTTTTAGGCTTGTTTTTCCTTTCTCTTCTGATGCAGTTGCTGCTGCATCCTCTGCTGTTGCTGCCTCCTTGAGCAGCAGCCAGCATCGAGCCTTGCGGCAGCGGGCAACAACAGCAGCAGCAGTAGCAACAGCAGCAACAGCAAGTGCAGCAATATAAGCTGCTGCTATTAACTCGTGAGGCGTGGCATTTTGCTGCCAGGTGCTGCGCTGCATGCGCTGCAGCAGCAGCAGCAGCAGCAGCTGTCTCGGTGTGTTGCTGCAGCTGCTGTAAGGGCAGATGGTTTGTCTCCGCCCTGCTGTAAGCAGGCAGAGTCTACTGCAGCAGCATCTTTGCTTGCGGCTGTATAGGCGCTCGTTGCCGCAGCAGCAGCAGCAGCAACAGCAGCAGCAGCAGCAGCGGGAGCTGCTGCAGCAGCCACAGCAACTCGCCGCACGGACAGTTCATGCGCGTCGCTTGTCTGCTGCTGCAGCAGCGGCAGCAGCAGCAGCAGCAGCACCAACGCTTCGAGTTCCCCCTCATTTGGTAGGGGGCAGGCGAGACTCTGTTGCTGCAGCTGCTGCTGTTGTGCTGCAGCCGCTGCAGACAATTGCAGCAAGCAGCAGCAGCAGCGGCGGAGTGTCTCTGTCTGTTTCTGAGGTGTCTCAGCTAATTCGCTCGTCTGCTGCTTTGGCTCAGCTGCTGCTGCCTTCTTGCAGCAGCAGCGACACTACCGAGGGCTTGTGGCAATGGTACGGCTGTTTGCTGCTAGGCCCCGATTCCAGCAGCAGCAGCAGCAGCAGCAGCAGCAGTAGCAGCAGCAGCAGCTTTCTTCGTGCTGCAGACGCAGCCGCAGTGCTGGCTGTTGCCGAGTGCTTTGCAGCCAAAGGCTACGCCGACATCCGCGCATGGCAGACCATTTTTGCTGCTGCTGAGGCCCGCATGCAGCAGCAGCAGCAGGAGCAGCAGCAGCAGCAGCAGTGGGCTGAACGCAGCGTTAAATCCGCAGCTGCTTCCTGCAAGCAGCAAATCGAGCTGTACGGGGAACAAAGCGAAGCAGCAGCAGCAGCAACAACAGCAGAAGCAGGAGCAACACGAGGTGTCTCCGAGTGCAGCAGCAGCACAAATGACGCGCTGCAGCAAGTGGAGTTTGAGGGTTTTCGTGTGTTGCAGCTGCTGCGGGCAGCAGCAGCAGTTGGGGCGGAGTGGCTGTGGGGCCGCCAGCTGCTGCAGCAGCTGCTGCAGCAGACAGCCTACCTTGCCGACTTCTCCCCAGGGATTGAGTGAGGAGCAGCAGCAGCAGCAGTAGTAGTAGTAGTAGTAGCAGCAGCAGCAGCGGCAGCAGTAGTAGTAGTAGCTGAATCTCTAGCTGCTGCAGTACACCTCTGGCATTTGCTCTGCTGCTGCTGCTGTTGCTGCTTCTGCCCCTCCCTGTTGCTGTCTCCTTCTGGTATATGTTGATATTACTGCTGCTGCTGCTGCTGCTGCAGGTTATTGTCCCTAGCAGCCGCATCAGGGGTGTCTGGCGTTGCTGAGGAGCTGCGCCAGTTTTGTTTTGCCTTTGACAGACATTTGCTGCTTGAGGCCCAGCCGCAGCAACTGTTGCTGCTGCTGCGGTGTATAGACACCCCAGATCAGATAGAGCAGGACACGCTACGCCACATTACACGGTAGGCTGCTGCTGCTGTTGCAGCTGCTCCTGCTGCTGCTTTTGCTGCTAGTACTGCTGTTTGCTGTGATGCAGTCCGTGCTGCTGCTGCTGCTGATGGCCCTGTGTATGTGGGTCCTTGCTGCTGATGCTGCGCTGCAGTCGCTTGCATTGTTTTGCTGCACTAGGGCTGCTGTCTCCTGCTGAGGAGACAGCGGTGCTTCGGGTGTACGCGCAGCTAGGCCTGCGGCACCTCACCTTCTGTCGCCACATGCTGCTGCGCCTCCAGCAGCAGCAGCAGCAGCAGCAGCAGCAGCAGCAGCAGAGGGTGGTTTCTAAAGCAGACGGGCTGCTGCAGCAGCGCATGCAGCAGCGGGTTTTGCTGCTGTACTTCCTGCAACAGCTGCTGCTGCAGCACAAGCAGGCTCTGGCAGCAAGGCCGGAGGTGGTAGAGCAGCTGCTGCACGCGCAGCGTTTACTGCTACTACAGCCCAGCGAGCCAAAGCAGCGGCAGCAGCAGCAGCAGGAGCTGGTGACAGCAGGAGAGTTCATGGCTGAGGCACGGCGGCTGGCTGAGAGTGTTTCCGAAGAGCAGCGGCAGCAAATCCTGTCCTATCACGCTATTTCCGGCAGCAGCAGCAGCAGCAGCAGCGGGAGGCTGCAGCGGGAGGTGTACAGACACCCGATCTATTCCATGGGTGTGGGGCCTTACGGAGACAGCGAAGCCCCCAGGGTCTGCAGCACGGTGCTGCCGTTTCTGCCTCTTTCTGCGTATGAGGCACTGCGCTTAGCCGGTCCAGCTGCTGCTGCTGCTGCTGCTGCTCCTGCTGCGCGAGACCCTGCAGCAGCAGCAGCAGCAGCAGCTACTGCTGCTGCTGCAGGAGAGTTGTTTGAGAGACAGCAACAGCCGGCGGGACTACCTGAGGCAGCAGAGTTTACCACTGGTCAAGCGGCCATGGTTATCGATGCTCTACTGCAGGTCTGCTGCTGCTACTGCTGCTGCTGCTGCTGCTGCTGCTGCTGTGAGTGTTGCTGCTGCTTAGGGGCTACAGTTTGTGTTGTTCTGCACGCTCAGATTGCTGCTGGTGCGTGGCTTTGCTGCTGCAGCTGAAGCAACACCACGTGTCTCCTGAGGTGGAGCAGTTTGCTGCTGCGCTGCTGCAGCAGCTCGGAAGCAAAGAGGAGACACTTAATCTGCTAGACCCCCGACAGGTTAGGATTTTGATTTATTTGTTTTGTCTCTCTTTAACTGTTTAGCGGCCTGTGCGCATGCAGTTGTTTCTGTAGTTTAATAAAGTCTGTTTCATTCTCCCTGTTTCTTTGAGGTGGTTCGGCTGTCTCCTTCTGTCTCTCTTTGTAGCAGCAGGGCTGCCCTGGGGTGTCTGCGCAGGTCATTGCCGTTTGCGTGCTCTGCGCTGAGCTGCGGAGACACCTGAAGCCGCCAGAGGCGCTGCTGCAGAGACTGACAGAGAGGTGCGTGCTCCCTTTTTGTCTCTGTTTGTGTGGCCCTACTGTCTCTCTCTTTCTGTCTCTCTGGCAGCAGATGCTGTCTGTACACTGCAGCTCTTTGTGCTTGTGCTGCTTCGCAGATTTGCATGCGACATGTCCTTGTCTTTGCTTCTGCCCCGGGAAGTGTCTCTCTTTCTCAAGTCTCTGACGAAAGCTGTCACCTACAAAACCACGGAAAGAGGAAACAAACCTTTTATTAAAATCAGGAGGAGTCTCCAGCAGCAGCTTCCCTGGCTGCATGCTGCAGCTGCACGTTCACCCGATTCTGCTGCCAGTGCTGCTGCTGCTGCAGCAGCAGAGGCCGAGCCCCTCTCCCTCAAGATAGCCTCTTATATCTGCGCGCACGTCCATGAGTAGGAAATACCTCCAGCAGCAGCAGCAGCAGCAGCAGCAACAGCAGCAGCAGCAGCAGGTTCTCCTAAGTGTCTCTAAACCCTAAAGCCTCTGTATTTAGCAGTGCACGCATGGCCCGGGGCTTCGAGTTTGTGCATGCGTTTCAGGTTTCGGCTCCAAGAGCTTTGCTGCTGCATGCGTTCTATGGCATATTTGGGGCTGGAGGAGACAGCCTTTTTCTCCGCCTTTCTGCCTTACCTCACAGAGCGCATCTCCGAACTCAGCAAACAAGATGTCGCCAATCTTACGCAGGTCTGCTGCTGCTGCTGGTGCTGCTGCTGCTGCTGCTGCTGCTGCTGTTT
>NPHX01000412.1:151260-178946 GCA_002271815.1 Eimeria falciformis
GTGGAAAAGTCAACTCGCAGAGGTCCCCCCGCTGCCCCCGGCGCCCCCCGAGGTATTTGTCTCCTCTGAGGCCGCAGCAAACTTCTTTAAGGATAGCGGCCTTCTTCTCAAGGGCCAGGCCCTTGCTGCTGTTTTGACGGAGACACCTGCGGATGCAGCAGAAGCACAGCAATCCTGGGACACTGCAGCAGCAGGAGCTGCTGCTGCTGCTACTGTAGCAGCAGAGCTGCAGCAAGACATAAGAGAGCTGCTTCAGTGGGGCGCAGAGCCCAGCAGAGGTAAGTTGTTAAAAGGAGACACAGGGAGACGGAGAAAGAGACAGCAGAATATATTTGAAGTAAACAGCAACTGCCGCTCATAGATGGCCCCCTTGAGGTGTCTTCCCGTAGTTGTACGCAACCTGCTGCTGCTGCTGCTGCTGCTGCTGCTTGCTGCAGCAAAGGAGGAGGCCCCCGCCGCTGCACCTGTGCGCCTGCTGCCTCCTGCAAGTGAGGGCAAGCCTCGCCTCGCTGCAGCAGATTCTGCTGCTGCTGCTGCTGCTGCTGCGGCTGCGGAACCCCCTCGGGTGACCCTGACAGGGGAGGGGAGTAAGCAGCAGCAGCAAAAAGAAGAGACAGAAGGCTTGCCCTGGCTGCACCGTCTCTGCTGGGATGTTGTCGGGGGCCCCGCTGCTGAGGAGCAGCTGCAAAAGCAGCAGAAGCAGCAGCAGCAGCAGCAGCAGCAGCATGTACTGGGGCCGCCAGACGTGGCTGAAGAGCTAGCACCTTTGTGCAGAAATGCAGCAGGTGGGGGCCCTTTAATGGTCGCCGCAGGCTGTCCCTTTCTGTCTCCGTCTTGCTCTGTCTTTCTCTATGTCTCTTTGTGTTTCTTGCTGTCTCTCTGTATCTCTGTGTCTCTTTTTGTGTCTCTGTCTTCCCTGCGGTTGTGTACATAGAGTTGATGGCTGCCATTTTGGGAGCGCTTGCTACTGCAAACGAGACCACAGCAGCAGCAGCAGCAGGAGACCCAGCAGCAGCAGCACGAGCGGCAGCAAGCGAAAGTTTACTGCAGTTGCTGGGGCCAGCCCGTGCTGCTGACATAGGGCGGATAACAGGAAGGAGACAGTCTCTTGTTGATGCAGCAGCAAGGCTTCAGCTGTCTGATGAGCTGCAGCAGCAGCAGCAGCAGCAGCAGCAGCAAACTGGAAACCAAAAAAGAAGGGGGCCTACACTAATAGGCGCTTCGGTGAGTGATGCTGCTGTTGCTGCTGTTGCTGCTGCTGCTTTTGCTGTTGGTGCTAGTGTAGCAGCCGCTGCTTCTGCTGCTGATGCTGCTGCTGCACTTGCTGCTGTTGTTGCTGCTGCTGCAGGTGAAATTTACGTCGAACAAAAAGGGTCGTAAGGGCGGAGAGCCCGGGGGCATCTCAGGAGGCCCCAAGAGTCTCCTGGAGGCCCTCGATGATGCTGGCTATTTCAAACCACCAAAATCCTTAAGGCCCCGTGCGTCTGCTGCTGCTTTTGCTGCTGTTGCTGGTGCTCCTGCTGCTGCTGCTTTTGCTGTTGCCGCTGCTTCTTCTGCTGCTGCTTATTCTGCTACTGGTGCTTGTGGTGCTCTTGCTACTATTGCTGCTGCTTCTTCTGCTGCTGTTGCTGCTTCTTATTCTGCTGCTGCTTCTTTTGCTGATGTTGCTGCTGCTTTCTTTTCTGTTGCTGCTACTGCTTCTTTTGCTGCTGTTGTCGGTGCTGCTTTTGCTGCTGTTGTTGGTGCTGCTTTTGCTGCTGTTGCTGCTGCTCCTGCTGCTGCTGCTGCTGTGTGCTGCATGCTGTTTCACTTAACTGTTAGGTTAAGGAGCCTCAGGTGCCTGTGCTGCTGCATTGTGCCCTGCAGCTCCATCGATTTGGGACGAAATGTCTCTTCTGTCTCCTCGCCGAGGCCTCCGCGATTGTCTCCCCGAAGGGGCACGCGTAAACGACACCCCTGTTGCTTATGAAGTGTTTATACCGCCACTCAAGCCTGCTGAGGTATTCTGCTTATGCTGCTGCTGCTGCTGCTGCTGCTGCTGCTCCGCTTCAGATCGTAGTACCCGCTGCTGCTGCAGCTGCTGTGCTGCAGTAGGTCTCTTCCTTGGGAAGCCAGGGTGTCCGTCTGTCGGATAGTGCAGCAGGAACTATTGGTGTGGCTGGTGTATTGTGTGTCCCGATTGTGTCTCTCTGTCTCTCTATCTCCCTATCTGTCTGTCTCCTTGTGTCTGTAGGTGGACGAGGAGTCTCTGGTGCCTGTCTCTAGTCTCCCCGCGTGGGCCCAGCAGGCCTTCAAAGGCATAGAGAAGCTGAACGCCAGGCAGAGCGTCGTTTACCCCGTGGCTTTTCTCTCGGGGGCCTCCTTTCTTGTCTGCGCCCCTACGGGAGCCGGCAAGACAAATATTGCTCTCTTGGCGTTGCTGCAGCAGCTCAACGAGCACAGACACCTGAAAGGCACCAAACCCACGCCCATCAGCAGCAGCAGCAGTAGCAGTAGCACAGGGGACTGGAGCCCGCCGTCAGGAATGCACTTCAAGGCTGTGTACATTGCCCCGATGAAGTCTTTAGCGGCTGAGGTGACTGCGAAGTTTCAGCAGGCCCTGGGACCCCTGGGCGTGGAGGTGCGGGAGGCAACGGCAGACGCTCCCCTAAGCCGGAGAGACGTTGAAAAGACGCACCTTTTTGTGGCTGTGCCTGAGAAGTTGGACATTCTTACGCGCAATGTCTTGTCCGTTTCTGGAGAGGGAGAGAGCAGTCTTCTCGACGCGATCAAATGCCTCATTTTAGACGAGGTTCACCTCCTCAATGAACAGAGGGGCCCTGTCCTAGAGGCCCTCGTCGCGCGGGTTCTCAGACACTCCGAGAGAACGCAGCGCCTCACACGACTTGTTGGCATTTCAGCTACATTGCCCAATTGGTGCGGTAAAAAGACACTTAAAGAGGCAGAAGGAGACTGATTCTGTTTTCATGTTTTAATACGGTCTCCTTCAATGGCACTCCTTCTGTCTCCATAAGCGTCTCTCAGTCTCTCTCTCCGAGCCCTCGCTGTCCAAACCTGTCTGCCTGTCTGTCTTTATCTGCTGCAGCCGCTCTCCTGCAGCACTGCCTGTTCGTTTGTCTCTTTCTGCTGCAGCCGCTCTGCTGTAGCTCTGTTTCTTGGCGTGTCTCTCTCAGGCGTGAGGTGGCTGACTTTCTGTTGGTGTCTCCGTCGAACGCGTTTTACTTTGGTGCAGAGTGCCGCCCTGTGCCGCTGGAGCAGACGTTTAAGGGTGTAAAGGAGAAAGATGTTAACAAGCAGAAAAAGGTCTTTGACGCTCTGACTTACGAGACGGTCCTCAACGTGGTCCAGCGAGGCCACCAGGCCATGGTGTTTGTCCACTCCCGTCAGGGGACAGTTGCGACGGCTGAGGCTCTGGCTGCCTTCGCTGCAGCCGACGGCAACCTGTCTCTCTTCTCAGCAGCAATCGCGAACCCTAAGCAGGAGCACAAGAGCCTGCTAGCTCTACTGCACAAGGGGACCAAGTATAAAGAACTCCGGGGCCTGGCGGAAAGAGGCTTCTCTGTTCACCACGCAGGAATGCTGCGGAGCGACAGGAGCCTCTCTGAGCGTCTCTTCTCCTCGGGTTTGGTGCGGGTGCTCTGTTGTACGTCCACCTTGGCGTGGGGGGTGAACCTCCCGGCGCGCTGCGTGATCATCAAAGGCACTTCGATTTACTCTGCAGAGGCCGGAGGCAACAAAGACTTGGGGCCTCTGGACGTTGCTCAGATTTTCGGCAGAGCTGGGAGGCCCCAATTCGATAGTGTAGGAGAGGCTGTCTTGATCAGCGAATACGCTAAGGTGGGACGCTACGTGCGGCTAATGACGGCCTCCTTGCCTGTGGAGTCGCAGCTGCTTCATGACTTGCCAAATGCTCTGAACGCGGAGGTGGCGCTGGGGACTGTCTCTTCTGTCTCCGACGCAGCAGAGTGGCTGCGGTACACTTTCCTTTTCGTGCGCATGCGCGCGCACCCTGAGGCCTACGGGGTATCAGGGGACGCCTTGCAGGACGATCCCACGCTTTTGAGAACGCGGCTAGGCCTCATTGAGGCAGCAGCATTGACCCTCAACGAGTGCCGCTTGCTGCGCTATCACAAGAGAGCAGGGCGGCTGGACATAACCGATTTGGGGAGAATGGCAGCACGGTTTTATGTTGATTATGAGACAGCCCGCATGTTTGCCACGGAGCTCGGCAAAGGCCTGCTGACAGACGCAGACGTCCTGCGGATCGTAGGAGCAGCCAAAGACTTTGAAGGCATTAGGGTGAGGGAGGAAGAAAGGAAGGAACTTGACCGCCTCAGGGACAGCCGCGCATGCCGCATACACTGGAAGGGGGACCCCGACAGCATTCCCTGCAAGGTCTCCACCCTGTTGCAGGCCTGTCTTTCCTCAGCGGCGATCGAAACTTCTTCTCTTGTTGCAGATATGAACTACATCTATGCCAATGCGGGCAGGCTGTCTCGTGCCTTGCTGACGGCCTCCCTAGCCGACACTGTGGGCAAAACCGAGGAGGCTGAGAAGGTGCTTGAGTGGGCCAAGGCTTTTGAACGGGGCTTCTGGCCAGACGCATGCGTTCTCAGACACTTTTGCAACCCCAACTGCTTCTCACCAGACCCGCAAAAAAGGAGACCCATGCATCAGCAGCAGCAGCTGCATGGGAGACACGTAGTGTTTGTCAGGCCTCAGGCTGTAGCGAGAATAGAGCAACTGCGGTTTACGCAGGAGCGGCTGTTTTCTCTATCTTCTACGGAGCTACAGAGCATTTGCAGCAGCAAAGAAGACGGAGACGACGTTTACAGGGCGTTAAAGAGAGTCCCCGCAGTGGACGCTGAGGTGAAGGTGGTGCCGATAACCCGCAACATCATTCGAGTGTCTCTTTCTGTCTCCTTCATTGAGGGTTTCGTCTGGAGCGACCATCTGCATGCGAGCGGGGAGCCTTATTACGTCTGGCTTTCGGAGAGAGACACGGGGGTGCTGGTGCACCAAGAGTCGCTGGTTCTCAGAAGGAACAACGTCAGAGAGAAACTAACTGTTTCCTTTGCGTTGCCTCTACACGATCCAGCGGCTCAGACGCAATTTGTTGTCAACGTCGTCAGTGACAGATGGGTCGGTGTTTCCTTTTCGTTGCCGTTTGCGGTGCCTCAGCTGTTTACCCCCGAGGCAACAGCTGCAGCAGCCACTCGGCTGCTGGACATACACCCCGTGCCTGTGAAGGCCTTGCAGGACGTGCGGTTTGAGGCTCTCTACAAGTTTGCGTATTTCAACCCCATCCAGTCCCAGGCGTTTCACGTCTGCTACCACACAGACTACAACGTCTTGCTGGGGGCCCCCACAGGCAGTGGGAAAACAATAGTGGCTGAGATAACGATGCTGCGGCTGTTTCGCTGCAGCCCAAAACAAAAGGTGGTATATATAGCTCCTCTAAAGGCGTTGGCCACAGAGCGCGTGGAAGACTGGCAGGCCAGGCTTGGCGGGCTCTTGGGCCTCAGAGTCGTTCAGATGACAGCTGACAACACCGAAGAGGAAATCGACCCCAGACAAGCAGACGTCTTTGTCTGTACACCCGAAAAGTGGGACGGGCTGTCCAGACAGTGGAGGACGCGCGACTTTGTGGTTAGTGTGGGCCTCTTGATTATCGATGAAATACATCTCCTTGGCCAGGAGAGAGGTGAGGTGCTGGCGGATAAACGATGAGAGCCAGGGAGACACACCAAGAAAGGGACAGCCAGAGATACGGACGCGGATACAGAAGCGTTGAAATGCACCCTATATGCTCCTTTTGCTGCAAGAGGCGCTAAACCCTCCCAACCCCATTTTTTCCCCGTCTCTTTGCGGTGTATGGTGGTCATACACCCGAGGGTGCTGGTGTTTGTGGCGTAGCGGAGACAGGCACTTCGAACGATCTGAGGGGTGGCGTTTTTGTTTTGAGAGGTGGTGGGGTTGTTGTTTTTGTGTTTTTAGGTCCTGTCTTGGAAGCAATCGTAAGCCGCATGCGTTTTGTCAGCAGCCTCTCGGGCCACCGTCTTAGGCTTGTGGGGTTGTCTACTGCCTTGGCCAACGCGGCAGACGTCGCAGGCTGGATGGGCATTGGCAACGTGGGCCTCTACAGCTTCAGACCAGCTGTGAGGCCAGTGCCTTGTACTGTCCATATTGCGGGTGCGCTGCTGCTGCTTCTGCTGCTGCTGCTGCTGCTGCTGCCGCTACTGCTACTGCTGCAGCTGGTGAAGGCGACCGAAAGAGGGGACAAGTGGGGCCTTTGAAAGCTGAGAGTTTTTAGGGCTTCTGTCTCACAGGGTTTGCACAGAAAGCCTTTTGCCCGCGCATGGCAGCCATGAATAAGCCGACATTCGACGCGATTTTAACGCATGCAGTGGCAGACGGCCCTAGGGAGAAGGGCGTCTCTGCCGAGAGGCAGGGTGTCTATACATGCTCCCCGGAAGACCTGCCTGCTGCCGCTGCTGCTGCTGCTGCGCCGTGTCGGCTTCGACCCGTGCTGGTGTTTGTGGCCTCACGGAGACAGACGCGACTGACCGCAAAGGAGCTCATCGCGCTGCAGCACATGCATGTGGAAGGTGGGCCTTTGTTTCTCTGTCTACAAACCGAGCTACAACAGACGGAATTCGCCAAGGCTCTTCGACAAGTCAAGGCAAGCAAACCCTAAACCGTAGCGCTCTTAGGGTGCCGATTGTATGAGGGTTTACTGTTTGCTGCTTGTAGTGCGTGGGGGCCACCGGGGAGGTTAAGGAGGGTTTAGGGTTTAGGGTTTAAGGCTTGTGACGTATTGCTTGTCATTGCGTAGGATTCGACGCTGCGCTCCGTGCTGCTGCATGGGGTGGCCATACACCACGCTGGTCTGTCCCCAGCGGATAGGAACATTGCAGGGCACCTCTTCTCTTTGGGCTGCGTTCGTGTGTTAGTAGCTACTGCGACTCTTGCATGGGGTCTTAACTTGCCGGCTAGGCTCGTTGTTATCAAGGTGAGGGTGTGCATGCATGCAGTCGAGGCTACTCTAGGGTTTACAGTACATTCATGCAGGGGAAATTTTGGGCGCTGCTTCCAATTTGGGGCGTCAAGGCATACGGGCCAGAGATTTGGGGTTTAGGCAGCAGGAATGGCAGAATCCTCATCTGCTGCATCAGCAGCAGCAGCAGCAGCAGCAACGAGTGAGGTTGCTGTTTGTTTGTTACTGCTGCAGGGTACGGAGTATTATGACGGAAAAACGAAACGGTACACAGATATGCCAGTCACGGATATCCTACAGGCGAGCCGCCCACTGGTGCATGCATGCGCGCATGCATGAACGCACGCACGCGGAAGCTTTTTTTTAGTTGTGCTTGCACGCTTGTGGCTTTATGCATGTGCGCATGCATGCAGCCTGGCATGCGGTTAACGAAAGTGCCGGATGTATTATGACTGCATACATTGTCTGCATGCATTGTCACTGGATGCACTGTCTCTGCTTGCAATGCCTTTGCTGCATTGTCTCCGCATGCATTGTCTCTGCATGCATTGTCTGTGCATGCTTTGTCTCCGCATGCATTGCCTCTGCATGCATTGCCTCTGCATGCATTGCCTCTGCATGCATTGTCACTGCCTGCATTGTCTCTGCATGCATGCTTTTGTCTGCTCAGATGATCGGCCGTGCCGGCCGCCCTCAGTTTGACACGGAGGCCGTGGCAGTTGTGTTGTGCCAGGAGAGCAAAAAGAGCTTTTTGAAGCGTTTTCTGTATCTCCCATTTCCCGCCGAGTCTTGTCTTCATTTGTGTCTTCCTGATCACCTCAATGCGGAAATCGTTGCCGGCACCATCCGCTCCAAAAGCATGGCCATCGATTATCTTACTTGGACCTACTTCTTCAGGTACTCTAGGGTTTAGGGTTTAGGTTATTTGCTTCTGTGGATTGAGCTACACAGGGACTTACGGCGTATTAGGAATTACAGCTTGGCAGGCAAAACGCCGCGGCTATTGGATGTGACCCTTAGGGTTTAGAGTTTAAGGTTTAGGGTTTAGGGTTTAGGGTTTGTTGCGTGTAGGCGTCTAGCGTCGAACCCTGGGTACTACAGCTCCGAATTGCTGACAGAAGACACGCGTGGGGGAGGAGGCGCGGCAGCTGAAAGGAGGCGCAGAATGATAGCTGCGTATCTGGACAGGCTGGTGAGCTCCGCGCTGGATACGCTTCTCGAGTTGAGGTGCATAGCGCTCCGCATGCCCGACCCTGAAAAAGACGAAGCACCAGCGGCAGGAGAGGGGCAGGCAACTGCTGAGGATGCGCCAACAGACTTTCGAAAGGTGCTGCTGGAGCAGCAGCAGCAGCAGCAGCAGAAGCAGATGTTTGAGCCCATCATCGAGCCAACGCCTCTGGGCAGAATTGCCTGTCTTTATTATATTTCTCCCAAAACTGCGCAAATGCTGCAACAAAAGTTTAGGCCGGACGAAGGGCCTTCCCTTTCCTTTGTTGACATTCTGAGGCTTCTGGCTGACGTCGAAGAATTCGCTCAAATGCCACTCAGGTACTACTTTTTGTGCTGCTGCTGCACCTGTCGCTATTGCTGGTACTGCTCTTGCTGATGCTGATGCTGCTGGATTTGTAGCTGCTGCCGCTGCTGCTGCACCTGTTGTTGTTGCCTTTGCGGTTGTTGGTGATGATGGTGATGGTGGTTGTGCTGCTGCTAAATTTGTAGCTGCTGCCACTGCTTTTGCTGCTGTTGCTGCTGCTGGAGGAGTTGTCATTGTTAGTGTGGGTGTGTTGTTGATGGTGTTGCAGACACAACGAGGAGATTCACAACGCTGAGTTGGCACGTTTGTGTCCCTTACGAGTGGTGGGTGAGACCTTCGACTCTCCCCACACGAAGACATTCCTGCTGCTGCAGGCGCGCATGTTCGGTCTGGCTCTGCCTGTATGCGACTATGCCACGGATCTCAAAAGCGCCATTGATAACTCAATGCGTGTTATCCAGGCAAGTGTCCCTTTCTGGCTGTCTCCTCCTGGCTGTCTCCTCAGCCCGTCCACTTCCTTTCCTCTCCTGCACTTTTCGCTTGTGCTGTATTTCTTTCGCTGCTTTCTCGTCTCTATTCCTTTTTTGTGTGCGCGAGATGACACCCTAGATGCTGGCATGCAAGTGCTGCTTGCTGCTGTCTCTGTCCCAGGCGATGGTTGACGTTGCGGCGGAGGAGGCGCAGCTCCAATATGCTCTATATACTATTTTGCTGCTGCAGTGTCTCCAGAGCGGCACGCACCCAGCGCGCAGCAGTCTCTTCTGTCTCCCACACATGACAGATGCAGCAGCAGCAGAAATGGAGCAGCAGGGGGTTTTCTCCCTGGCGCATGTAAGTATGGAGTTGAGGGCTGAGGGCTGAAGGTTGAGGGTTGAGGGCTGAGGGCTGAAGGTTGAGGGTTTAGGGTTTAGAGTTTGGGCTTTTGTTGTGCAGCTGATGGAGCATCCCTCTGCCTCCTCCGTGCTGTTTCGCACCGGGCTAGGACCCAAGGAGAGAGACGAGGTTTTGTCTGTTCTGTCACGCATCCCTCGACTGCGCATGCGATGGTTTTTGTATTCGCGCGTCTCCTCAGAGGAGACAGCTGCAGCGGATGAAACAGCGGCGACAGATGCAGCAGCAGCGGCAGAGGACGACGATGCTGTCTTTACACTTGTGGAGCCACATGTCACACAGGGACCTGAGGGTAAAAGCGGCTGCAGTTCCTGCTGCAGCTATTGCTGCTGTTGCTCCTCCTCCCGCCTTTGCTGCTGCTTCTTGTGCAGTGCAGCTGCTACTCATAGAGCTACTTCTAGCAATGCTGCTTCTGTTGTTTATAAGAAATCGCTTATGCCGTGGCGTGCTGCTGTTGCTGCTGCTACTGGCGTCTTTTTGAAGGCGAGCCCATACGGGCTTACCATGTACCTGCCGGGGCAGATTTGCAGCTGGAGATTCACCTACGGGCCCTGAGGCCTCGAGCGGAGGGCCCTTCAGACGCGAAGCCATCAAAGCACAAGTACAACTCTGGGTGGTAAGGAGACACCACGCTAGGCCATGGTGCTTGGGGCCGGGGAGATAGCAAGAAGGCGCATGCTGAGCCATATTGTTTGGCGTTGGGGAGACAGCCAGTCTGTTTGTAAGAGGCCTTAAGGGCTTTGAGTTGCTGCGGTGTTCCCTCAGGTTTCTTATCCTCGGAGATTCCGATGAGGCAGCAGATGAACTTGTGTGTCTCCGCCGCGTGCGAGTCAAGCCCAACGGGCGCAGCAAAGTTACACTTGAGTAGGGCTTGTGGTGTCTTTTTGTGCTCGCTGCTGTTTCCTTGTTCCTCCAGCATTCTCTGCTCCATCACTGGTCCTGCTCTGTGTCTCCATGCATGCGTGTCGCTCCCTAGGGACCCCCGCGTGCGTTACCAGGCAGCTAGCTGCCCGTTTTCCTCTTCTTCTCGCTGTCTCCTGTCTCTTAGGTTTTCGTCCCCAGAAGAAGCCGGCGAAATCTTTTCTCTTTCGCTTTTCTTATGTAGCGACGCATACACCGGAGTGGACCAAGAGGCGGCCCTCACATTTAAAACGTACTGAGTGTCGCTGGGGGCCTTGCCCTCCTAAGGAGCCACTCCCCATGGCTCGCACTGGTAGACCTGCCAGGGTCCCCCAAGGGCAGAGGCTCAGTTGTTGCTTCTGCTGTATGTGCAACCAATCCTGCTGCATGCAGCAGCAGCCCGAGAGATCCTTCGAAGTGGATATTTGTTTTGTGGGTTCGCTTCGCCCTGAATTCCCTCTGCCTTCTCCTAGAGAGCGTAAAGGCTGGCTGCATCTACCCGACGTAGGTGCCTCTAGGGCTGTCCCTGGAGCTTCTAGCCCTGCGTGCCGTGGGCTAATGAAGGTCCCGCATAGAGGGGCCTGGCACGCAGCAGTAAACGCACTAAGGTCCATCAAAGAGCCTCTATAGAGCGTCCACGTAGCGCCATGGTGTGCGGCTAGAGACTCCCTTAAGCTCCCTATGCCTCTATATGCCGTTGAGTTGTGAGACACCCACGCCTAAGCAGTTAGCTGCCCCCTGCAGTGCTAGGCTTGCCGCTCTCCGTGGGTTAAGCGAGTCGGTAATGCATACCAGGGCTAATCGGTGTTGTGTGAGAAATCGATAAAATTCCAGGCAGCTTTAAGGAGGGCCCAGCGTAACAGCCAGACAGATGTAACGCTATGACCGATTGGTCTTCGAGGTTTCTCTTATTTAAATGGGCTCCATCCTTGCAGGCCCTTTGTCGACGCAGAGCACTCAGGGATACGGGTTTTAGGAACAGCCCTAGAGGCGTCGACTTCCCGTGCATGCGGCAACCTAGGGAACCTACGACCCGAGCAAGCAGGGCCAACCCTAGAGGCACCTACGCCCTGCACATGCAGCAGGCTCTGGACTCTCTGGGAGGCGGAGAGGGTTCACGGCGAAGCTAACCGACATAACAAATGTCACGTCAAGGACTCTGTCGAGTTCCTGCTGCATGCAGCAGGACTTTTTGAACGGGAGAAGGGGCTTCCAACTCACTACAGCACAACAGGGTATAAAGGAGATAGCAGCTCCACACACACAAGTTTGGACTATTCCCAGATTCCTATACTTTTGTATATCTCGGACTAAAAAAGAAGCCATTTATTGTGTGGAATAACGTTAAGCAAGGTCTGTGAATAGTTTTATCTGGTGTGGGGTTGGGAGAGCAGGGGTTGTTGGGTTCTCTGGCCTTCAGTAGCCTGACTGATGGGAGCAAGCCTCCAGCAGTTCTTTTGTTCTTTCCGCTACTAGCTGTAACTTTATCTTTTTGGTTGTTTATTTGGCCTGCAATACTTCTGGTTAGCTTAATGGGGTCTCTTAGCGGCGTTGACGTTGTCTTGGGGGGCCCCTAGGCTAGCTGAGAGAATATATTGATCAGAGTTTCTCTGCACAATTTCTATTCATTATTTAAAAGAGGGGAGCGCAAGCAAAATGGAGTAATAGACCAACTTTTTTTGTTTTGCATCCCTTTCGCCTTCTGTCTTTGCTGTTTTTCTGGTATCTTCTTACTTCCCGTATCTTTTTTGCTCTTTTCCACAAGGGTGCCTGCACTTCTCTCATTATCAGGGGCGAACTTCTTTTCGTTTTTCCCTGTTTACGCTTTTTTTTATTGCCGGTTGCTGCAAATGCAACGGCAATGATGCAGAGCTTCTTACTGTTCCCAGGACTGCGCTTGCTGGGCCTCTTGTCTGTCTCTTTGCTGCTGCATGGACCCCTGCTGGCAGAGGCAGTAAGAGCAGAAGCTCCTACAGAAGCAGAAGCACCTCCAGAACTAAGAGAAGCTCCTACAGAAGCAGCACCACCGGCAGAAGAGTACGCAGCAGGACCGAGGTGGCCACTCACCTGGGACGAGGGCAGCAGAAAGCAAGAGCCTGAGCATGCAGAGATGACGCTCCTTGAAATAATGCGGAGGGTCAGAGCGGAACGGCGGAGTTTCCGAAGAGTCCAAAAGGCGCACCCCAAGGGCCTTCCGGCCCGCATTGACACGGACCTCCTCATGGGCCTCATTGTCACTGGCCTTGTCGTCCTCTACGCCATCAGAATCCGTACCCGCAGATACAGCCACGACGTAAGGCCTCGATGTTTCTAAAATTTATGAAAATCAACGTTCTTTCTATTTATGCTTATCTTCTTTTCTTTTGAAGCATCTCTTTCAGCTGTCTCACCGCTAATAAGGCTAAGGAGAATCTTTTTGCGGGGCTGCAACGCCCGTGGGAAATGACAATGCATGCTAAATCCGTCGAGGCCTGAGTGTCTTCTTGGCCCCTGGGCCGTCAGCAGCGCCCCTGCACCCTCCAAGAGAGCAGGGCTTTCACCGTAGAACTACTATTACTTGTCCTGCTGCTGCAGCTGCAGCAGCTGTGCTGCTGTATCTCTGGTACTGCTGCGCAGGAGCTGACTCTGAAGATGTCTCGTCAGACTCGTTGGTTTAAGCGTGAGTTTGATATGCGGCTAAGTGCATTATTTTGTAGCCACACTAGCGTCTGTACACTGCGATTATATAAGCCTTTTCTATCTTGTTGTCTGCAACTATGAGGAAATTGCTGGTTTATCTGCATGCGCTCCCCAGCGGCGAAGGCTGCTTACCGTGCCAATGACGGTCACACGTATGTGGTCACTTTGAACTTCAAGGTAAGGCTGGCAACGAGACAGATTTAAATGTAGGAATCTTTTTAATTCTTATACATTATCTGCATTGCATGCATCGTATCGATTGTGCGTTAATGCCACCTGCCGAATATGTGGCCAATCCTCTCTTTATCTTTTGCTGCTTGCAGGGGGTGGAAAGCATGCCGCTGCCCAAGAGATACACACAAGAGGTAGGGCGATGCGAGGCACAAGGAGTATCAGCGGCCCCATCCGTCCTATGTCTTTTTTGGTGTCTCTGTCTGTCTCGTTTTAACCAGAACTGTCTCTCTTTCTCATGTTCTGTCTTTGCTGCAGAGCACTCACATCCATGCGTGTGTATTTAAATGAGTTGTCTCGCTGCTGCAGGAGAAAGAAAAGCTCACAGCCCTTTTCGAGAATGCCCTCACTTACTTTTCGAACATTCCGCGTGACGAGACCAGCTGTTGTAAGTTGCAGAGATGTGTTCTATGTTTTAAAAAGAGTAAATTTATGTGTAGACACGCAGGTACATGCAGAGACTGCACTTAGCTAGCCTCAGTAATGCGTTGCTTGTGTCCCGCAGACTTGATTGAGAACTGGAGTCCCTCTGAAAATATTGTTCCGATTGACATCAAAGTGATTCGCCTGCCGTACAAGCGATAGCCAGGAATGCCTCTGAAGCTACGCGTGTTTGGGGTATATGCATGACTGGCCTGGAGAAAACCTCAGGTTTTTCTGCGTTAGTTAACGGGATATGTTTATTTCTGCCGTAAGAGGTTCAGGGGCTACAGGCCATTATATAGAATGGAAATACGTGCATGTGTATCAATATATGTTTAGTCCCAGCTAGCTAGCTAGCTGGCGGTTTATAAGGTAGAGCGGGAAGCAAGGGCACTTTGCTGTTTTGCCTGCATCGCAATCTCTACCTCTGAACTCCGTTTCTTTTGGCATTGCTGGAGTGGCTGCCTGCCGTATGGCGTTTGGCGCTACCCTAACCTCTTTTTGCCTCCTGCTTTATCGAGACGCCTCCTGTCAGCAACAAGCCCACTAAGCGCATAGTGCGTGACAGGCACACGTCTGAGACAGGCAGCCAGAGGCACTAATAAATCAAACACGAATGGCAAAAGCACCCCAGTCGGCGGCCTGGGTGCGGCGCCAGCAGAAAACAGCGGTTTCTGAAAATACACATGCACCGGGATGCATAAGGAGGCTGCAAAGAACACGAAAACCTGTGCCTTAACGGCAAACCACATGCTTCTATCTCAGAGGCATTTCTCTGCCTCCTGGGACAACAAAAAACGCCAGGAAGCGGAGACTACCATTTTAATGCTCATCTTTGTACGCTTCATTTTCGATCTCCCATTCCTATGCGTAGTTGTCATATTCATGAAAACAACTGAACCATTCCCCCCCGTGCTTCCCTACGTCTTCGTTTTTGTGTTTCTGGTCAGGAAGACTTCTGCGGGCGCGTCAGTTTTCCTGTTGATCATTGTATTCCTCGTCAGAGCTCTCAGGCCTCGTGAAAAGTTCGAGCGCCTGACTTAAAGCTAAATCTATGGGTCCCTCCTCTGCCATGACCTGCAAGTGTCTCGCCACCCAGACAAGATCTACGGACCGATAGAACATATCGGAGAGCGAGCTGGTGTTGAGGAGGTGAGTTAAGGTGTTTTCCATATGACTGCCTTCTTCTGGTTCTTTTAGGGGTTCGCGTTGAAGCTGCTCGCTTGTGTAAACCATAGATTCGACCGCGGTGTTGTAAGCGTCTTCAATGGCCTTCTCTAGAAGGTGGCAAGAAATGGCAGCTGCTGCATTTTTCATGGCCTCCGATGCAGCCCTTTCTGCTTCTAGGAGGAGCTCCTGTTGCTGTTTGTACAGGCCAAAAATACCCTGAAGTGTACTTGCATTTTTAATACTAGCGGAGATGCCCAGAGCATCACGCTTCGCTTCGTGAAAAGCAACCAACGCCGCTTTGGCACTGTACTCGTAAAGGCGAACGAGTTTTGCAGAGTTGTCTTCTTCGGGGGTGGAAGTGGTTTGCTTCCGAGCCTCAAGCTCTCCCTTCACGTCATTGGCAAGCTCCTCTAGTTGATTGAATTCCTCAAAGCATTTCACCGCATATTCTTCAGACATCAACAGTACGTCTTCGTACGCAGAGCTCTGATATGCCGAGATGTCCTGCTGTAAAACAATACCATCTAATGCGCTCTCGAGATTTATCAACCTAACTCCAACACTCGCTTGTGTTTTTTTCACGTGGTCTAAAAGAAGCAAACTTGTGTGCGTCTCCGTAGCATCTTCCATGCTTGCCACCTTCTGATAAAGTGCTTTCACATCTTCAGATACTTCCTCCAGTTGCTGTCTGAAGATGCCAAGCCTCTTGGGATCGCTTTGTTCCAGCATCTTTTTGGCTACTTCGTATTTATGTCCCACCCGAAACACAAGGGGCTTGAGAGATCCATAAAGCTGTTTTGCTTGCAAACACCGCAATTTCTGTTCTCCTCGCAGAAGCTGCTCGGCCCCCGCCGTACGTATCATTTGTAGCGTGCGAATTCTTTTGGCAGAAGAAGCAACGCGTTTTGTGTGAATTGCAACATCCTTCAAAAAGTCTGCTGCATCTCCCGCGCCTGTCACCGGCGCCCTCTCCCCTCGGCAGCAAAGTTTATGCGCATCCCGCATTCTCGCCATGTCCAACTCAACGACATCTCCGAATTGCTTTAATAAGTACAGCTCAAGGCGGGCATAGGGCATCTTTGCTGATCGCCCTGCAGCGCTCACTGCATCTTGCAAAGGAAGATAAGCCTGCACCTCTGTGTCTGTCTCATCTAATTTTTCTGCCATTTTCGTAGAAGCACTCCCAGTTATTTGGTTTACAACCAGAAGGGTTCGATCCTCAATACGTTTCAGATTGCCCAGCGCCTGGGCTAAGGAACGCTCCGCCGTCCACTTACTTACTAACCCCTGGCTAATTTTTTCTTCGACTTGTAGTATCGCGTTTTTCTCGGCTTCAACGCCTGCCAAGTTCGCAGTTAAGCAGGCAACGACATCTTCAGGCAAGGAGAACTCGAGGTTTTGCTCCACATGGGTAGCCGCACGTGAGAGACGCTGCAAAGCTTCATCGATCGACGTCGCGTACCCAACTCCATTGGCTATGCTTCTTTTTATTGCATTTGCCTCCTCAGCTGTTGGAGCGCCATAAAATTTTAAAAAGATGACGCTTGATGCGACTAACAGTGCGAGTATCGCAGCAACACGAATTCTTTTAGTTTGGGCTAGGGGGACAGCCACAGGGGGAGCCTTATGAGACGACCGCTTTGTTGATGATACTTCTGGCGAAACAGTCGAATCCTCCTCCACATTTGTGGTAAAGAGATTCTCCATCTCGCTGAACGTAGTCTCCCTGTGCAACTCTGAAAACACAGAGAAATCTGAATATTCTGCTGCCTCGACCCATGCTGTGTGTTGCTGCTGCTGAAAGGAGACAAGCAGGGCCGCAATCAGCGCAAAACGCCACCTGCAATCCATTCTAGCTCTCTTTGCCCCTCAGCCTCGATATGCGTATTGAACGCCATTAAAACATCCACGAGGAATAGTGCCTTTGCACTTGTCTCTTAGCTTTCAAACCCCAAAACAGGAACCGTCTCTAGACACGGTGCCTTTCACTGTAGAAGCTCCACCCCAGCGGCCCCTAAAAAAGCGTCTTCAAACAAAAACGAATTTGAAATGAAAGGAGGCGCTCTACAGTGTTGTCCGCGTACGGTCCACTTCCATAAAAATCGAGCAGTTGAGGGTCCAACTCGATATGCAGAAATGCTTACACTAATGGATTTCAGAGCAACTTGCTTGGTGGTGGGTGTCCGCTTGGGATTGGAATGCCTAGGCTTGTTAGGCAAGGAAAACCGTTCAAAAGTACTAAAAAGCCGCTAAAAATGACAATTGTTTCGGCTTTTCCCCTCATTCATGCAACATTCTTGGTTCCACTATTTGGTACATAATAACATGGCCTGACAGTACAACTTTTCTACAGACATGACAGAAGTGCTGTACATCTACACTTAGCAAACATAAAAATACCATACATGAAATGTGAGGTCCGGAAAAGCCGGTCGTGTTGCTGCTCTACAAGACTCGAAAACTTTGGTGTAGAGCGAGGAGGCGTCCCTCCCCTGCCTATATCCTGTTGGCATAAGGCAATCGCCCTAAAGTGGCTATTTGCTCGTTTTTCCTCCAAATTTCTTTATAGTTACAAAGTTCTGACTTACTGCTTTGGGATAGGCGATATATTCATCAGCTGTAGGATGTACACAACTCCCAACTGCTCCAATTACAGAGCCCTACTCATCTCTTAAGCAAGACCTGTTTGGCATGGTCCCGCCAAAAAGTAAGTGAAATCTGTGCTTTTACTTTGCGGTCAAATTTTTGTATTGTTAGTATTGGCAATAAGGTGTTTTATGGTTTATATGTTAGTGGCGATGTAAGAAAAGTGAGCGTTCAAGTTAGGAGAGCCGATAAGTAGACAGTAAAGCACGTTTGCTCCACCAACCCAGTCTATTGTAATCAAATGGGGATACCAGTTTGCTATACAAAACTAGCAACTGCCAGAGGTGTCAGAGAAGTTTTTCAATAGTACACGCAAAAAGAAAGAGAGCTTGATACAACACTTTCCGCATTGTTCATACTGGGAACCGCAAAAACCGTAAACCCAATAGTGCATCCATGCTTCGTGTTGGTGTCTTTCTTTCTATTCTCTGCAAACAGCAGAATTGTCTTGAGCGTGTGCCATATTGCCTTGTAGTACCAAACGCCCTGTATACTAAAGAAGAATATATGTGATACGAGCAGCCTGCCACTCGACCGGCCTCGCCCAGGGTTCTTCTTCGCCTGAATTGTGTGGAACCGCATTTCCGCCCTACTAAATATTCTTCAAAAAAAAGTAACGGGGGAAACTCCCCCTTAATATACCTCAAAACAGTAGGGACCATTAATCGCCAGTCTAGGTGTTGTAGCAGCACAGCAACAGCAGAAAAACAGACAAGAGCGGCATCGTTTTGGATTCCGCAGTACGGCCTCCAACAATTGCCACAAGTGACAACAGCGGAGCAGCTTTGAAAAGCTTACACATCAAAAGTACATGAAAACTCGCTGAAATGGCAGACTAAGTAGGCGGCCTGGAGGTACGTTTGGGCAGATAGCGCGTAAATGCAGAAATGGCCTCGAGGGAGTTGTTCCATATCGCGAGACTCATTTGGCTCGGCTTTTTACTTTGCACAATTTCAATATTTGCAAGCCGTAAATGCCGACTTGGTGCAACGCTGAGTTCAGCTGCGTGAGTAGATGGTTACCACTAGATTTGTCGGACAAGCGAGTGCCTTCTCAGCGGATAGCACAACCACTGAAGGAGCCGCAGGTAGCCGGGATTCAACGCATATTTCGCTTGTTTCTTGTGTAGGCATTCTTGAAAACCAAAAGTCAGATTAAATGCAGAGTTCTTTGCAGAGGTGCACTGCTGGAAAGTCCGCTATGAAAAATGTAGCAAGTCTTTCTTGGCGCTTGAGGAAGCACTACGTGTTGTCGTTTTCAGCTTTACTTGAGTCAGTGGCCTCGTCCGTCTCGTTGGCTGATGCGAGAAGCCGCTGGAGTTCTAAACGCTCCACCCCAGTAAATTGCACAGACTGACCTCTGCGCCTCGGCGGGTCAGAAACGGAGCCTCTTCCATTCGTCTGATCGGCATTAGCTGTCTTTTGTTCCTTCGGAAGTACTGCGGATGGGAGGATTCGCAGGCTTTTGCGTGGCGCCTGAGAAGCTAAGGAGGGCTGCGGGGCTCTCATGCTTGAGCGTCTTGGCCGTGCAGCTGCAGTGGGATTTGCTTGTGGATTTGGCGAGGTAGCAAGTGGAGGCTCATCTGCTGTATATAGGACCATTGAGGGGGCTGTTACGGAGAACCTCGTGGTGGTGCTAGAGCACGCTGCCGACAACTGCGCTGCTGCTGCAGCAGCAGCGATTGCAAGCGCTGCTTCCGGCTCCATTGCAGGCACTCCTGTGTTAATGACTTCCGAGGAACTGGACATTTCTTCCGTGCTGCCCTGTTCTGGAACAGTCTCCTTCTTTGCCTGATGATCTTGTGCAAAGGATTCTTCCAAAGGTTTAGAGCGAGGTCCAGGGATTTCTGTTGGGTCGCTTTCTGCCAAGTCAATAATACATTCCTTAGCAGAGCTGTAACGCAGTGATTTTTGCCTATCCCTCTGCTGTTGGCCGTCCAAATCTTCCTCCGAGAGAAGAGATTGTCGCTCTACCCCGGTGTCAGCTGGCAAGCCCTTCTGATCATGATCGTGCCTACTGGGTGAGGGCCTTCTGTGCATTTGCTTCATAACACTTTTTAGCCTATCTTTCGGCTGCTGCAGTGACTTGGAGCTGCGAGTAAGCGTTCCCAGGCGACTCAGTGCCGTGCTCTTGTGAGTAAAAGAGCCACTAGTTTTCGAGCCCCGCTTGCGGCGAAGCGTGCTGCGCCGGCTCTCACTTCTGGATGCCTTCCGCGCACAAATTGGGGCGGTGGTCTCGAGTAGAAACAGAAGATGCTTCATGTACATCTGCTTGTCATGGGTATTGTTGCGTTGCAACAGTTTTCTAGTCTTCCAGAAAGCTTGTATTTGCAGAGCCGCCAGGTAATGTAGAATATTAAATTCTATGTTCAAGCCAGCTATGTCCTCAAAGCGGTTTATCCAGGTACTGACAAGTCGGGGGTTTAGTTCCACTTTCTGCTGCGGTTGAGTTGGATCTACGGCTTCAAGTGTTTCCCGGTGTTGAGCGTGCGCCTCGCACGCTCGGCATGTTGTCACCAACACAACATCTCGAATGTGAACGCTGTTGTTGTGGACAGGAAGAGAATAGGCTGCCAAACTAGCAAGGATTGCAGTCATGCGGCGACTGCCAAATTCGACATATTCGTTCTTAAATCCTATAGGAGGGGGAATCTCGGTCAGCACCTGTACGGCAACATGGACGGGCAGCCAGCTGAGCTTCATTTCACGCATCCTCCACTTGTTCACCAAATCTTGGTGTTCCTTTGCCACTCTCCACAGCGACTGATTTCTCTTCGTATCGACGTATCCTTTCAAAACGGTGCTCATAAACATATTCATAAGCAACAAAAAGGACATTATCACGAACGTCACTGCATATATCACAATCAGCCAGCCCAATCCCTTAGAATCCCTTTCATAGTAATATTTGCGGGCCTGAAGCATAATGTCATGCCAGTTTTCCCCGGTGCAGCACGACATGAGCAGGATTACAGAGTCGAACAACGTAGCAAATGAGGAATGTAGCTTCGGATTTATTGGCGCGTCATAGAAAAGACACGTCCCTATTAAGCCGTAAAAGATGATGATACCGGCAAGTAGCAGCAAAACGCGCCCAAGAGAGCCAAGCACGTTCACCATAGTAATAGAAATGATGCGCATAACAGGTAAGTGCTGGCAGACGACATAAATGACCCGAACCATGCGGAACGCCACAGGCCAAAGGGGCTCGGCCGGAAACGGGGTATGGAAAGACTTCACCAGGGCCACAATTAGTGCTGTGAATGAAGAAATAGCAATAGCAAGATCAATCACGTAAATACTCTTTTGGAAGAGAGACTTTCGAAAGACAAATATTCTCAAGCATTGCTCGATGACATAACCCACGACGATAACCGCGTTGATCCAGAAGATGGGCATCTGAAAGTTGGGGAAGGACTGCCCTATGTCCGTCTCAGCCCATGCCCCTGCTACCATCATTGATAGGCAGGAGCCAAGAGAAACGATTGCAACTGCTATGTCGAGTTGCTTGCTGGTAAGAATATGGCTGAGCCAATCTCTTGCTCCCCTGCTCTTGCCAAACGTCATGTGCCCTCGCCGCTCTGCTTCCCCAGCTGCTCCACTTGAACTAAAGATAGCTCGTTGCACTTCGTTCCACCGCAGAACAGTAGCGCTTCGCACACCCCCCGTGTACTCCAAATTCGTCTGTTCTTTATCGAGTACGTCAACAATAATGCCGACGAGCAAATTTAATACAAAGACGCTCAGTATCGAAACCACCAGCGCGCACAAAACAATAGTAATCGGGCGGTGGCGATCACGAAGATCCAGAAATTCCGTAAGTAAGCGTGGCCAGCCTTCAGAGGTGGTTAAGATAAACACGCTCAAGATGCTCTCTCCAAAAGATGTGAGGTTGGCATAAGGGAGCGGAATATCTGGATGTTCTCCTGCCGCGGATTCCAGTAGGTATCGAAAGTCAACAGCAAAGAACGTGATGAGCAGCACGAGTATAAACACCAAATCCAAAATTCTTCGACCGGCCACCTGCAATGCCAGTAGCAGCCTGTGCGTGCCGGTGCCCTTCCAGAGACGCAGAAGCCAGATACAGCGTAACACTCGCGTACATTTGCTGAGCCTATACCCACCGCTTTCTAGCATCGTGTTATCCAGAAACCCGCTGCTCCCCGAAAAGGGCGCAACCAGCGAACACCAAGCCAAGACTTGAAGTATCCACTCCAACCAGTTGGGGCAGGACGTGTAAAAAAAACTGCTTTTGCTGATAAAACTAAAGCCAAATCGAAGTAATATATCTACTGTTAAAGCTATTTGAAACGCAAGTTCTAAATAACCAAAAGCTTCCATTGACGAAGTATCCTTTTTCATGCCGCATTCGACGACTAGCTCTATAAACGAAGCTGATTGCAGAAAGAGCTGAAACCAGCGGATGCCCGTGATTCCACAGACATTGTGGAGGTGCTCAAGAAAGGCACGTTGTTTAGCAATAACAGCCGTCATAGAAGTAGGTAACCGGCAACCTCTCCGACGTGCTTGCTTATCGTGTCCCACGCGGTGCGTCCCGGGGGTGATGCTGGCGCTTGAACCAGTCTTGTTTTCCAAGTTCAGCAACGAGCTGAGGCCAGGCGTATGGCTTTGCTGGCTGTTGCTTTGACGGACAAGACTAGGTGGATGCTGATTTGGCATTTCGTACGTATCGCGTACCAAATGGCCCACGTAGGCCATCTGTAGTGCGAGGCTGTCAGGGTCAGCCGGACAAATTCGTGCCAGACCTGCATTTGCGACTGCCGTCATTGCAACGCTGCCTTGCCTTAGAGCTTCCCTAATTGCACTCCAAAACATACTGCAAAGTTCCTTGAAGTTCAGTTCCTCGTTAGGGGTTTCTCTGATTGCTGCACAGCGCGCGTTCCGCAGGGGAGGCTGGCAGCAAGCTCTAACATCTACAGTAATGCTGGCAATTGTAACTGGTGTTATGTAAAGATTCAAATGCAATTTAAAAATAGGAAGCCAAATCGTTGTGAAGACACCCAACCCTTTGTGCTTTTAGTGTTTCCAAAACAAAATTTGGAAAGGGCCTAGGCCGATGATCATTAGCTAGCACTTTGCAGAGGTAGCAAGTGATTTGTATCTTTCAAGGTAAAGTCCGCTCACTAGCTGGAAGCGCTCTGGAACCTGCTCGTGGGGCAGGGAGGACCACCGTGTGGTCGCTTGCAGCGAACTGCACCGCTGCCTTAGTGGCTGTGTCCAACTGCAGGTGCTTTACGGGAAAGATATCGTCCAATGAACACGAAGCGATAGAGGCTTTTGTCGCTCTGGAAGTACCAAACTCTGCAGCCTTAGTCGTCCCGCTTAAAGAACTTGCCTCGTAACCCATTAAGGCGAACGAGTCGCCAACACCATCAACATCCGTACCCCGGTTGACAGGCTGGCGAAGACCACGCTCGGCTAGTGCTCGGTCGAATTCAGTATCCTCCATGAGACTTTTTACATGAGGCATGTTTGAAGGGGAATGGACATCGCTGTTGCTTCTGCTGCTGCTTCTGCTGTTGTGTCTGCTTACTGTCGAGGAAAAGCTACCAGAGCTTGCCCTGCTTGCCATACGACTACTCTTTCTTGCCACTGTCTTGCAGATGTCCAGGGCTAGCGACGTTTTGCGTGCTAAGTCCTCGAACGCCTTAGCCGACTTCCCGTGATCTGACCCTGCAGTGCGACAGATCGCAAGATATAGAAAAAGCATTGATTTTGCTTTCTTTCTTGTCCTCCAGCCACCTACTACAGCGGAGTTCCAAAACAACTTTGACAAATGGCGGTACTGAGATAACTGCAGGCATGCCCTGTGTTTGTTGTATGCCCCACCAAGAAGGATAGATTTGATATGCTCATTTCGCTGTGCGTCTCTGGTCATATCCACCCGTGTATACAGCGCCTGAGCGTTGTCGCCCTGGAGCGCGTCTTCTGCAGGCATCTCTATTCCTACGTTCCGGCAGGAAGCTATAAACTTTGCGGCGTACTTCACAGTTAAGGATTTCTGGGTCCGGATAAAATTCCCGATCATTATTGCTCCGTAAAAGTTAAACATGAGGCAGTTTAAGAAGAGCAGTGCGAAGTACAGGAAGGTGTTGATCGCCGACACTCTAAACGACGCTTTGAGAACGAGGCCCGACAGTTTATTGGAATCAAATGCGAACTCTTTTAAACCCTCACCATAAACCTGGGCGAATTCTTTAAAAAACAAATCCCATCCTTCCCCCGTCAAGATCGTCAGAAGAAGAAGCATGGCGTTCCCGGGGTTTTCAAAGTTAAAATACTTGGTCACACTCAGCGTGACTCCTTGTGCATGCAAGGATGGATACTTGGGATCGAAGAACAGCAACAAACCTAGCTGCGCCATCATACCGCACGAGAAAAAAATCATCAGCAAGTACTCCATCAGCGAGTTATGCAAGACCCATATCAGCTCCGCCGTCATTCTCAGATTTGAAAAATATTTCACCACCTTAAAGATGCGAAAGGGGCGCATCAAAGACAAGACAATGCCTATTGTCCCTCTCACGCCGTCAGAGTCTACCAGTGCTTTCCTACATTCACTCAGATTTGAACATCGGCTCAGCGCTAACACTCCATCCACAACGCCAAGGACGGCGGTCATGATGTCAAGGCAGATAAAGCCGTCTTTGACTCCTCGCCAGCCAAATGCCAGCGCCAGAACTATTGACTCGGCTACAAACAATGCAGTTGTGATGATATACACAATCGTAAACCCCACTCCAGTACCCTTTCCGCTCTCCACCAGCAAGCAAACCATGTCAACGGCAACAACAATCAGCATCAGGGGAGAGGTCAAACGATGCTTAGCTACTCTAAAAGCGAAATTTGTCAGCTCCTTATAAAAAAAACTCAAGCGGCTTTTCAACTCAGGAAACCGCATTTCTGCTGCTTTGCTGATTGCCCGCCTTAAAATATACCAACGGCTGCGCAGCTTTTGTTTCAATCCATTGGCAGGGCCCCCGACGGCTTGTTCGTCAGAATCCTCGTTTTCCGGGGTAGACAGGGGCTTGACATCCTTTGTGGGTTCCCAATTCTCGCTCAGCTGCACCAGTAGGTACTTTATCCAGTCCGTACCTAGCAGCTGATAAACTCTCCACTCAGATTCCCGCAAGATAGCCGGACGGGAGGATTGCTCGGATTTTGCCGAATCAAATGCCTCCCAGAGAACTGCTATAGCTAGGTTCATCAGCAGCATGCCGCCCACCACAACCATGGCTGGGAAGGCAATATATGCCACCCAGCCGTTGCTGCGCTGGTCACCATCTACCTGACGCTGCATCGTAAGTGCCCAACCTTCCATAGTAAAGCCCTGCAAAAGGGTGGCTGCTGCTGATCCTAGGGTTTGAAGGCCAATAACCCCAAAAGCTGCTTCTTCGTTGTTCTGTAGCTCAAGCCAAGCCCTGTCTTGGAGACGCTTACGGTCTTCAGGCGGACAAGAAGTAACGGAATGAAGGAACAGGTTGCGGCAGCTGGTGCCTTTCTCACAAGGAGACTTATTAGCTGAACAAAAGCGGAATTGCGACTCATCGACGTCCCAAAAGAAGCTGTCGGAAGAGCACGAGTCATTTGCCTGCACTTCGGTAGGGAGCGGTAAGTCGGGATAACAGCGATACCAAGAAGAAAACCCGTAAAAATGCAGCAATACAATCAGTACCAATACGGAGAACACCAGAACAAACAGAATTACGGCCGCAAGGTCGTTAGCACTGCGAGATAACTGGCTGATAGCAGCACGGAACGTGCGGCAGATCCGAAAAACGGCCCATGCACGCAAGTGGCGCAGCACAGCGAACATCGTTAACGTCACTGGGCTGTACGTCCACCAGTCTGTGGCCATCCCAATACGGTAGATAATATCCGCTGTGACGTTCAATAGCAAGATGGCATCCAACCATCCCGACCAAGAACGGAGGTAAGCGTGCCTAGCGAACCACAGACCTCGAGAGCCCGCTCCAGTTACCACTACGCATATAAACCCACAAAGCAACAGTATTAGGCTTGCCCAAACCAATAGAGGTGTTGCCGTGTTGGATGCATCCAGTGAAACGCCAAGGCAATCTAATAGGACGGTAAGAATGAGCAAGGCCCGTAAAAGCGGATTGTTTCGTACTTTGAAGCAAAATAGAGCCCAGTGACCTCTAGCTGTCGCCAGTTCAAGAGCAGTAGGTGCAGCTGCAGTACTTGTAGACAGAAAGGAGCTCAGCCCGCGGCTTCGTGTGCTGCTCAACTGGGGATCCATGCGTTCGGTTCCCTGGGTCACCGCGCTCGAATGGCGCAGGAGGCTTGCATTTGCTGAGATGTTTAACCCCACAGAATCTAAGTTTTTGCATGCTGTGGCAGCCATCTTGAAGGCGTGGAAACAGCGAGGTTCACTGCAATTTCCCGCTGAGGTATGCACAGCCTCCCCAAAGGCTTTACGTTATGCACACCGTTCCTGTAGAAGGGTGCCTGTAAAACCAGAAATCCGCTACATGAATGCAGCCGAGCACACCAATCATAGTGTCTTGAGTCACCAGTACTCTTCCCTTTGTTCTGCGTTGTTCTCTTGGTCAGGGGACGCATTACCACTGAGAGCGATCCACTCCTCGACCCATTTTGGCTGATAATTTTGTTCCACCATGCGCCGTAAACCGGCCCATATTAGAGTTACCGAGCCCTCTACGGAGTCTCTGTAAGCCCGTTATGGCCCCTTTCGTAAACACGAAAAGGGGGAAACTCAATTATCGACAACACCTGGAGCGCAGTTGCCGCACCCTTCCCAGAACGGCAAAGCCAAACACTTAAAAAAAGACACACCACAAAAAAAAATTGATTGAAATGTTTGTCGAGTTTCCCTTCGGGCTGAACCACCTGCGCTTGTGTCACTTTATTTGGGGTCACCCCCTCTGTAAAGTCCCATCTCCTGTCTTAAGGAGAAGCGGTTTCGCATCACCATATGCCAAAATATACTCGAGTATCTTTTGCTAACTTTCTAAAAGGAGTAGTTTCCGATTCATGGATATATCCATTAACCGTGCCACAGCTAAGCCTGAGGGTAGTGTCTTGCTTGATGCAGGAGCGGTTTCTCATCGCCGGACCACAATATATGAAAATAAGCAATTTGACAGCATCTTAAGAGGAGTAGTTTTAGGTCCATGGATCTCTCCATTCATTTGTACCCACTTCAATAGCTTAGCCTGATGGGTAGCCTCAAGTGTGTGACCGTTGGTGTAACGAGCTAAACTGAGTGTTGTTGATATACGATTAACAACTTAATGATTAGCCCACCTGCACATATATAAACACATCATGCACAATTGGATTAAGCAGCACTTGGTAGTCGTAGCTAGCTGCAGGCCGCCGAAGTGGAGGAGGCACACTCCAGCACCAACGCGCAAACACCTGCTACCCCTGAGACTGAGCTATGAAGTGGAGACAGAAAAATCGAAATATCCATGGACCAAAAGCTTCTTTTTTAAGATGTCATCAAATGGCATATTCTAGTACATCGTGGCCTCCAGCTTTGCAAAACTTTAATAGCTTCTGGAGTTGTTTTGAGCTCGCTGGTACTTTCTTTGTACTCTTCAAGTACCAGCGAGCTCAATACAACTCACGAAACTATTACAGTTCCGCATGGTTGGAGGCCACAAGATACTTGAGTATGTTCTTTGACGATTATTTCCCGGCCTATGTGTTGTATTGCGTCTGTGGGAGGGGTGTATACCTCCTGCTTAATAAGAGGCCAGAACGGTCTCTTGACAAACGACGGTAGAGTAGGAGTCAATCTAAAAAAGCCTCCCCAACTATGCCAAAAAATGCAGACATCTGTCTGAAAGGTTCCACCGATATCAATCGGCTCCCCAATATAAACTCCAATGCTTGCCTGTGTGCAAACTCAGAAACTGGTCACTTTAAACTGCAGGAGCTTCTCCCTAAGGGGACGTCACTCCCTGCAAGGCCTCTCTTTTCAAAATTCACATCCAATCAAAAGATTCCCTTAAAATCTAAAAGAAAAAAAAAGACCCCTCGCACGCGCTTTCCGAGGCATCGCGCGTGCACAGCATCTATCGGGCTCAAATGCGGGAACGGTGTGCGCTACAGATCCCGCACCGCCCAACACAGGTATTGTCCACAGTTACTTCATTTTATGTCTAAGTGTTCATTATTAATTGTTGATATTTGTTACCGTTCGCTT
>NPHX01000414.1:8993-20368 GCA_002271815.1 Eimeria falciformis
GACTCTACACATCTTAAAACACGGCTAAAAATGTTCCTGAGTGTAATTGCTTGGCCAGTATCCATGGGTAATCAAACCCGTTTTTCCGTACTCATAACTACAAGGATAGGTAAAGGCCTACGAGACAAACAGATGCCGCAAGTAGGTATTAGTAGCCCCAAATGTGTAATGGCCGTGAACAGCAATGCCTGACACAGACGGAGCGCGCCTCTACCGTCTGTTCATGTGCGTCCAAACACAAGGCTGCCCTCTGTCTGCAACCCCCTTTAACAATTCAGCCGACAATATACGCACCTGCTGTACCAGGCCAAAGGTCGCGCGCTACGTATAGCATCTCTTGCAGATGCAGCAAATGCTGGTGCGCACGCAAGAAAAACGATGTTTTGCAAGCCAAAGCTGCATATGGCACAACGCACCTAGCCAAGCACGCATTGCATACGCTGTGCTTGTTCTTGTCGCTACTGTAATCATAACTTGCTGGGACTAAGCTAGGCTGTTTAAAAAAACTAAGAGCAACAAACAAGATGGAATATTATGCTTGAATTTTTCGATTTGTCAGTCAGCGGTGCAGAATACAGGAAGGATGCCATCTCCTTGAAGAAGCATGCGATAAAGCCAAGTCATACGGGATCCCGCTCTAAATATAGCAATTGCCATCACCTCATAGAAACATAAAAGCCCCGTTACACTAATTGTTTCCGCTCTATCCGTTCAATAGCTCGTCCGCTATTCTGACGTTGTGTGTTGAAAGAGCTGAAAAACGCAAAAAGCCCGAATGCCGAAAGCGACGGGCAAAGCAAAAAAAAACTGATAGCCGCTTTTATTAAACTAAAGAGACGTTTAAGAATTTTCCTGCAAGCAACTGTTTTGCCAATATCCTTGCGCCACCAAACCCACTTTCCCGCTGTCATAAACACAAAGACAAACAAAAGATTGCGGCTGAAACAGATGCAGTAAGTCGGCCTTGCATTCACAAACGTGTAATGTCCTCGTCAAGCAATACCTGCCACAGACGGCGCTCGACACTACGATGAGTCCGTGTGCGCCGAAGTTCAACTTTGCCCTTTGCCTGTAACCTCCTTTTGCTATCCATTATCTAAATATGCAGTTCCTGAACTAGGCAAGTGGTCACCCGCCAAGTATAGTGATATTCGCATATGATGCAATAAAGTTTAGGTCATACTGAACAGAGTGCAATGTATAGCTGCACTAATATAGGACGCCTATCACAATGTGGAGTGTATATGCCGTTCTTTTTTGCCAGGCTACCGTAATCGAATTTTGCAGGGCCCCAACTATACAAAAAAAAACGGGCCAACGAGTAAGATAGCGTGTTATGCTTGGGTGTGCAATCGGTCAATAAGCAGCCGCAAAGTAGATGATGCGTGCCATCCCACTGAAAAAGAATGCGACAAACGGAAATCGGATGGAATATTACTTAAAATGTAGTGATCGTCATGGCGACACATAAATGTGTGAAAAACATTGGTAGATTTGGGTGCACCCCCTCCCCTAGTTTGTACGTTACAAGCAGTGTGCCATTGCGGCCCTTATACCGAAAAGCCTAACCAACGCCCAAAAACCCAATTGCTGTCTCTAAACATCTGAAGAAGCGGCACTAAATTTCTCGTAATAAGTCTCTTTGTCCAATACCCCTCTGTCACTCTAATTCATTTGGTGGCAAACTTGAAGACAATAATAGGAAATGGCCTACGAAAAAAACGAATGTGACGTGTAGTCTTTCTCTTCCAAACAAATGTAGTACCCTTGGCCAGCAATACCTGTTTTCAACAGAAATTGCCAAAAATATCATCTGTCCTTGAATTTCCAAGCGCGGTGTTGCCTTCTGCTGAAAACCGCTTTTGGGTATTCCTCCGTCAGGAACCCACAAGCTGAACTAGAAGTGAAGGCAAACACTACGGAGCAGGTTCTTTAAAGAATCTCACCATACTCATTCCTATTGCTACTGCAGTCGTAAACCGCTGCCACGCAGCTATACTAAATTTTGAAAAATGACTAACGAACAACGTCGGGTCTTACGTTGGGCTATTCAACTGATCAGTCAGCAAATGCCCCATATGGACATCATCCCGTTGAAACGCAATGCGATGAAACAGAGTCAGATGGAATTTCACTCCAAATACAGCAATCTCATAAAAACAAAAAAGGACACATACAAAACATTATTGGACATGCGTGTACTCTTACCGTGAGCTATCCCTTCCGCTACAACCAGTGCAGGATTGCTCCCCTGTTACTGAAAAGCCTAAGCAACGTGCGCTAACCCGAATGCTGCCCCTAAGCAGCTAAAACACACGGCTGAAAATTTCCGCTAATGTAACTCCTTGGCCAATACCCCAGCGGCATCCAAGTCCATTTGGCTACATCGATAAACACAAAGACAGGAAATTGGCTGCAAAACAAACGAATAACGCAAGTAAGCCCCTGCAGTCACGAACGTGACCCTTGGCCAGCAATCCCTTTCTTCAATGGAGCTCGGTAATAGTATCATCTGTCGCTGAGGTTCCAAGCGCGACGCTGCCTTTTGCTGCAAACCGCCTTCGGGTATTACTCCGTCAGTAACCCACCATCTGAACAAAAAGTAAAGTCAGGCACTACGGAACAGGTTGTTCAATGAATTTCTTTTACAATCATACTCGTTCCTATTGCTACTGCAGTCGTAAACCGCTGCCACCCAGCCGTATTATGTTTTAAAAATAGCCAACGAACAACACTGCGTCTTACGTTTGGGTATTTAACTGGTCAGTCAGCAGCTGCACAATAAGGGACGAATATAATCCCTTCAAAACAGAATGCGATGAAACCAAGTACATTCAACTCCACAGCAATCCCACGACGACACAGAAACACATACAAAGCTTTATTATACTTGCATGTATCTTTGCTGTGAGCCAGTTCTTCTGCTACAACCATTGCACGATTGCTCCCCTTTTACCGAAAAGGCTAAGCAACGCGCACAAACCCAAATGCGTTCTCTCCGCAGCTCAACTCACGGCTGCGAATTTCCCTCGATGTAGCTCCTTCCAAATTCAGTCCCACCACTGAACTTATTTTGTGACCTCCATAAACGCAAGAAGGCGAAAGCACCTACGGGACAAATGGATGCCGTTAGAGGACACTTGCGGTCACAAATATGTAATTCCATTGCCCAACAATGCTTGCCACCGATGTAAAACAGCACATCTGTCCTTGTGCTTCCAACTGCGACCTTGCCCTCTGCCTGCACCTTCCTCAGATTATTCATCCGCCAGACAAGCACTCACTGAATCAGACTAGCGATCACCTCCTAAATATGGTGCCGTTTCCATATCATGCAGCACACGCTGGTGCATAATGAAATAAAAATCTGCTCTTAAATCCAAAGGCGTGCTGAACACAATGTGCCTACTTATGGAGTGTATGCGCTGTGCTTGTTCATGTGACTCCCATAGTCGTAATCTGCGGGGACCGCGCTATGCCAAATTAAAAGCTGTAATTTGTAAACAAGATGGCGTGTTATGCTTGGGTGTCGAATTGGTCAGACAGGGGTGCAGAATAGAGGACGGATATTATCCCTTACAAACGGAACGCCAGAAAGCGTAGTCGGAGTGAATCCAAATCCAAATAGAGCAATCGATTTAACGACACAGAAACATATCAAAAAGGTGATTCCACTTGCTTCCACACTAGTCGTCCGCCGGTCAGTCTGCGCAGTGCCCGGCTGATCACCTTACACCAAACAAGTTACGCAGTCGCGAAAACACAAGTGCTTTTACACAGCGGAAAAGTTCTCAAATTGTAAATGCTTGCATAATACCCTTGCATCACAAAATTTACTTTGCCTTACCCATAAAGGCAAGGACAGGAAATCAAATAGGGGGAAAACGATGCCACAAGTGGACACTTTGCGGCCACAAAGGTCTAATGCCCTTGATTAACAATGCCTGCCACCAAAGGCTTTCGGCACTACCATCTGTCCGTGTACATTCACCGCATGACATTGTCCTTTGCCTGCAACATCCTTCGGGTACTGTTTCACCACACACGCACTACCTGAACCAGAACAGGCTACGCCCTACGGAACAGAATGGTCCGCTAGTCTCGTATAGCGCCATGCTTGTTCGCATGCCTACCGTTATCTTAGTCTGCTGCAACATAGCAAAGACAATCTGAAATATCGGGTTAACAAACAAGATTGGGGCTCATGCTTGGATGTTCAACTGGTTAACCAGCCTCTAAAAGAATAGAGGACGAATGCCATCTCGCTTGAAACGGAATGCGATAAAGCAAAGTAGGATACAGTCCCATTCTAAAAACAGCAGTAGCCACAATGGCAAATAAACACACTTAAAACATTACTAGAGTTCCGTCAACCCCGAGCCGTCCACTGGTTCGTCCGCTACAAGCAATGCTGTACTGCGCTTCTCATATTCAAAAAGCTAAGCAACTTTTAAAAAACGAATGATGTCTTTAAGAATCTCAACAAACGCCATAAAAATTTTTCCTGAGTGTGACTGCTTGCCAATAAGCTTTCAGTATCAAGTCCATTTCGCGGCATTTATAAACACAAGGACAGGAAGTGCTTTGTGGGACAAACGGATGCCGCAAATAGGACTTTGCGGCCAGAAATGTGTTATGCGTTTGGCCAATACAATCCCTGCCACCAATGGAACTTGGCAAGACTATCTGCTGTTCTTGTGCACCCGAACATGACGATAACTTTTTGCTAAAATCGCACTCGGGCCTCCATCTGCCAGAAACGCACTAACTGAACCAGCAAAAATGTCAACCGCTGCGGAAGAGATCGTTGCATTAGTGCCTCATACTGCTGGGCTTGTTTACTTGCACATAATAGTCATAACCTTCTGGAACCCATCAATTAAAAAACCTCGATCTAACAAACAATACTGCGCCTCATGCTTGGCGTTCAATTGCTCAATCAGTACCTGCAGAATAGCGGACGGAGGCCATCCCCCTGAAGGAAATGGAACAAAACTTATTCGGCTCGAATTCCAATCCAAGTGCAAATATCGCCATAACGGCACAAAAACAAATTAAAATCGTTACTAGGCTTGCGATACTCTAGCCGTCCGCTGGTTCATCCGCTACAAGCCATGCGGCATTGCTAGAAAACGCTACGCAACGCGCACAACCCCGGATACTGTCTCCACGCATCTCAACAGAAGGCAGGCAGAAAACGTCCCGGAATGTAGCTGCTTGCCCAATACCCTTAGGTCGTCAAAACCATTTCATCGCCTCCATAAACACAAGGAACGTAAATGGCCTACGCGGCAACAGAATAATGTAAGCACTCCTGTACTCCAAAGGATGTGCAAAGCGCTTTTCCAAAAAAATGCCTCTCACTAATAGAGCTCAGGGCTACTATCTGTCTTTGTGCGTCCAAGAGGGACGTCCCCTCCCTGCAACCGTTTTCGGGCATTCATCCGCCAGAAACGCACTACTGTATCAGGATAGAAACCACGCGCTATGGAACAGATCGTTCCATGGGAGTATAACGGAGTGCTTGTTCGCATAGCTACCAGAAGTGCAGTTTATTGAAAATTACAGATATTAAATCCAAAGCTGGTTTAAAGAACAAGATCATGTATTACGGTTTGCTGTTCAGTTGGTCAGTCAGCAGCTGAAAAATTGAGGACTGGGACCATCCTCTTGAACGCGAATGCCATAAAACCAAATCGGCTAGGTCCCACTCCAAATAAAGGTATTGCTGTGACGAAACTGAAACAAATGAACAATAATAGTAGACGTACGTCAACCTTAGTTGCGGGCTGGCTCGTTCGGTACAAACAATGTGCGATTGCTCTGCTAACAAACTGCGAAACGCCCGAAAACTCAAAATCGGTCTCTACGCAAATCAAGAGACGGCTGAATCCTTAAATGTAACTGCTTGATCAGTATCTTTGAGTTGCCAATGACATATTTTGTTCATTCATAGACACTAGGACAGGAAATAGCGCAGAGGGCAAACCACTACCGCAAGTATGCCTAAATATGCATTGGAAACCAAGAATATGTAATGGGCTTTGTCAGCAATGCCTGCCACCAACGCAAAGAAGCAATAGTTACTGTTCTTGTGCATCAAACATAAAAGTTGCCCTCTTCTTGCAATCGTCCTCAGATATTCATCCGTTAAATACACACGTCCTGAAACAGAACAGAAGTCACCTGCTATGCAGCAAATTGCTCCATAAGTGTCGTATATACTGTGCTTGTTCGACAAAACACCGTAGTCCTAATGTTCTATGACTCAGCTTTACTAAATATTGGGTCAAAGAGCAAGCTCGCGTCTTTTGGCTTTCTGGTTAATCTGTCAGTCGGCAGCTGGAGGATATAGGACGGATGCTATCCCGCTAAAACGGAATGCGGTGAATCCAAGTCGAATAGAGCCCCACACCAAACACATCAGATAGCTAATGACAACACAAAAACATATTAAAATCATTGGTAGGTTTACAGTCGCCCTAGCCGTCAATTGATTCGTCCGCCACAGTGAACTATTGCTTTCCTTATACCTAAAAAGATAAGCAACACTGACACACTCAAGTGGTGAATCTACGCATCTCAACAAAAGGCAGAAAACTGCCCTGAAAGTAGGTGCTTGTCATCCTTGAATTAGCAATCCCATTTTATGCCATCCATAAACACAAGAACAGCAAATGGCCTATGGGACAAGAGCATGCCGTAGGTGTGCTTTTCCTGCAAAGGATGTGTGATACACTTGTCCAAAAAAATTCCTGCCACCAACAAAGCTCGACAATACCATCTGTTTTTGAGCTTCAAAGTGCGATGTTGCCCTCTTCGGGCAACCGAGTGCGTATCTGCCAGAAACAGACCAACTGTACCAGACAAGACTTTACGCAATACGGAGAATATCGTCCCACGAGTGTCGTACACAGTGCGTGTGTTCGCGTGGCTACCCTAATCGTAATCTGTTGGGACTCCGCAATACTAAGTCTAAAATATCGAGCCAGCGAACAAAACCACGTCTTATAACTCGTTTCTATATTGGTTAACTAGCAGCTGCAGAATAGATAACCGATTCCATCTCGCTGAAACGGAATGCGGTAAAATTTAAAATTGAGTTGAACGGAATCTTACTTCAAACACAATAATTGCCATGACGACAAACAAACATGTTCGAAGGAATTCTAGACGTGCGTTTAACATAGCCATTCGTTGGCTCGTCTGCTACAAGCAGCGCACGTTCGCTCCTTATACCAAAAAGCTAAGGAACGAAGAAAACTCCAAATGATGTTTGTAAGTATATCAACATACGGCAGGCCACTTCCCGTAGCGCAACTGCTTTCGCAATACCCGTGAGTCACCAAAATCAATTTGTGGCATCCATAAACGCATGGACAGAAAATGGCTTACAGGACAAACGCATCCCTCAAGTAAGCCTTTATGACCAGGAATGTGTAATGACCTCGGCCAGTATTGCCTACCAACGACAAGGCTCAGCATTAGTGCCACCTGTCCTTGCACGTCCAAGCGCGGTGCTGCCCTGTCTCCGCCTTCGGGTGTGCATCCGCCAGAAACGCACCAACTTACTTGGAATAAAAGCCATGCGCTACGCAACATATCGTTCCACAAGTGCCTTATACTTCCGTGTGTGTCCGGCCGCAACACCGTGACCGTCCCCTTCTACGACCCAGCTAAACAAAATCTTAACATTGGGCCGACGAACAGGATCGCAGTTTGTTGTTAGGGTTTTAATTGGTCAGTCAGCAGCCGCAAAATACCCGACGGATGCTATCTTCTTAAAACAAAATGAGATAAACAGAGTCGGATGGAATTCCGCTCCTAATACAGTAATCGCCAAGATAACACAGAAACATATCAAAAAAGTGTCCTATGCTTCAATGCACCCTAGCTATATGTTGGTCCGTCCGCTACAAGCACTGCGCGATTGCTATCCGTAGACCGGAAAAGCTGAACAACCCGCAAGACCACGAGTTGTGCCATCACACATCTCAACAGAATGCAAATAATTTTCTTCAACATAACTGCTTTCTCAATACGCTTGAGTCACAAAACCCTTATCGCGCATTACTCAATCAGAAAGACAATATACGGGAGACAAGGATATCTACGCGTTGCATTTGCCGGCCGGAAAAGTATAGAACGGTTGACCAACAATGCCTGCTACTGAAGAAACTCAGAGCTAGTACCATCTGTCCTTCTGCATGCAAGCGCAACGTTAGCACCTGCTGGCAACCGCCTTTGGCTGTTCAACCGCCGAAAACGCACCAACTGAACAGCAATAAAAGTCATGCATTACGGACCAGGTCGGTCCACAAATGTCACATACGGCTTTACTTATTTGCTTAGCTACGCTTGTCATAATCTGCTGGGATCCAGCTGCACTAGATTAAGAACCTGCTGGGCCAACTAACGCGATCACCCACCATGTCTGAATGTTGAATGAGTCAGGCATCAGCTGCAGAATAGAGGACGAATGCCATCCGCCCTGAAACAAATGAGGTACAAAGGAATCAAATGGAGTCGCACTCCAAATACAGCAATCACCATTACCACACAGAAACAAAACAAAAACAGTAGGCTAGCCCCGTTCAGCGTAGGTTTATGCTGGTCTGTCCGCTACAAGCAATGCGCAATTGCTCTCCTTATACTGAAAACAATCCAGCAACCCGCAAAACCCCGAATGCTGTTTCCAACCATTTGAAGAGTCGGCAAAAGTTTTCATAAGTTTGCCGGCTTTCCAAAAAATCCGTTGCGTCACAAAACACATTTCGTGCAATTCATAACCAGAAGAACAGCTTACAGGCGAAACGGATGCTTATGCTGTGCCGTGGCCATTAGGAATGTGTAAAATCGTTGCCAACAATGCCTGCTACCGACTGAACTAATAGCTAGTACCATCTGTTCTTGTGCAACCATACGCGGCATTATCTTTTGCCTGAAATCGTCTTCGAGTGTGAAACTGCCAAAAAACGCACAAGCTGAACGGGAATAAAAGTCATGCACTACGGCCTAGATCGGTCCACAAATGTCGCAAACAGCTTTATTTGTTTGTGTGGCTACGTTTGTCGTAATCTGTTGGGGTCCAGCTGCACTAAATCAAGAAATTGGTTGGGCAACTGACACGATCACCGGGCATGTTTGGATGTTCAATAAATGAGACATCGCTTGCACAATAGAGGAGGGATGCCATCCCCCTAAAACCCAATGCAACAGAGTCGCATGGAATCCCACTCTGAATAAAACAAGCGCCATGACAACACAAAAACATATCAAAAACTTTACGATTGCCCCGTCTACTCTAGCTTTATGCTGCTTCGTCCGTTTCAAACAGTGCGGAATCGCTATCCATACACCCAAAGAGCTGAGCAATCCGCTAAACCCCGACTGTTGTCTTCACATATCTCGACAGAAAGCAAAGAATTTCTTTCAATATAACTGCTTTCCCAATAATCCTGAGATACTCAATCCTTTACACACGATCCATAATTGGATGGACAGCCTAAACCGATACCATAACCCTGATACAAAATGCGCTAAACCCGAATCCGATAGAATCCCGCTGCAAATACAGCAATCGGCATGAATACACAGAAATCCATCCAACACAAAGTTGACTTACTTCCATTAGGAGTCCGCCAGTCGTCCGCTACAAGCAGTGCGTTATTGCTCGCCCTATAATGTGAATGCTTACCAACGCGCAACAAGAGAAACCGAGACCCAAAATATGTGGTTTCCATCAACAATGTGTAAAATAGTTGGCCAAAAATGCCTGCCAACGACAGAACTCCGTGCTAATACCACCTGTCCTTCTGAATCCAAGCGCGACGTTAGCATATGCCGACAACCGCCTTTAGGTATACAACCGCCGAAAACGCACTGTCTGAACAGCAATAGAAGTCATGCACTACGGACCAGGTCGGTCCACAAAGGTGACATACGGCTTTACTTGTTGGCGTACCTGCGCTTGTCGTAATCTGCTGGGATTCAGCTGCACTAAATCAAAAACCTGCTGGGCCAAGTAACGCGATCACCCACCATGTGTGGATGTTGAATGAGTCAGGCATCAGTTGCAGAATAGAGGACGAATGCAATCCGCCCGAAACATGTGCTATAGAAAGGAGTCGAATGGAGTTGGACTCCAAATATAGCAATCGCCATGACAACACACAAACATATCGAAAAAAGTACAATCCTTTAATCTACCCTAGCCGTATGTTGGTTCATCCGCTACAAGCAGTGCGCGATTGCTATCCGTATACCCAAAGAGCTCAGCAACCCGCAAAATCCCGAATGTTCCCTTAACACATCACAACAAAAGGCAGATAATTTCCTTCAATATAGCTAATTGGCCAATATTCTTGCATCACTATACTTTTTTCCTGCAATCCACAATCAGAAGGACATCCTACAGAAAAAACCAATGCCCAAAATATGCGCTTGCCATCACCAATGTGTAACACCGTTGCCAACAATGCCTGCGAATGACATAAATAAGAGCTACTACCATCTGTCCTTATGCATCCAAACGCCACCATATCCTCTACCTGCAGCCCCCTTCGGCTGTACAAGCCGCCTTTGGCTGTACAACCGCCGAAAACGCACAAACTGAACAGCAATAGAATTCACGCAGTATGGACCAAATCAGTCCACTGATGTCGCAAACGGCTTTACTTGTTGGCGTACCTACGCTTGTCGTAATCTGCTGGGATCCAGCTGCACTAGACCAAAACCCTGCTGGGCCAACTAACACAATCACCCACCATGTGTGAATGTTGAATGAGCCAGGCATCAGCTGCAGAATAGAGGACGAATGCCATCCGCCCGAAACACGTGCGATACAAAAGAATCGAATGGAGTGGACTCACACTCCAAATACAGCAATCGCCATGACAACACAAAAACATATCAAAAACAGTAGAATAGCTCCGTCTACCCAAGCTCTAGGCTGGTTCGTCCGATTCATGCAGTGCGTAGTTGCTATCCATATACCAAAAGTTCTGAATAACCCGCAAAATCCCAAATGTTGTCTTTACATATCCCGACAGAAGGCGGATAATTTCCTGCAATATAACTGCTTTTCCAATACTCTTGCGTCGTTAAACCCTTTTCGTGCAATTCATAATCAGAAGGGCAACCTACAGGAGAAACGTATATCAAAACTATGCGTTTGAAAGCAGGAACGTGTAAAACGGTTGGCAAACAATGCCTGCCACCGTTGAAACTCGGCGCTACTACCATCTGTCCTTCTGCATCCAAACGCCGCATTATTCTCTGCCTGCAACCGCTTTTGTGCAACCGCCAGAAACGCACAGACTGAACCGGAGTAGAAGTCATGCACTACCAACCAAATCGGTCCACAAATCTTGTAT
>NPHX01000417.1:7679-69758 GCA_002271815.1 Eimeria falciformis
AGTGCTAGGGGGGACTTGAATTTTTGGACGGTTTACGTATGGGACCGGCAGACTTTGGGTAGATTTCAAAGAGGCACCTTTAAGAAAGAGGTTCTTTAGGAGGCGACCTTTCTGAGAGACGTTCTTCTAGGTCGAGACACCAGAAGCTAAAGTGTCAGGTTTTTGAGCTTGCACCTTGGCAAGCTTTAGAGTTATAATCTGGGGAGCCGATCGCTATCGGTGGAATCTTTTAGGTATATGTCTGCATTTTGTTGTATAAGTGGGGAGGATCTTGTAGTGAGAGACGCCTATTCTAACGGCGTATGTCGAGAGACCGTTTCAGCCTCTTCTTGAGAAGGAGGTATACCTGCCTCCCACAGACGTTATACAACAGGTAAGCCATGAACGCTACTCAATACAGCAGCAGGAAAGTCATCGTATAAAACAAAGTATCACTTCCTAAGGCACGTGTAACGCCGGCACAAGGCTAACGTGCGATGAAGGCAATATCACAAGTACGCGCGTCACCCTAAGCGTACCGGTAAACCGTCCACGTGGTGTCTCCGCTGCTTCGGCGAACGCGTTGTATACCAAACAGCTTGTTATTTACAACAAAGCAAACAGGCATATCAAAGGGAAATGACAGCGCAGCGCTGCCAAATAGGCAATCTTCTGATTACAGGTCTTGCTACAAAAAATTTCCTGTGCACCTATCATGACGGGTACAGGCAGCAATTGTGTCACATGCGGTGCCACAGACGCTTGAATGGGTTTCGCTAAGACTGCAAATTACATCAAAGATGCGTAAAGCTGTTGTAATCTGTGGGGCATTGATGTTCAGAGTCACTGACTCTGGCGGGACATGGGAGTCGGTCCTACTTCCCCAGTCTAAAAAGCCCCATTTTCTCACTGAAGAAACATCTGCTTTTTGACCTTGAGGGACGCCTTTGCTGCATCGGCGTCGGCATCTGTGGCAGCGCCAGCGCAATGAGGGTCTGTCGTCAGTGCTGTTTTCCTTCGGCATGCCCCCTCGGAAGTCAGTTGCGCTATCGTCCCATACCTCGTGTTCCTCCTCGAGCATACCGCTTCTGGGGTTGGCTCTCCTGCTTAGAAAAAAAACTGGCGTTCCTTCGGCGGTGGTTTCCACGGCAGAAGGGTGCACAGGGATTGTCAGTTGGCTGCTGTTATTCCGTCCGATAACAGGAAAGCGGAGAGGGATATTTTGGTCACTGGTCCCCCCCCGCAGTTTCAGACGCTTTTTTAAGACCTGAACGACACTGCGTCTTGCAACGGCGTGGCTGACGTAGGCTTTGTAGGCTGCAGAGAAGTCCCGTAGAACTTTTTCTGGAAGGCGCAGCTGGTTCTTTACAGTTATCTGTACAATAAAGAGGCTACTTTCCTCCAAAGAAGTTCTTGTCCTCTCAGCAAGCGTGATGTCCGCTCTTTCTCTTTGCCGAACAAAGAGATCTTGCTGAGCACGAAAAGCGCCAACCAGAAATGCTCGCACCTTTACAGTGCACCGTTCTATATCTTCCCTGCGGCAAACCCAATGTGCCTGCCCATCATGGAGGCAAATCACCAGATCCGGGGTCAGGATTAAGTAATCCTTAATTAGAAACCGCTTGTCCTCTAGATTAACTTGCTGCATGCGCGGGCGGTTGAGGCGGACGTGCGAGATGGGAAATGCCGCGATAGCTAACTGCAGCATCCCTGGGAGAAGTGACCTTTTTGTGCTTCCCTCCAACAGACTCATTGCCTGCGCTACGTGGAATGCGTAAGGAGTCACAGCCAAATGTGGCGGAAAGACCCGAGGAGGGCGCGTTTTCACTATGACTGGCTTATGCCGGAGAGCAATGCTGGCGCCCGCAGTTACTGCGGTAAAGAGCGTCAGACTGCTGATCGGAATCCCAGCAACGAGCGATGACACCCCTTCCAGAACGCCCTTACAGAACCCTATACATCCGGCCTCCCTTGCTCTCTGACTAGGAATTGCGCCTATGGCAAGCACAGAACCTCCAAGCACTTGAAGCGCCCCAAAGCCTCCGGCGTAACAGCCTTCCAAGAACGTTTCTGGGCGCTCTATTCGCGTCCACTGCACGCGCATCGACTCCGGCCAAATGCTTAAAATCCTGCCCAAGTCTATAAGACCCAGCAGTTGGACCAGCTTTACAAGGCCTCCAGCTATGTTGCTGAGAGAGGCAAAGACTTCGCTTGTGAGGTTCAATACCAAAGTGTACAGACACTTGAAGAACGTCAAGGCCTTCGCGTCTGATTCCGAAGCCTCTGCATACACCACACCCCAAGATTCCGTGGAAAGATCCGGGCGTTAAAAGCTTTCAGTCAGGAGACACACTAAAAGGAAAAAGAAAATAAGGTGTTAGTGGGCTTTTCTTCTTCCTGCAATTTCTCCCTGTCCAATCTCATGTCCGGCCTGTGGACTTAAGGAAAAGGCAGTGCACGAGCAATGAAATATTTTTTATTTCTTCAATAGGAAACAGATCGAGATATACGCATCTGTTCTCGGCTATGCTTGGTTAGTTATCGGGTCTAGGTAACGTACCTTTAAATGGCTGTGCAAACAAAACACGCAAGCTAGAGGAAACACCGGTTATTAGTCGAAGCGGATTTCCTAGGACGTCTATGGAGGCCACAAGTTTGTGAAACTGCCTGATACACTGCTGAAAGTACGAAGAGCCAAGATCACGAACAAGCTGTTCGGAGGTGGTGAAGAGACACTGGTGGATAAATAGACGGGATTTCAATGGAAAGTTAGTAATGTCCGTCATTTTGTCCCCAAGGATTTCAAAGTGGCGTACAGCCACCAAGTCGTCGTGCTCAGTTGTAATGTGGCGTCGTTGCTGGCGCTGGGATCTCGCGGATAGGATGATAAGCATAGGCCGAAAGGAGAATGCACGAATATAGAGGGGTTGGAGGCCAGCCAGCAAAGGGGCTGTGACCACTGGAAAGGCACGTAGCTGCTGGTACCCTAAAGAATCCGGACCATGACTAGCTGCTTGTCTCACAAGCTGGACATTACGGTCTTGGAGTGACCTGATGAAAAAGTTCCGGTTTTGCAGCAACTCCATGAGAAAGTGGAGCAGCACAAATGTTGTGTCTGCCTCAACGTGCAACACTATGGGGGCAAGCTCGATATCGACGTATTCCAGCAGCGTCGCTTCTGGGCGCCACTGCCCGCCCAGCTGGAATCGAAAGAAAAAGCTGGTTTCATCTCCGTCGTACTCGTCGGTAACATCCCAACTAATCAGTGGCCTGAGTACGCTCCGGAGAACGCCTTCAGAGTTTCCGTATGTCATAAAACCCTCCCCCAAATGTGTTGATTTCCCCTCCCCACCATGGTGCTCCATGCGCTCCTCAAGCGTTGTATGTCTCACGATCGTTTGGTGCTGCGCTCCGGTTACGCCATTGTCTATCTGAAAGCTGCTGATGGAGAAACGGAAGTCCTGCACAGCTGCGGCGTGGAATCGGCGTACCGCCGTGCGAATGCCCGAGCACCCGATGAACGCAAGCTCTTGAGGAGTGGAATCCACCAGCGAAAGCCCGAAGCCACGAATGCTGATAGAAAGATAAAAGCCTATTTTGGACATGGAATTTTCATTAGAGGACTCGAGACTCTTGTTAAGTTCGCTCGACCAGTGTGTTATTCGGTTGTGGGCCAGACAGTGATTCCGTCTCCGGCTGTCCTTGGAGGCCAGATTTGCTTGAACACTGTAGGAAGCAAGAACACGCGGGGTCATCATAGTTCCGTTATGGCCAAGGAGAAGGGCTGTCATCCGGTGTCGCCGTGAGGTGTTGTTGTCTTCCGAACCGTCGGAGAGACGAAGAGAGCTATTGAGTTCTGGACTTCCAAGCTCCAGATCATCCTTATTAAACTCCATGAATGCTACAGCGTCTTCGGCGCTAGAAATGGCACTGACAGACTCCTTTCGGGTTCCTGACGGCCATTTTTTGCCTTGCTGAAAGCGCAGTACTTTCCGTGTCGTTGCATCTGTATGAGTCATGCGTGGTACCTCAGACAGCTTACGAAGCTGGGGCGTTTCCCTCTGCCGGATCATTTTTCTCATTCCCAATTCCCTGGAACGTAGCGAAGTCAGCCGCTTCCTACGGATATCTGATGCAGAAAGCCACAGGGCAGACGAAGGAGACATGGCTACGCAGCCTAGAGTAAAAGGCCTCGCAGCTTCTGCAGTTGAAAAGGTTTGCCTTGGCCTCAGTGGTGGAGTGTAAAATGGTTGCTGGGCAACTGACGTGAAGGAAGCGCCGCTGAGTGCCCTATGAAGTGGCTTTGCTGCTTGCTTTCCGCAAATTCTACGGATATCGTGCTGGAGGCCCTTCCAAGGATTGTAGCCGCTGGAAGGACTTTTAACCGTGGAGTAAGGAACGGCGGTTGTAGCGGTCACTCTTCTCCTGCCTCCGCAAACATCTGTGATAAGGTATATTGTGTCTTTTGACTTAGGCAAGGTGAAAGGACGGTGAGTGCGGACTCGGGCGATGTCGCAGCTCTTAACAATTTGTTGGTTGCCGTCCCAAAAGGAAAATCGGAGGTGCTTTCTTTCCCTCTGAGGGTCAGTCCAGGCGTAGTCGACTTGATGACCTCTCTCGAGGAGCTCCCAAACGTTTTTGTCGCGAATTCCACTTTGGGCAAACGCTATTAGATAATTGGTATTATTAACGATAAGGTACTCTGATGCAATGGGCTCACTGAACACTACTACAAAAGAAGCATTCTCTACGGACTGGATGGCTATGTGGATGTTCTGGTAAGACCACAAAATAGTCCTCCCTTGAGTGCCAATGTTCTTTTGTTCTGGTTGCATACCGCTGCCACTACCGGAGCGTCTAGAGGACCCCACTGGAATTTTAACGCGAATCTGTAAGGTGCTGCGCCGTGCCACCGAAAATTGGGACGACCAGATCGTCTTTTCTATAAATCGGCCCTTTCCTTGTGCATCAGCGTGAAGGCCTTTCAGTCCACCCGATATCCCGTTTCCTATATCGCTAGTTGCCGAGAGCTCCTTGATGATTGCAGGGTCTGTGGTGGTGATACAAATGAGGGCCTCCCCATGAGGCCCTACTACTTGCGGATGAAAAGTGCACTGACTGCCTGCCTCCACCTGAACGGGGGGAGCCTTTCCGGCGCTTTCTTTTACCCATATGGCAGAAGAAAGAGTGTTCTTTAGTACAAAACGGCTATATATGCTGATGATTTTCGAACGCGAAAACGGCGGGGGAGCAAGTGTTACTGTGACGCCAAAAAGATAGACCTTTCTGCGGCTTTTCTTGATGAGCTTTTCGCCTATGTTCGGAGTTGGGACGGAGACGGCCGTTGAGCGACCGACAATATCAGCGCGAAAAGCTGGGCATAGCTTTGCCCCTAGACCCCGCCAAGAGCGAGCAGTGGATATTTCTTCTATGAGAGCAGAATTGTTGGCATCTTCTCGTTGAGGAGGTATGTGCCCTGCCTCACCGTCATGCGGTACGCCGAGGGCAAGGAAAGCTTTACCTTGAGGAGGGATCCCCAGGAGTCTCCAGTCGCAGGCAGCCATGTACTGCAGAGCTCTGTGGCAAAACGAAAAATAGAGCGGTTCTGGTTGTCGATTGACGAGCCAGAATGGGGCAAAAATGCGGATGGTCCTGACGCATGTACTCCACATGTGTGTTTTTATGTTCGTCAAGCCCGCATGATCGCACGGGAAGATTCCTCTTTCGTAGTATGTGGTGGAGAAAATGCTAGTATTTTGTTGTGCCCATCCCAAGACCTCCGCGAGCACAGAGAATTCCGCCGGATGATGCCTCGCAATACGACGATACTCTGCAGAGTGCTGCTGTACTTTGTTCCCGACGGCATCAAGGATCCGCACTCGCGTGAATGAGACGGTCATATCAAAGGCTTCCTCAGGCGCAGCGATATGGCAGTCTATCGACACAGGTTTAGATATATAGATATGCCGGTAATCTGTTCCTCCACCCGTCGTCTCGAACTCGAAAACAAAGCCGTTAGTTGCCCGCTGCACGTCGACATCACCGCCTGCGCTTATAACGCCATAAGGTAAAAGCTTTGTCTGCTGATCCGGAGCTGAAGTACCCGCTGAGGAAGCAGCTTGTCGCTGAACCATCAATGGGGTACTTGGCAGCAGTGACACTCGAAGGGGCTCGAAGAGTCTGTTCCCAAGCTGCGCACATCCCACTATCTCATACCTCATGTATCTAAAACGTAATTCGATAGAGGTGAGAAAGAGCTTAGACAGTGCGTTCTGTTATCGAGGCTGGGAATATGGGTCTTACGCTGAGGGGGGCGTTAAGGGCTACTTCAAAGAAGAGGGGATCAGACTCAGACACCAAATCCCGCGACTTTCCATAGATGGTAACGGCGATGGCAGTGGAGACAACAGAGCCTTTAGCGTCACCGGTGCTGTGATGCTGTGTATTGAAGTAACAAACATCGCGATAGGATGCTTTGAAATTAGATGTGCAGGTTTCGGAATCTTCTGGCATGCTGCTGAGAAACACCAGCACCTGAGGTCGACAATCGTACGATAGAATACTGTGACTCCTTCCCATTGCAATCCGCTGAAGAGTTGCTTGTTGCAAAAGTGGCTTCGCTCCAAGGGACAAAGCCAGAGAATAAAAGCTGTAGTATGCCTGCACCACAGCACAAACTCATACGAATTTTCTGCTTCATAGTAAAAGCTGGCAAACTAAAATGATCATCACTGAGAGCCAAACGGTGATAGCGTTGCTGACTGGCCAGGCACTCCAACTTCAGCTAGATAACACACCCAGCACCGAAACAACAAAAACCACTCAAATTATATAAAGTGGTGGCAACGATCTGTACCATCAGTGTGCAGTTCTTATCTGACTACACGTCAATATACACTTAGAGCCCCATAAAGCGTTCTTCACCTGTATTAGCCGTAAGGATTTAAGATATGCCGAAGACACTATTACGAAAATTCTCATGCACTTGTGCTTATCCACGAATATTTGCTGAGCTTGAGTTTTGATACTACAGTGTACTTGATGTATGGTTGCTTAAAAGTTGCAATATATCAGCTATACGTGGGGAAAACTGCAGCCCTATGGCGTATTGCTCCACACACGTTTGCCTCAACGGCATCGTTGGCGGATTCTTCGATGGAGTAGGCCAAGTGCCTTTTGGAGGTAAGTCGCCTGAGAAACAGTCGGCTCCCTGCTGCTTGTTGTTGGTCGGAGTTGTTAGAGACACCTGTGCGGCTCGTCATTAAAAGGCTTCTTTTGTGTTTGTCTGCGATCTCCTGCCTAAAACATCTGTGATTTGTTTGCTGCACAAGCGTCGCGGCAAAAGAACTTGAAGGAATAATGAATAAGGATTCCACTACCATGTCTTCTTTCCATTCCTCCAGGTTTGCAATGTGCGTATTGCAGGTGGCCTTTGCCAGTTTCTCGCCTGCACGCTGATGGGAGGGAGCACGACCTTCGGAGGCCATCTGGTGTACCCCCACATTTGGTAAAGGCACATTGTTTGTCTGTGCGTTGTTTTTCTTGTCCTCTAAGGGCTGCTCGCGCCTCCACATGAAAGCAGGCAAAAATGATTCTAGCTTAGGGATGTCTGGTGAGGATACTTGCGCATCGGTAGCCATTGTAGCTCCAGGATTGCTCCGTTGATTGCGAAACAGGTGCGTTGGCCTTCCCATATCCTCTTCTCTTTGCTGGAGAAAGATGCCCTGAGTGTCCTCCAGGCCTTGAGATTGAAGCCCGTGAGCGACAAATGCTCTTGGGAGGGTCCATGACAAGGGGATGTGTCCAATGCCCCCATTTGCAGGGACCTCCAAAAAGAAGCAGGATGACGGTTCTGGTGTGTCGAGTGCTGAGCCACGTTGAAAACGTAAGTATTCGTTCTCCTTGCCTGAAGGCAAATGACTGGATCTGCTGTGAAATCTTCTTTTTTCCCATTGCTCAGCAAAGAAGATCTCCATGCCCGCTGGCGAGCATTCATGCCCTTGGTCATTAACACTCCCCTTTGGCGTTGGAGGCGGGCTCTGGAAAAAAAAACCATTATCAGTTGCCATCCCTTGTTCGCTCGCGTTAGTGGAGCAACTCGAAAGCCTCATTGCAAAGTCGTCCTCCGATGGGCTCACCAGTGCTACCGCGGGGTGAGGGAAGACCTAAACACTAACACACTGCCAGCGCAAGGCCACCTTATTAATGAGCAGGGATAACCGTCACCCACTTATTTCTGAGTGTGCTGAATAGCATTACAGATGACAAGTGGCTAGATTAGAGTGACAATAAGCGAACGTACCAGTACAGGGGTTGAGGAGTTGTTACGGACGGCGATCATGGAGGAGAGGTACGTGTTGAAAGTGCGAGTATCGGGCATGAAGACAGTCCTCACAAGAACCCTGACAATAGTGACAAGCATTTCATGCCTCAGCTTCTTGCGCAGATCTTTAGTGGCTGCGCGGGATGCTGATGAGGGGATTTTCAGGGGCAATTCGCGAACGGCAATGTTGCTGGCGTCGAATTTTAGATCGCTTATTTCAAATTCGGACCCCACAAGCTGCAGGCGGACAGTCACTTTCGATGCCTGCCCCTGCTCCGCCAATGCAGAAACAAAGTCGCACGATGCACATATTAGAACAAAATTACAGAAAGAGGATGTGTTAGCGTATGCACAAGGCAGAGGAACGAGAACCCACATGGTCGTCGAGTGGTACTGGGAAGCTTTCCTCATGGCGTACAACCCTCCACTCAGTTGAGGTGTCCCTTTGCATAACAGGCAGGGGAGAGATGCATCTATTCTTGGGGTAGATGATTGAGCCGTCAAACGAAAATGACTTTGTTCCTGGAGCTGCTCGCTGGTGCGGCTCCTCCACAAGCGAGCCCCTCCCGGCGTTCCTAATTAAAGCAGCTTCTGGAGTTTCGGATTCTTCTAAAAGTCTTCTTAATGCCCTTCGACGTTGAATGTCAAAATCGTCGGTCGCGAGGTGGTGGGATAAAGGGATGGAAAAGGGCCTTTCTCTCTCTGCCTTCGTCACAAGCTCTACAGGCTTGGGTACATAGACCGCAAACGGGTGTCCAGTCAGGTTCACTCTGCAAAGCACAGAGAGCCAACATTGCATGCTGGCTGGTCTTAAGAGTGATATCTTGAGGCCCCCTTAAGCTGCTGTGCGATGCACCAAACGCCCGCCCGAAGCAAGGCAAATGCAACAATAAAACAAGCACTCTACTGCGTGTCATTCTGATATAAAGACAAGAACGGAGGACTTGAGGCGGGATTGAAAAGAGCCTACAACAGTGGCATGGGTTGCTCTTCTTTGTGAGAGACTTCTTGGTCTTGGTCACTGGCTTCGGAAGGCTTTTCACAAGTACGTAGGCAACCGTGAGGACAAGGCACGTTGGTTTCGTACTTTTCTAGCTCTGTGCTTTGAGAACCATTGTTGGTTTGCTGATCGGAGATGTCCCGATCTCTTGAAGAAGTATGTAGTGTAGCTGCAGTGTGTGCCTGGGTAGGGGCTCCGCTTGAAAAAAGAGTTTCATCACCCTCTGGATGGCTTGTGCTATCGCTGCCACTCTCTTTATTGGCGTTTGTTCCGCTTTGCTTCTGTGCAGCCGTATCTGCCTTATGAGGAGCCGGCAGTAAATTCTTAAACGTGAGGCCCCTGGATTCCAAAGGACTTTTCGTGGGATCCGGAAGGCCTGTATATTGCCGCCTCAAAACATCTAGTTTAATGTATGTAAAACGATACAACGAAACAAGGGCACCCAAAAAAGGTGGATTCGCCAACAAACAGAAAAAGGAAAGATCCCCCAGAGAGAGAAAGGCAATACACTTAAGTTTTGGAAGCTTTGGAATGACATAAAGCGATAAAGCACATCGAAAAAAGCACGAACACTGCTTCGTTGACGCTAAAAACATAAAATGTGTTCGACTCACTGAACGTAGCACTCTTCTGCAAGGCGACCCACAAATGACGTTGCCTGTGCCCCACAGAATGACATCACCCCAAAAGTGGGATAGCCGTGTGTTGATTCATATGATCCTGATGTATCGCGCTGTTTGCTTGCACGGAACGGGTCGTACTTTAAGATGTGCGCATTCAGCGATCGATGAGCTGCTTCTATAAGATCTGCTGTCTCTAGGATTGAATCCATAAGGAATGGCGCAATGGTCACGTTCAGCCATGAGCATTCTATTTCCCCGCGAAGCTCTGTCGCGTGCTTGCCGTAAAGTTTTGCCAGTCTCTGTAGCATGCTTGAACGATCACGATGGTCCCTCATTTCTGGAGCCAAGGTAGTTTGTGCAGCAGTAGAGCTGCCCTGATGCCGGCTGGTACAGCAGCGTCGCAGTGCAAAGGTCGAAGAGCCTGTCGCCGCGTATCTCGACTTACTGCGAAGCTTGCGAGTAGTGGACGGTAAGTGTTGCCGTCCTATCGACAACCCAAGATCCTTTAAATGGGTGCCCCTGGCCCACGCAGCTGTTGCCCTGTGCAGCACCGTTGGCCTCTCCCCAAGCTGCCGTGTGCTTAGTCCCGCGTGGCTATAATTGGAAAATGTCTTTAACAGCACGTCTCCTGGTGTCTGGGCAACAGTAAAATCGCGGTAGCGTCCAGGACATACCAAAAAGAACACAAAAATATTTAAAGTATAGAGCCCGCGCGTAACTTAGCAAAGGAATTTTGTTCAGGGATTGTGGCTGGAGACCCAGCTGCGCCTTACGTATTTGACGTTCACAGTGCAGTCCCAAGGTTCCAAGACGGACTCTAAAGCCATTCGTGCTTTTTGCAGAGCTTCGGCGGAAAGAAGCAGGTGAAGGCCAAAGTAAAGCTCGTTTTCTTCAACAGTCACCGTTTCTATTTTCTCTTCAGGAAAAACGTAGCTCCCAGCAGTTTCACTGGGCGCCGCCGCCACTATCCCATCTTGCTTTCTGCCACCTCGCCTTTCTACGGGTTCTGCAATGCCCAACTCGGACATGTTAGGTTTCAGCACGTAAGCGGTTAGTAGTTGCGTGTCTCGAACGCTGCGCGAGCTCTTCTCAATGCCTCTACAGCGGAAGTCTTCTATAATACCCACAGGGACTCTGGCGGTATATCGATGTGGGCGTCTGCAGAGAAGCGTGCAAACACAGTCGCAAAAACTAAAGTCCCGTCGCACAGCATATATCACAAAAACGCCCCAGTGCCCCCGAGGACAGTCTTTATCACAGGTGGAGATGAAAGAAAAGTAAGAGAAATCAGTGACAATAGATGAGATTGCGGCTTCGCGACAAGCAACATGGCCACAGGCGGAGTATTGCAGGTTCCTTACGCAAGAGCAGCCCATATATCCAAGTCCTCTAGCGTGAGTTGCAGGCAAGGACTCTTTATCTGGATGCATTCTCCCTTTACCCGCAGCAGAACTGTGGCATCAAGAGAGTGGCATGTGTTCCAAAACCACGACCACATGTTTACAGCTGCGGCTTCCCTGCCGACCTTGCCTTGGACGCCTATAGCGGGAACGCTCGTATTGGCGAACGGTTTCTTAGAAGGCTCTTCATTGTTTGGAGTGCCGCTCGCGCTACATCTGCTGCAAGCGCTGGAACTCTTGCTGGGTCTTTCGGGTCTCAGTCTGCATGCGTTGATAAAATTATTTTCCTTTGAGGGGAACGATTCCATCGATTCAGCAGTCGCAAAAGAGGACTGGGAGGTGCTTTGCCCTGCCCAAACGCACCCAATGACAGAAATGGCGGTGGTAAATGAAGGTAAACCAGGAGAGAGATGCATACAGAAAGATTGGGAAAGGTGGAGGGGATTTCGAAGTCCGCTTGGCACCCTCTCTCTAGAGGTTGGCAAATCAGGATTGAAGGCGGAGCAGGACCTAAATTTGAGAGGAGAAGGTACCCTAGTATCTCTCCCCGCACTTACCATTATCACCAACCGCATCACCATCCGCCTCTTCGTCTGAGACCGCCTTGCCTGCAAAGTTGGCTGCTTTTTCTCCTGATGCAATAATGTTATTCAATAACTGAAACAACGAGCTCCCACAAACCAGCACTGGAGGATTCACATTCACCTGCCAACAGAAGCCACACAAAAGCAAACCGCTAACCAACTCCGTAAACCGCATAGCCCTTGCCATAAATCTGCCGATTGTGGAGCCTGAGCAGGGGCTGTAGCCCCTGGCAAGCTGCAAGTGAAATCTGTTTCAGGCACCTTGCCGTTAGCCCATGAGCTTAAACGTTTGCGTACCGTCACGGGGTCGAGCTCCAACAGCACCTCTACAGTGCTCCTGGGTTTGTTGGCTGGATGCCCGTCACACGGCAAGCCACCTATGGCGCGTTTCTGCGTGGCGGTTGTGACTCCTTGGTCGTTGTGTAACCCCACATCGGACTGATTCAACATGGTGTGGAAAGAAGGAGGTACCAGCTGCCCCAAATGAGAAACGTATCCTTCACCGCCGGAGGACTCCATCACCGTGTAGGACGCCTTCAGCTGGCAGCGACAGCCGTCAATTAGTGTTTGTCTCTGCAGTTCAAAACGCTTTGTTGTTGCTTCTTTTGCCTTCCGAAAGGGTCTTCGCATGGTTCGGAGGGGCCCAGCGTGAAAATTGGGGTTAGCTACTAAGGGCCTCGATGCGGATTCCGTGAGTACCAATGACTCAGAAAGCGTGCTCTCCACGCTCTGCCTCACTTTGTTTCTGTGTGAAATTAATGAAATATGCTGCACATCCACCAATGTTACAGGAAACACACCCGGATTGCCAAATCCGCAAGGCCTTAAACAGCATCCAAATCCTGGGCGATCTGTATCCCTCTCATCTGGAGACACTTCCAGCCTTTTTGTCCTTTCACTAAGGTAGGCAGCAGCTTCTCTTTCTTCGGGGCCTGCTGGAGGCTGCAGCAGAACTGCACGCATCTGTTGCATGCTGAAGAGCAACCTTTCAGTTTTTTGCTGTTGTGTGAGTTCCACATTCCCCACGTGGAAGCCTCCAGGCACTGCAGGCACCGCTTCGCACGAATGCGTGTCAGGGGTGCGTACGATACAGCTGAATTCCGAGTAATACGATAGGACCAACGAGGATGATACGACAAATAGTGGTGGACATGCTGCTATAAGAGACTCCAGCATTACGCTGGGACTTCCGGTCCTCAGGGCGCCTCTTAAAAGCTCCCCGTTAGGGGTGGAGACAGGCATCGAACCAACCACGCTGTCCTGTGCGTTCGAAGCCCGAGGGCTCCACTGAGTTTGCGGTAGCGAAGGTGAGTCATGCGGCAAAGCCTTTTGGGTGAGGAATGGGCCCCCTGAGTGCTTAGTGAGAATTGTTGCAGGTCGTAGCATCAGTTTCCTGTTAAACTCTGTAAAAAGGGAGCGAACTTCAGCAAGTGATGCCCGTGGATGGGGCAGCTCAGGGTAGGGTGAGTAGGTAATGGCAGGTAATACCACCTCACAGTGTGCTAGTACAACACTAACCCGAACCCTCCATGGAGGCATCCCTGCACCGTGCATACACAGGCGAGCGTCAAGACTCCGGTTGTCCACCGTGAAACTGCGTTGGCTGTCCGTGTTATCCCTTATTTCGGTTTTGTGAGCAGGGTCTGTGGAAAAACTTAATGAACAAACAGAGTCGGCAGCACCAGAGGCAGCAGGAGCTGTGTCAGAGGCCGTTGAATTAAATGCGAGGTTAGTTTCAAAGGTATTAGGAACAAGCTCTAAGGCGAAGCCTGCAGAGCAAAAACATATAAGTGAAGGAATCCATGACATAATCTGTGAAACGCGGAAAGAGAAGCAGCTTTCCTGCAGCTATCCATTCAGGTATTGAGACTTACCGATAAGGTCAGCGAGCACCTGCCAATTTACAGTGAGTCTTAGCGGCTGGAATCGGACCTCAAATGTATGCAAGAGAGCCGCGAGACAAATAGAAGACTCTACAGAGACGTCTGGATCCTTCCGAGCTAGTAATTGCCACGTACTCCGTGACTCCACCATAGCATACACGGTTGACGGCACCAGAAAGCATCGGCCTCTTGCGAGATCCTCAACTAACACCTCTTCGTCCGTTGCCTGATCACTGTAAGAGTGCCGAACGTTCAATTCCTGGTCAATATTTGCTGTAGGCAACGCTTGAGGACCACATTGCCCAGATGGGCAATCCTCGGAGATGTTGTTCCTTCGGCAGCCTCCAACGGCGACATAAGGACTGTGGAACGAAGGATGCTGGCATATCACCAAATTCGGAATGATTCTATTTAGGTTTGCAGCCGCATTAGTCTCTCCCGGAGACGGCGGCGGGAAGGTCCACCGCTTGGTTAGCCTCAGCTGTTCGCTACTCAACGCCGCCTGCAGCGCTGTGAACGACACGGACGACGATGTTTCCATAGGGAGGCGCGACGTACCGTGAGCAGTGGTGGCAGTCAGGAGAGCAGCTGCGACGTCCGCAGCAGCATCTGCACGGTCTCCGTTGACGCATGTCTGGGTGGATGTAAACTGGAGAAAGGGAACAAGTACATGAGAGTGATGGCTCAGAGATCGAGGAAAGACTGCTGGTTCTTCTCCTTGCCTTGGCGTCTTCACAGAGTTCGCCTCAGCCAAGGAAAAATCCGTCTCTAGAGCGGATGACTGACGCCATAAGCTTGGAAGCCAACTACTGTGGTAATCCTTGCTTTTTTCTGTGTCCTTCTGCCGCCTACTCGGATCGCCCGGGAATTCATTTATGTTATCCTTGGCACGATTGCGTCTGTTGCTCTCGGCTTCACCAGGCCCCAGAGAAAGGTACACCTGGTTGAAGGTAGCCACGCATGTGCAGTGTGTGCTGCGCACGGTGGAGTGGAGCCGGAGGCGAGAGCCTTCCACCGCAAACCTCATCATGAGGCGCTCGTACTCAGTTGACGAACGTGCGCTGTGGTTTTGTAAGTGGCGAATTGGGATGCGTGCAGACCCGAAGCTCGTGGCCGTTGTTTTGCCGCTCTCTGGGAGCAGCTTGGCACTCTTTTGGCGGGTGTGGGGCGTATTCAAGCTCTTTTCTTTCAACAACCGCAACTCACAAAGCGAAAGGCCAAGCCTCACGTCGAAGCCGACCAGACCCTGCGGGACGCGTTGTCGGAACGCCTTTTTCCCAGCAGGAGCTCCCTCGGAAGTGTCTTCCTCCCTCGCTGCTCCACTGCTGGGTATCCTATCAACGTTAACTGCGGTTCGTTTTTTCACTTTATCTTCTTCAAACGTACAAGGCGCTTGCAGCACCACAGAAACACTAGCTAATGGATTAGGCGCAAACTCCGGGCTATTGCTGGCGTCCGACGAAGCTTCTCTTCTGCTAAGCCGCTCTGTGGACAATTGCTGAACGCTTGAGGCAGAAGTGATGGGCGGAGCTCCCGGGAGAGAGGCGGCTTGCCTTGGCATAACGGCGCCCGCGGCATGGAGCGTACGGTGTAGGTAGAGCGTAAGTCGTCGCAGGGCAGAATACTTCGAGGTACTGGAAAATGAGTTTATGCTGTCCCGCCCCGAGAGAGTGCTGTCTCTAAAAACCCCAAATCGAAGGGTTTCTCTATGGCCTTGGCTACTGCCGCGTCGCGTGATGGTGCCTGTATGTCTTTTGTGAAATATGCGAGACTGCAGCCAAGCATACAGCAGCAACAGGGTTGCTAGGTTTTGTGGCCCCCAACTCCGCAGAAGAAAAACACCTTTAATGAACAATCAGGAGCCGACTGTCAAAGGAAGTACAGTTCTGTCATTGCACCAGTCTCCAAGTGCCTGAAGCGGATGCGCGCTTAGCGTCAAGAGCCAGCTGACGGGAAGGTAGCCTTGTTCTTGCCTTCTCAGTAGGAGAATGCACTCACGGTTCCAGGACCGTGGACTTATACATGTGGTCTTCGCCTACCGTCTTCTTTAATACAGTTTGCTCAAAGCGTGCTGAGTCACGCGCAGAAGGCTCCTTCGCCTCATCCAATGATAGAGAGGCAGGACAGCTTGTGTTGGAGGCAGACTCTACAAGACCATCTTTGTCAGTTGCTGGTGGGTCGGCCCATAAAGTTAGAAAGGGCCGTAGGAGGGCCAGCACCTCTGCGGAAAAGTCACAGAGGCCCATAATGTCTTGGTCAGTCAGACTAATGCAGACACCACTGAAAAAACACAGAGCAGAATGCATAGCACATGCGTGAACCCATCCTTGTATCGACGTATATGTTGAATTCCATGCAGGAATGTATATATGAGAATATAAACGCTATATAGTACACAGAATGTGGGCCGACCCTTACCTGAAGGCTTGGTCTTGTACCAATATGCTGTAAGTAGGCAGGTCAAAGGGGTAGGAGATGTGACATATGTCAGCACAGCCCACAATAGAAACTGGCCAAATGATGAAGCCTTTGTGACTGTCTTCAAATCCGCTGTGCTCTCTGCATCGTTGCTGGTCAGCCTCTTGTGTGGCTTTCTTGGAACTCAATTCTAGCTCCTTTCCTGTAGCATGTCCCGAGGGATCTTGGCGGTGATTAGTGACGGATGTTGTATCGGTGTGCCTCCACCTTCTTGATTGTTTCCATATGGCCGCGGAAGAACTTGACCGTCTGGATGCTGTGCTCGCCGTCAACGCAGCGTCGCTGCCCATGGTTGATGCTGATTGCAGGGGAGTAGCGGAAGAGGACATAGCTGATTGAGCTGATCGGGAACCGCTTTGAACGATTTCACAGTTGAATACACGTTGTATGCATGCGCCAGTAATTGCTAGCGAATACCTGTCATATGCTTTGTTGGAAGTGGCCAGAGAGAACTCGGAAGGCTGGATGCGGGGCAGCTGCAGGCGGGTGTCAGCACAGATCGTTCCAGACTGCAGTAGCACCCCGCGGCACTTGGCTTCCTTATGATTGAATGGAAGCAGTACTTGATGGGGCCCAGGAATATCCACGCATATATCGACGCTTCTGTGGTCAACCTCCCCTAGAAGTAGTTTGCCCATGAAAACCTCATAGCGGTGCATTACCTCTTGCACTTCCCGGCTAGCAGCATTAAGAATACTACTTCTCTCCACGAGCTGTACGGGTTCCTGTAATGTCTCTAATAGAAATGTCACTGTCGCAGGGGTAATCGTGCAGAGGAGCGAGCCATGCGTCTGTACATGGCAGAGCATGTCGGGTAATCCATCTAGGGGTACGTACACCTTCGTAAAACGCATCCACCCCCCAGCTGGCGCGTCGTGAGCGGCCTCCGTCATGTCCTCATGAGATTTAAAAGCGATGCTTTCGGGCGATTCAAAGGGGCATACCCCACTCCGCCACAAACAATTCGAGTTCCAATCCAAAATACATGAATTACTTCCGCGCTGAAAAGGGGATAGTGGGGGGGTTCCATCGAGATGCATGAAGTCAGAGCGCGCCTGCTCATAGCTAGGAGTGCGACTGTTAGCAGCCTGCTTGTTTTGCCTGCCTCTTCTGGGAATGGCTTGGACAGGTGCTTCGTCTAGAAACTTGTGAAGTGTGGGAGAAGGTTGGCTGGTGAGCACTTGGCGGTGTGACAGGTTTGGCAGGAGGCTGTCCGTAATGCGGATACCCTCAAATGCTACAACCGACGATATGCGGAGGTCGTAGTACAATGCAATGTGGGCGTATAGCTCAGTAAATTTCAAGAGTATACAATCAGTCGCTTCATACGCAGCTGATAGGGTCACTTCAAGCTTTTCAAAATCCACAGCGAATTCGATGCTCTTGGAAATTCGCCGCGGCCTCATTTTCTCTATGCACCTCAATACTTGCGTATCCGCCTCGATTGTGGCAGGCAGTTCTCCTGCCAGCTCCCCTGCCACCTCTTCCATCAGTTCTCTTACTGTTTTCGCGTCTGCTTTGTGGCTAAGCAAATTCATGTGCTGCTCAGCTCTACCACCTTCCCTGCTCAGCCCTACAGTGTGCAGAATTTTTTGCTGTGCCGTCCCACCAGGCACTGCTGTGTTAGTCAGGGATGGATTCCGTTCGGAGGGCGCCCCTGTCAAACTGGGCTGACAGAGGCGAGCCTCTTCCTGCAGTTCTCGAAGCACCTGCTGCCGTATGGGTACAATTGTCGTAGGCCAGTATTTTGCCTCGAAGTTGCTGATGATTTCCTCCTCGGCCCCGATGTCGGGCACTTCTTCTATGCAGCTTGAGGAGGCAATAGTAGGATGCATAACACACCCAAGTGCTTTTTGCGTTTTCTGGTGCAAATCACTTCCTCCTCCAGTTGCAGCCAAAGCATAGCAGAGCAGATGACGCTTCCAAGCGCACTTATAACGCTGTAATTCCTCGGGAGTTGGGGTGAGATCCCTGTGAGCGCACAAGCTCATCGCTCACTATGATATGTTCTTCTTTTAAGGCACTATAGATACAGAAAAGGAATACTGAACTATCGATGTCTGTATGGGTTAGTTACTGCCAATGACGTACAGGCACTCCGCATATACACCAGAAACAAACTCCTGGTATAAAATAGTCCCAAAATGAAGCCAGCGGCAGATGCTTGCAATTTGAAAAGCTGTAAATTGCAAGAGAACGCGCCGAAGTACGGCGATGATTGAAACAGCAGGAAGTGAATCCTCATCTGCCACCGCCGTTGCTGCTGCCTTGACCTTGTCACTGACCTCTTCCCACCCAGGGAGCACTTCCCTCATTCCTACGTCCAGAGATATGCTCGATGCCGCGGGCCTGGGAAACGTTTTTTCACTGCCAGGGAGAGGAGCTGTGGGGCGCTGCACGCATCGCGCTCGAAGCTCTACTTCTCCTGGTTTGAGGATATAAAGGTGATTGGAGGCTGTAACAGTGGCCAAATTCCACAACTCTTTTGGGCAATACAAATCACTGAAGCGAGCCAATGCCCCTGTCATTTTATTTGTCTGTTCTTCGTCGCAAGATAAGTCTAAATTTTGGACTGATGGCACAGGAAATGCCGCAGCCGGAATAGAGCCAGAGCACGTGCCTGTGCTGAGCCGCTCTTGACATCTCCCCTCCCTGAAACGCTCAGTCCACCTCTTCCTTGGGTTTCCTGGTGCTTCTTTACTCTTTTCGGCTTTTCCGCGTCTTTTCTGCAAACTTTCAGGACCGCTAGACGTTTTTTCTCTTGCCTCCAATGTCTGCCTGAGGGTCACCAGCGACACAGGTGTCGCGCAGCCGGGTCCCTCCCCTTCCACTGGGTCCCCCAGGGGAATCGGAAGGTCAGCTTCCACTGCACTATGGTGCAGACGACCCTTTCGAATCAACGCATCTACACTTAAAAGAATCTTCTCTCTATACGCAGCAGGGTACGGCAACCACGGGGCATGCTGGTAGCTGTTGTCACTGAGAGGGTCAAGATAAATAGACGCCCCTTCTAAAACTGTCTTTATGTGGAAACACTCAGGTATGTCGGTAGAAGTGCGAGTGCCCTCCTCTTGCTGCCTTTTCCCAAAGTCCGTGATCCAGCCAAGCAAATGTTCAGAGGTGGTTATGGACACACGAGCTGCAGTCTGCTCGCTGTTGAAAACTGCGAGAGCAGTTTTTGTAGCGTTTGTTGCTCCCTGGAGTTGTGATATCCACTTGGAGTCACATTGCACGCTGTACAAAGAGGTAGCCCGCATGCCGAAAGCGAAAGGCTGTGTCGGAGCGGTTTCCGTATCTTCCAGCCTCAGCTCTACACGCTTAATTGACAATCGGATCCTTTGAATAGTTGCATACACTGCCCTCTGTAATACAGAGGGAAGACCGGATTCCTCTCGTGCATATGTCAGGCATTCGTCTGTTAACAAAATAAAATTTCGCTGATGATCTCGCAGGGCTTCTTCTCTCTCGACGCTCCAGGCAGAGGAAGGTTGGGTAGTGGCAACTAGCAGCACGTCCTCCGCGCATAGCACTATAGGCTCCGAGAGAAGCCGCAATAAATTTAGCTGCAATGACACCGCAGCGGCATAACGCAAGCATATCAAGACAAATAATAAGATAGTACGAGTCATGATACGTCTCCACAAAACGAACAGAAATTGCTCAAGGAGTGAAGGAAGCACTAGGGGGTGCCCCAAAGGCAAGTGCAGCGCTGCATCCCCAGACAAACAGAAGTGATATAGCAAGAAGGAATATGAAGATTAGTGACACGGAACTCACTTTTATTGCCAGGGTTCCCACGTGGCCGTAAGTAACCTCGATGGGAAGGGAAAGGGGCGCCAAGGCCTGCTTTTTAATTTTGAGATTCCGGAGTACCAAGCTGCCACACAGTATCGAGGCTTCTAGCTGATGGGACTCAAGATCTTCGAAGACTGCCGAAAGAGCGACATTCAAGTGAGGCAGCAAAAGGGATTCCAACATTTTCCTTAGAATCATAAACGGTTGCAAACACAATAAGCATGCCCCACCGCTTATCCAGACAGTCAGCGAGGGTGGAAACTACCCATGAGATAAAGCATTTTGAACCTGGCAAGCCCCTGTGCAAACAAAAAAGAAGCCTGATATAAAACCGCTGCAATACTGTTAAGAATGCCTGTGTTGTGAGATGCTTATTTGTGGTGACGGCTTGGCTTTTGCTGTAGATGTTCTGTCAGCAGAAGCTTGTGTACTGCGTGGAATATTTCGACTACCCAACCAGCGCTGTAGATAATCGGCTCAAGACGTACGGGAAACAGGCGGCAGCACAACCAAACGCTTCAGAGAAGCATTAATGATGACTTTTACTGCAGTATTACGATGAATAGCATTCCAGAAAACTGCGCCTAATTTCGCTGCTTCTTGTTAGTTCTTGCTAAAAAATGGGCGCCTAGCTATTGTTTGGCGAAAGGGCCTCTCACGGGGCCCTGGTGCAAACAAAGAGCTGCTAAAACTAAAAACTGAGTAATACTTGAAAACCCAAGTTAATATCTAATATGTAGCCGAAGATAGGTTTAAAGTGGTGACTGTCAGATTCGTACCCCACTACTGTGTGTTGGGCTCAACAATTTCCACTACCACTGCAAGGCAGACATCCTGCTGTCTATATACTTCAAAAAAATTTGATTGTTTTGTTGCGGTATAGACTCAGACTCTTGGGGTATTTCCTTGTTGGTCCACCTGCCGCCGCTGTTGTAGAACCTGAATCTAAAGGGGAGAAGCTGTAGCTTAGCTTGACCACCGTCGGCACTCCTCTGTTCCCCCAAACAACTCTTTTCCAAAATGGCTGGGCGTCTTGAAACGCCTGATTCAAGTTCTCGGGTAGGGCTGCACCTTATCCTTGGGAAGGTTTTCCATGTGCCCACTCACAAAAGATGCGTCTACTGCTACTTGCGGTTTAGCACCCAAAATATGTTTAATGAATCTGTATCAATTCACAAAAAATACAGAGTTTAAGCTATAGATACACCTATAGATAATGCCTCTCTTCTCCGATATCGGGCACAGACCGCTCAAGATGGGGATAGCCATGCCCTTTAGTCTCTTCATTCTACCTCACTTACAATAGCCAGGCACTCCTAAACTCAATAAACTTTTAGCATGTTTTAATGTCTTCAAGCTTTTATGTAATGCCTCTCATTTGGCCATAAACAGCGGGACTCATTACGTAAACCCACTAACTCCCTTGTGCAGGTGAACAACACACGTCTCCTATTCAGTAACGACCTTGTACGTGGGCTCAGGTGATTCGTGCATTTTTCCATTTGAAAATTAGTTATTATAATTAATTATATGGGTTTTTTGACACATTGAGACACGATAACGATTTATGGGATTTATGAGCGTTGGGTTACTGTAAGTGAGGTATTTCGAAGGAAGTGACGAATGTGGCTGTCGCGAACTTGACTGGTTGAACCCCATCACGGGAGGAAAAAGGCAGTGTCTATGGGCGTACCTAAAAGTGAAACAGTATTTCGCGTGAATCTATATGGATTCAGTGAATATATCACCTGAGCTAAACCCCAAGTACGAGGGGAAGCATCTCGGGTGAGTTGGCACATTGAGAAGGCCACCAAGTACAAGGTTATAACCCTACCCGAGGAGTTAAATCAGGCGCTCCAAGACGTCAAGCAATTCTGGGAAGCGAGAGTTGCGAGGAACAGGGTTTTGCCTCTAATCGAGGAGGATAACTGGAATATACTGATGTTTAAGCGGACTCCAAATTGCAGATAGATCATTTTTAATAGTGACCCACCAACCATATGGGCCTGGATATCTTGGATTATCCACACCTACCCTGCTTTTGCACGAACGCTGGTGGAGGATAACAGGTGCTAGGGCGTGCACCACATCAGCTATACTACAAAGCAGGCTTTCGCTTGGTCGCACAAAAAATCTAAATTTGTCATTCGAAATATCCTAAAGGGATGATAGCTCACTTTCGAAGGAGCTTATCGGTAAAGCCACGCGCCATAGCGTGATCTACCCTTTGCACTCTTCATCGAATGTGGGATTGTGTCTCGAGACTTGCGCTAGGTTCCTAACCTAGCCAATCCAAGTCGATTATCTAAGAATCCTTGAGAAACGATGTCCAAAATGGGAATCGAAGATTCGGCTTTTTTCAAGTTCCAAACATAACTGAAAAGAAAGAACCGTTTAGGAAAGTTAAAGAAAAGCACGACGCAAGCCTAAAGGTTAGTTTGGGGCCTAGGAAAAGGCCTTATTATAATAGCGTATGGGAAAATCTTGAGGTCGCAAGTACTCTTCAGGCACTCAAACACATTTACTATGTTGAACTGCCTTAAGCTCTTAGACAAAACATCCAAGGCCCATTAACAACTTGGTATTTAGTGTGTCTCGTTGTCCTAGCACGCCTTTTGTAGTGAATCTCACTACACAATTAGGTAAAAATGAAGCCTTAGCCTGCGCCGTGCTCATATCAGTTTGCTGTGGTTTGAGCAGTGAGTCTGTGCTAGCTAAGCTAATATTAAGTATAAATCTCAGTTTTTCTCTACGAGTTCAGCAGCAGGCTTAGGTGTAAATATTTAAAGAATAATTAAGAAATAAGGGGGGTCGGAGACTTAAAGATCGAGCGCTCAGGTCAAGGCCTTGTTTGTAAGAGCTAAGGCAGGAGGCTAACTCAAGGCCTTGGGACACTTGGGGCAATCGGAATCCCTTTGTGAGTGAAGAACCTGACATCGAGTGTCAGACAGAACTATTTCGTGGCAATCTCTGTGTGATTATGTTTTGATCTCAAACTTTATTGTAGTTGAGGCTATTGGGGCTTTTCTAGGAGGGTTTTGATCTGCGCAAAAGCATTCTGGGCGAACGGAGTTCTGTCAGGGGAGTTCTAGCTTAATTTATTGGGGTGATCGGGCATGCTGGAGCCACGTCCAGTAAAAGAAACTATTCATAAGTGAAGGTATTTTCTTTGTAAAGCTGCAGAAGCTTGGACAAGGCTTAAAAGTGGGATTCTTTCATGGACAGGACTAATCTCGAGGAGGACTAGCGACTAGCGCAGGAATCGGACCTCTATGCGATAGTGTTGGGACTGCTTGAGGGACCGCATCCCCTGAAGGGTTTGGATGTTTGATTAGTTCCGTACTTATTTGACTTTTTAGGTAGGGAATTGTCGTTGGGGGTTCCGGTTATCTAGTGTGGTCAGCAGCGTACGTGAATAATAGACACCCATCCCTGGTTCTTCAGCGATCCCAGAGGTGCCGACTCTCACGGCAGTAAGGGAATACTGTGGAGGTTATCACAAGAACTGTAGACAAGCTAATTTTTAATTATAGGCACAGTATTCCATATATTTTTTGTTATATGATTTGGTGAAAACTTCATGAGCAAATATTTTTAATTCCCACTCTAAGATCGTTGTTTAAGTCAACTTTCTTTCGTTTTCGGCAAAGCATTTTGAGGTCTCACCTCAACTTCACAAGGCATAATACTACATTCTATTTTGAGTCGTGCTCGTTTATAGGTTTACACCACTTTCACTGAGAGCTTCGAGTGCTTGACACTTGGAACTGATAGGTCACGGAATCTGGGCTCACTATTGTTGCACTTCAAGATTTAGAGCTTTCTTGAGGCTGTGTTTACTCAGGTTCAACCGTGGAGCCCAGACCACCATGCCGTAGGGTCCCCCAGCTGAGTAATTGGGCAAATACATTCCCAGGCGGGCACACCACAGCAAAGAAAAAATTTACATGACGACAACTGTGGGCGGTAAAGGGGGGAGGAGCCCCTGCAGCATTACGAGCAAAACTACGGGCTTTATTGATAATCGCTCACTACGTTACAAGAAGAGCTCCTTGAAGCACATCAACTTGCCGCAGAGAGAGAGCGGGCATGCAGCGCTTTGTATGCATCATCCTGGAAAAAATAACAGGTCTATATCAAGAATTGACTGTAACAGGAGCTAACTTAAAGCGCCCAAGTGAGTGGGCAAAACAACATCTAGGGAGAACAAAATGGTAACTTTGGCACTCGGAGGAATGACGCCTCAGGGAACAAAGGAATCTTGTGGCCCCAAAGCAATGTCTTTTAAAAGCTAGAGAGACTAGTGTGAACTTAGAGAACAACAGCAGAATAACAACACAACAGTGAGACACTGCATCACCTGCTGCACAAACACTAGACCGACATACAATATGTGTAACAGAGTTGAAAGCCTGTCTACACCAAGCAAACAAGGCTATGACAACAATAAAGAACAGCTGGAGTGTAGCTTACAAGACAAATACGCAGCGTAGCTTGAACTAAGTACTACACTACAGAACCTGGTGGAACCTTAGGTGGAACTTCAAGAAAAGGCTACACACTACGACGACTTAGAAAAACCTCGCGAACAATTTGGTGTTTAGGCTTTGAACAGAAAAGGCGCTTCAAGCGTGAGCAGCTTCAAGAGGCCGCAAGGTCCACAAGTTGCACAACTCTATAGATACTAAAGAAAAACCTTATTGGTGTAGGTGGTAAATAATGATTTTGATAATACCATAAAACAGGCCTTAAAAAATATGTAAAGCAATGATAAGTGTGGAGAGTTTGAAAAAAGCTTTGAGTTTTTCATATGGACCCTGGGCATACATGGTGGACCGCCCCACACAGAGGAAGCGGTGACCCTCGGGATCAGACAAAGGAATTCTGCGGTTACTCTGGCGAAATAATACCAGGTTTTCCTGTCTAACTATTTTACTTTATGCAATGCAAATTTCCGAATTTTACACCTTAAACATCCAACTGTAATTCCTTTTGATTGACCACTGCGGCCCCAAACCCTGTCCTCCCACCAAATACTGGTGCGTCTCTCAATACCCTTGAGCTGTGAGGGTTAGGGGCGAAAATCCCTTTCTTTGCAGCCCATAATATATTTAAGTAAGTTTATTTTTTTAGGACATATTGTTTAGGGTTCCCCAGAAAAGCTGTTGCTGCTTTCCGGAGAGGCTTTACACTAGGATCCGCAGTTAACGTCAACCAACTTGCTATTTATATATAGCTCACGCTTGCCCCGCCAGTTGTGGCTCCGAGAAACCGCCGAATCAACGGAAGACAACATATTGCCAAGGCTCTAGGGGCCTCAAAGGAGCTCTGGTTCTGCTGTCCTGTGTAGCATCGAAAGAGATGAAGGGCCTTCTACTGCTGTCAGTGCTCCAAAGCCTCTTGGGCCTGTTTCAGGCACAACAGACAAAAAACCAGACGATACTAGATCCAGCAATTGCCGACGTCAGGAACACTGAAGGTAAATAACAAACACGCCGTACAGGCTTTCCGGTGGCATCATAACAGCTTCCCTCAAGCCCGCAGACACTTCTTACTAGCTCCATTAGCGCGGTAACGATAAAATACAAGGGTTGCGTAGCAGCGTAAAACAAAGAAAGCATGGAGCAAGTAAGGTAAGCAACTCAATATTATTGTGTTAGCGTGACACAAAAAGGCAGGACGTTGCTTAGTTAATAGCCTCTTGGACTAATGGATGTTGTGGCTGGGAGGTGCCTGCAGGGCGGGATGGTTTGGCAGTAGAGGTGTACTCTGAGGCCTTGGTGGTATGCCCTGGAGAAATGTTTAAACTGACGGCTATTCTCAAGAGCGGCCGTGTCTACCCTCTGCCCAAGCAGCCCGTATGGCTAGGGCTTCAGCTCCTGCCGGCTGGTCAGACTCAGGTGTCTTCAGAGCCCGAGGGACCTGAGTTGCTGTGGGAGCAAGTGAAAAATGGAAAAGTGAGCTGGGCGGTGAAACTAGCTGATGAGGGAGAGTTTCGTGCCGTCGTGCACGCTCGTACCCCTTGCAATGCTAATGATCAGAAGATAAAGAAGGATGTCTCGCATTTATGCTTCCAACCACTGCCACTGAGGCCGGAGACTGAGGTTCTCGTCAAAGTGGCTCAGGTGTTTGCTCAGCTGGCAGTATCGTGGCAACTGCCACAGACGGTGAAGGCACTGTCAGACTTGAGTGCCGCACCGCAAGGCATGCTCAAGGTGTCAGCGTGGGCCCTGGATGGCTCTGTGGCGCTAAACGACTTCACGGGCCCTGTGCAGCTCGTGGCAGTAGACGCCCGCAAAGGCGGGTATTCACTGCTACAACGAGTTTTGGGGGGAACGACCAGTGTTATTGCTGAGAATGGGGTCGCTGCGTTCCCCAGGCTGCGACTGCTGCAACCAGGAACCTACAAGCTTGTTGCTCTCGCCGATGGCGCACAAGCGGCAGAAACAGCTCCTTTGATTGTTACAGCTGCACCACCCCGTTTCCTTAGGTGCGTTTTCTTAGAAAACACAGTAAGGCATTCTAAGGTCACAACAAAAAGTCGTCTGTCTTCTACCTTGTTAGCTTGATTAGGAGGACTCCAAACGCGTCGTGTCTTTAGATGGCTTAGATGAGGCAGTGGGGTTTTTTGTTTTGCTGAGCCACCTGTTCACTGACGCATAAAAAACTGCTCTTCGGCTGCCTTGCATGGAGGTGGCAAACAGTTACTTGGGTATCTGTGTAAGGGGCCCTGCGGTCGACGGGTGTTTCAGATTTTGTGAACAACCGCCAGCGGTGGTGTTCCTCTCTTCGCCTGTGCCGCTGAGGGTTGCGGTGGAGATACTAACCGCGAGTGGTGAAAGGGACACGAGCTTCGAAGGGCAGGTCGAGCTGCAGCTGTATGTAGACCCCGATAAGCACAATTCATTCCAGCAGCGACACAAAGTGGGATGCCACCTCGGGCTGTGCCTCTGGAGTCATCTGGCCCTAGTGGCGGCCCCAGGCCAGCATCGCTTGCAGGCAAGGGTCGTGAAGCAATCCGTTGATAGGGACTCTGAGGGAACGCCAGATATTAGGGTAACGCCACAGCCTGCGTTTTCGGCTCCAATTGTTTTTAAAACATTGAGCAAGCCCGTTTCTCAAAGTACTAATAAGCCACCTCGACCTTCAGGTGAAGAAAACGAGGAAGAAGAAGGTTTCGTCAGGTCAGCTGGTATATTACCTTGCGTCGTTGAGTTTTCAATCATTTAACTTTCCTGGCACCTTGGTTTTCGGTGTCGAAGCCTCATGCAAAGTTGCGTGTTTCTGGTTGCGGGTTTTCTACAAGGTTCGTTCAGAGGCCTCCTACCGCCGTTAGGGTGGGGCAGCTGTGGGATCTTGAGGTAGCTGTGGGCGCCAAATATCTCAGTCTCACTGAGGTCGTACTTCTGGAAGAAGGGGCGAGGCGGGAGCACTCAGGCTTTGCGGCTTCAGCAGCTCGCAGTGCTTGGAGTAGCTGGGTACACAACAACAGTTTAGCCCGCATACTGAGGCGGAGTCAGGACCGTCGTCATCTCTGGATGAAGAAGCAGCCTATAGGAAAACCTATATCTATGGCAGCGCAGCACAAGATAGAAATTTCCGTAGGAGATTCTTCGCATAAGGAATCAATTCTACTAAGTGGAGAGACAGTGGGTACCACTAACCAGGAAGGAGTGGCGGTATTAAGTGGTCTAGCATTGTGGCTTCAGGAAACTAGTGCCGCTTTGCCCATTCAGAGCTTGTGGGTAAAGCTGCGTGCAGTGTGCACGACTTGTGAAACCTCCAGAGGCGTGGCTGCGGTGGAGAGCTCCAGAATTTACCTTAATACATCTGCCGCAGTAGGTGTGTATGGCGACTCCGGGGCTACCCTTTCTGCCATTATGCGTTGGCAGTCATCGCAGCTCTTTGCCATGAGAAGGGATAGCAACGACTTTGCCCTAGTGCTTCCTGGGCGTCCGGCACAAATTTGCTTGCAGCTCTTTGACAGACCTTTCGTTGATGTGCTGATTATAGCTGAACACACGGCAGGGCTCTTTTGCCTGGGGGCCTCCAGTATCCGCGTGTCTCCATATACCTGGCCACAGCCCGCCTGCTGGCAGTTCACAGCTGCACGGCATCTGTCCCAGCAGACACCGTTTGGGACATATCAAAAAGTAACCTTCCAAATGCACAGTATAGATACCGCATATAACAGCAACACTGGGCTGAGCTGGGGGGGCATGGCGGCCTCTGATGGGTCTGTGACCGTCGTTGTTTTGCCCCCCCAAGTCACCATAGGGCGCGCCAGGTTTCTGCATTTCTTGCGAAACCCCGTTCCCCGCCAGGCTGGGGTCGTGGAGGGCAGGAAGGTCGAAGATCCAACGTGGATAGAGGTGCGGCGAGGCCCGCTTCAGGGTCGTGGTCGTGTCTTGTTGCTCCCTCCAGAGATTGTGCAGCGAGAGCAGCGGGCAGAGTCTCCGGTTGTGGCCCTGGAATGGACGGAACTGGAGGTGGATGCTTCATTGCAGTGGAGGCACGCAGTTTTAATGACTGAGCTGCTGCCACCACAAACGCCAATTCACTTGGAGATCAGATCAGTTGGGCGTCTCTTCACCGGAGTGCATATCACGGGCAGATGTGTCGACACTGACGCTGGAGGGGTTCTCTTGGCAACAGTTGACGAGGTTCTTTCCATACCTACGCAAGGCATACATTTGATATCTGAGGAAGAAGACCATAACAACAATAAAAGCAAGGGGTGGAAGCAACTAGACCTTCTACTTGACTGGGAGCAGCTGGATCCTGAAAGTGCGGGGCTTCTCCAGCATCACGTCGTTTGCGAATTCCGTGCTGCAAACGACAATAAAATGCAACGGCTGCGGTTTATGCCTAATTCGTCGGTGGATATAATAGTCGGTGAGCTTTACAGAGATGGCATGTATCCTTGCCTCATTTCTCAACAACGTTGTGTTTTTCCCTTTTTTCTTTCAGTAAAAGTGTTACCTTTTCATAGCGCGCTACCCAGCAATCCACAGTGTGTGCACTCGCAATATCTGTTTTACAGTTCGGCGCCAATGTGGAAAAGGGGAAATATTTTTGTACAAAAGCAACTCATGCATCCCTTGCCCTGAAGGACTTGAGTGCTCGCTTGGCATTGCAAGGCCGTGCATGCCTGGAGAGATCAGCCCAAGAGGAAATATTCTTTGCCAATCCGTCAGACCGTAAGATGTTCAACTATCCCTGACCCTTAAGCATTTATCCCTTAGCTCAATACAAAGAGCCCCAACTCCTTAGTACTAAGGTTGCTATGCAGAGCGGCAGAATTTAGATGCGGATACATCGTTGCTCTACTTGGAAAGTAAAGTGGTGGAAGGCATTGTTGCTTTATAAACAGTCTGTTTGCGGTTTCATGCAAACGGTAGAGCCTCGTTGCTATTGCTACTAGTGGTTTTGTTTATATGAGTGCAGGCAGAGGAACGCAAGTGAGGAGACGGATATGTTGCCGACACTTACAGGATGTCCTCTCGGGCTGCACCTCCTACCAAGCATTCAGGGACCCCCAGTATGTGACATATGCCCAGCTGGATTCTCATGCCACGAAGGAAAAATAAAACCGTGCAATATCGGCACGTACGCCGCAGTAGGCAGTGGATTCTGCTCTCCTTGCCCGGAAGACGCAGTCTGCAGCCACCCAGCGGAACCCCCAACGAGCTGCCCATTTGGATGGCAACGTAGAGGAGAGGCGCCAGAATGCACGCCGTGTCCCCCTGGCATGATGTGTAACGGCTGGAGCGAATTTGTCACAAGAGGAATGGATGGCGTGGAGTGCCCTTTGGGAACTTACACAAAGGCAGGCTACCCTGGTGTCTGTATCCCCTGTCCCCCTGGCTTTCAATGTCCAGAACCCACCAGAGAGCCTCAGCCGTGCCCCCCAGGGACAAGCTCGCTGGGCGGAGAGCGTAAATGCCGTTCCGCTTCTGCTGGACTAGTAGTCGTCAAGGGCAAGGAACATCTCCCTCCACAACCCTGCGAAGATGGTCTGTTGCCCATCGAGGTGGAGGGGATCTGGCTGTGCGGTATTGACTTTGAAGAAAAGACTTCCATTCGCCAGCAAATTCCCATGGCTTTACGTTCGTCTCCCGCAACTGCTTCTAGATCAACAACTATATCCACCTTTATTGATTTGTGTACAAGCGAGTTTATGGACCATTCCTGGTGTTCCAACAAAGTTTTTTCTAGTACAAAATTTTGCCCATTTTACAAGAGCCAGCAGGAGAAGCCTTTCACTAACTATAAAAACGTACCCTATACTCCTCGTGCTGGGGGATTCTCCGAGTACTACACCTCCTGTGGCTACGCATCTGCGACTAATCTGGCGGCAGACAATAGAAACGTAAGTTATCGACCTGTACGCATTCCGCGCAGCTCTTAGTCCAACGTCACACCTCCGTCCAGCTTTTACGAAGACGCTACTGGGGCGCTAACGGTCTTGATACCTGCACTTTGTTCTGGGATACTGCCCACAGCCTTCTTGCTTGGCGAAAAGCATTAGTAATCCTTACGTGGGAATGGTGGCAGGAGACGAATACTTATGTCATATTGGCTAGTAGGTCGTGTCGTGCAACTCTCTATATGGCCCTTGGCAACAAAGACTTCCTCCTAATTAAGCCTCGGTACATCTTAGAAACCCCTCTAGCTAAATCATTGATGCCTATTGTTGAACCGATGCTCTCCTCATAATGCGATTTCTCTTCGTCAGCGCCTGCGGTCCTCCAGTGTGGCGTCCTACTCCACCAGGGTACTTTCAACTGACGTGGAGAGGAGGGGTAACAACAGGAAAAATGTATGACACCCCAAAAGAACATCGGTGTTGGCGGGGTCACTATTGCGCTGGGAAACACCACTGGCCTTGGCATTGCGTCCCGGGAACCTACGCGAACAAGGAAGGGACAGATTGCGTCAAGTGCCCAGCTGGCTGGCCTTGCCCTATGGCTCGCACAAACGACAAACAGCTGGTTATGCCTTGTTGGCCTGGCCATTATTGTCCTGAGGGATCTGCTAGTCCAACGGCACAGCCATGCCCGGCAGGAACGGTAAATCACAGCATTGCAGCAGGAGACGTCAGTGCATGCAAGCCATGCCCTGCTGGGTGGCTCTGCTCAGAAAGGGCATTTCAAGCTGTTGGATTTCAAGCTTGCCCTCCAGGCCACTACTGTGCCGAGGGGGCTATAGCGGCGACGCCCTGCCCAGCTGGCACCTACACACCATTTCCTGGGGCATCGGATAGAATGAAGTCAGCGAACAACTGCATTCCTTGCGTCGCTGGGTATTACTGCCTCGAGGGCAGCAGTCTTTTAAAAATGCTTTCGCAGCCTTGCTCCCCCGGTGACCTCTAAACGCCGTTCATTCCCTTGTAGTCACTTTTAGATATCACGGACTCCCTGATGCTTAAAACAAGGTGTTGTAGCGCGTTTTAGCATAACGGTCACTCCTTTATCCTTCTCAGCCACCATAACAAGCTGGTTATGGGGTGTCCCTGCTGCTGTAGGTCGGGTTTGTCCTGCCGGGACAAACTCAGACAAAGGGCCAAAATGCCCTCCCGGTTTATATAGCCCACTTATCGGGCTCACAGAAGAGTCGGAGTGTCTTCCTTGTAAGACTTCATCGATTTTTACAATCTGCCGCTGGCTTACACAGCACAAAATATAGCATAAGGATAAGATCTGGGAGCAATACCTTTTCAGCGTGGAGGAAGAGTATTGATAAGAAAAAACTTTACAACCGACTATTTCCTCAGGCCCAGCTGGACACTACTGCGACTATGGGGATGATGAAAACGCTCCAGACAAAGTTACAGGTCCTTGTCCTGGAACCAAAATGTCGTTGAACACAGGCAAATATGGAAAGGGGCATTCAAGACGGCCCATTAATCCTGAAGCAGGTGAATCTTACCATTCAAACTCTATAAAAAAGGCAGGAGCAGTGAGTTTATCGGAGTTGAGCGGTGCAAACAACGGAACAAAATGCCAGCAGCAACACGAAGTCGGAATGACATTGCCATGCCTCAACGAATATCTTCCGCGTGCCTGGGTGGAGAGTGAATGCGAGAATTTACCCGAGCGTGGTCGTTACTGCTGACATGGCCAAACTGTTCTTTTGCTGAGGCCAAGACAGCAGGTGTAATTGTCGGCCTTCCGCTTCAGGCATCGACGCCCAGTGTGTTCCATGTGTGGAGGGCTACTACTGTATTGGCGGAGTGCCGTTTCCGTGCGGAAGGGGAAAATACTCTGCTGGTAATGGAGTTTGTCTCAAGTGCAAAGCGGGCCGTTATTGCTCGGACGAAGTAACAGGAACTGAGAAAATGGAGAAGCAGAAGTGTCCTGCTGGAACCTATTGCAATGAGGGGGTTGATTCTGTCCCTATACCAGCCAGTCATCCTTGTCCTGCAGGTAACTACTGTCCTGAGGTAAGGGTCAGCCTCTTCCGTTCAGGTTGCACTGCAAAATGTCGGAGCATCTTGCTCTTTAAACAGCAAGTCTGACACTTGGGGTTCTAGTGGAGTGGTCCCAGAATAAAGTATCCTTAACCGCCAGGCGGACACCTGTTTGCCTCTAGAGAACCTGAAAGTCAAAACTGTCAACCACGCCAAAAACTTTTCACTCATGTGCAAGCATCCAGCTGGTTAGTGTGTCTCATCACAGTTCACGTTGCCTCCAAAGCTTTTCAAAGAATGCCTACAGGGGACGGCCACTCCGATCGGATGTCCGGCGGGGACCATAAACCCGAAGATCGGCCAGGTCAGCTGAGTGCTACCGTTGTGACAGCTCTTAAGCAACGTATGCCATGGCGAATTTTCTTTGTTCTTCCCTTTTGTTAGTTGCATGAAAGTGGCCTGGCTCTGTGTGCACATTATGGCAGGCAGACTCAACTGCTTGTATTCCTGTCCCTGCCGGGCAATACGCTTCAAAACCCGGACTTGCTGAGGCTGAGGGATACTGCAACAAAGGATACTATTGCCCGGAAGGTTCCACATCGGCACAAATGAAGCGTTGCCCAGACGGAAGCTACGGGTGGGCAAAAAGCTTGCAGGCGGTATAACTCTTCAACAACTAGTCCCTGTTCACCGTTGGGGGCAACTGGCTGCTCCGAAAAACAATAGCACAAGCAACAGCAAGGGTTTGTTTAATATTTCAAGTAATCCAAATCATTAGTGCCTCATCTCCACCTCCAGACGTGGAATGCTTTTCAGGGCTCAAACAGGGGCAAAAAATGAAGACGAGTGCGATAAGTGCCTACAGGGTCTGTCTGCCGTGCCCAGCGTTGAACAAAAGCTGGCTTAAAGCTCCGTAATAAAGTCAGTGCCGTGTAACACTTGGTGAAACCGCATCCCGTGTGTTGTTCGTGCAATGCGTCAGGCTACTACTGCCAGGGGAACTCGCAACCCAACGAGTGTCCTGAGGGGCACTACTGCATGCTCGGCTCTGTTGAACCTACAAAGTGCCCCGCTGGGACTTTCAGCACCACAACGGGGAATACGTCCATTTATGATTGCACTTCCTGCCTCCCCGGACACTACTGTGAAACTGAAGGTACTACGTACTCTCCGTCCAGCGCCATGAAAATGCGCAGCCGGTTCGAAAGAGCGTACAAGTAGATACATACCTATAGCGTGCTTATTTTCCGTAGTTTAGCACGGAAATAAAGTTCTGTACTGTTGTCTTCTGAGATCTCCAGACACACACCAGGCCAATCTTTTCTCCTGAGTGTTTTGAGGTGATTAATGATGTGCAGGGCTTTCCAGTCCAACTGGAACCTGTCTTGAGGGGTGAGCTCTGCCAACGCTACACCTATTCGGCATCTTTTCTACATAAACTGTTGATGCTATCAAAGATTATTCTTTGCAAACAGCACTAAGCAACAACTCTTGCGAAGATCCAGAGTTCCGATTCGTGGGGGATATTTCATCTATTCACATCAGCTGAGTACGAAGTTTCATGAGAAAAAAAGCACGAGATATGACTGTACTGCGCACACACAACTTTCCCTAGCCTCCACTGACGGTTGATTGTAAACTAATTTCAGGTATATGTGTTATGGGGGAGCTTCATCGCCAACGCCCACAGATGGAGAGACGGGAGAAGTCTGCACACCTGGCGGCTACTGCAAAGCTGTAGGCTCTCTACCAGTGGCACTGCTTCCAGAGCGCCACTGTCGCTGATCTATGACCAACGCCCTTGCTTGTGACAGGCGCGTGCGATTCCAAATATTTTGTACAGTTCGGGTGTGATCACGGTCATTTGTAACTTTGACGTCTTAGTGTATCCCTTGTTGCGCCGGCGTCTACAGGGGGCAACGACAAAGTCATATTGCCCTGCTGGGAAGTATAATCCAAATGAGGGAGGATCATCTGAAAGCGATTGCATAGACTGCCCCCCAGGCTATGTGTGCAGCGGAAGCCACTCCACCGAGCCTGATGGACCGTGTGCACCTGGGGCCTACTGCACTAAGGGGGCCGAAACATCGAGGTAGGTAGCTTTGACACCTGACTTATTTCCGCCTTGGTGGGGGGAAGCAAATAAGCGCAAGGAGTGTTTCAACCCCTGGGCAGCGTTGAAAGAATATTGAAGGCAAATTCTTTGAATGAACGCACAGTTGGCTGCCGTGATCATTTACGAGCCTTCTTCCTCCTCATACTTGCACACGGGGTTAGATAGATGTACGGAAATAATTCCTTCTTGCATGTTTCGCTGGCGTGTCAGCTTTACACCTGGCATGCTGTTTTTGACTCGCCAGACAACATGTGGCGGAAAAAGGCCATTATGCTGCCGAAGGCTCTGACAAGCAAACCCCCTGCCCGGCCGGAAGCTTTTCCCCACATGAGGGACTAGCGGAGTGTTACCTTTGCGCTCCTGGGTACGTTGAAAAAGCAGCTGTCAGTTGCATTACGAACAGAATTATTGAATGGACAAAATTGAGGCTTCCCAGAGGCATGCTGAACCAGCTACAGCCCGGCTTTGCACCTCAGCTAAATAAAGGGTGGCGTTCGTTTGATTTGCCGTGCTGGACTGCCACACAGATGGGTAACCGCTTCCCCAAATACGGAAAAGTGTGTTGCCTGTGGTTATGGGAAGTACTGCCCTAAATTGGGAACAGCTGTCGAAGAGCTCTGCCCCGTTGGAACCTACAGGGATACCGGATTTGGTTCGTCACTTACAAGTTGTCATGAGTGTCCGCCATATAAGGCCTGCACAACCCAAGGTAACACGGGACAGCTTGGGAAAAGTCTGGAAGATTGTGAACCTGGGTACTACTGTATATACGGTTCGACATCTACCCAGCCATCGACAACTGCCCCAGAATACGACAACAAGAAGGCTGGACCATGCCCCCCAGGGTTTTACTGCGAGCAAGGCAAACCCCCTATGCCCTGTCCAAGAGGAACTTTGGGCCTTCAGGAGCGGCAGGGTAGCGTAGACCAGTGCACCAAGTGCCCCGCAGGTACTCTTTTCAAAAGTGCTAGCAGATGAGCAGAAATTGCTGTGAAGCTCAGAAACACTACTGCTGGCCTTTAGTCTTTGTACCAAGCTAGCCCATCACTCTACATATACCTTGACACTTGCTCCCTTTGCAAAGCAAAAGGGGCACAGAATATTCCGGGTGCTGGGCCGTTGCAGGAAAAGTGTGCCAGGCGTTGGGAGGATTGGTTGATGTTCTGTGCCCTGAAGGGTTTTTCTGTCCTGAAGGAACAATCAACACCCAGAAACTAGCGAATTTGTGTCCACAGGGTAAAGCTTGCCCAGTCGGAAGCCCCACTGGGCAGGAGTGTTCTGCAGGCTCCTTTGCGCCTTTCGGTGGCATGTCAGCGTGTCTAAAGTGCCCATCCGGATTTTTCTGTGAAAACTCATCTGCCGACTTCAAGCAGCAGCCTTGTCCAGCAGGCCACTTCTGTGTCACAGGTACAGTTAGGCACAATATCCTGTAAATGAGTCTGCACCAAAGCCGCAGAAAGCTTTTTTTATGGCTACGATTTCTTTGATGATCTGCTGCGGTGCCATGTTTGGAGTGCAGCGACAACTATTGCGAGTCCTTGCCCAATCGGAACTGTGGGCCTGACCGAGAATTTGTCTAACAAATCGCTTTGCATTGCTTGTCCGCCTGGTCACTACTGCGAGACAGAAGGAATGTGAGTTAAATCCCTTTTACTCCCCAGGCCAAAAGCCCACTATACAGTGAAGAAAGAAAATGTCCCGCTTTTATTTGTAGCTCTTTTAGGTTGATAGGCGAATGTACGCAGCGAAAGCGAAACCAGCATTGTTCCGTGCCCCGAAGGCACTTTCTGTTACCCCGGAACAAAAAGCCAAAAAGAAGGTTTGGAGGAGTGCCCAAAAGGGTTTTACTGCCCAGAAAAAGCAAGCGCTCCAATCCCTTGTCCGGCAGGCAAGCTGTGCACTACAACCCGTCTGGGAGAACCGGATGGAGACTGCCCTGCAGGCAGCTACTGCAAAGTGCCCGACGACAAGTCTACTGAAACACAGGAAACACAGGAAGAGCAATGCCCTGCTGGGGCCTACTGCCCCGAGGGATCAGCCAGCCCGTTGCTATGCCCAGTTGGTACAAGCTCAGACAAGCTGGGAGCGGAGTCTGCATTATCGTGTACAGCTTGCCGTGCCGGAAGGTCTGTGTTATGTCAGGGAAATCGGGATTTCAGAGGGTTTCAGTTTGTCTCTTCAACACTACAATTTTCCTTTGTAATAGCCATGCCTGCCTTAAGGAGATTTGATGTTTGCACATTGCTTTCAAGCTTGAATGCCAATAATTTAACACAGAAGATTATTCTTAATGGCTCGCTTTGCTTTCAGCTACTGCGGAGTTCCAGGACTTACTACACCAGAAGGCCTATGCAGCCCAGGATATTACTGCCCAGAGGGCAGTATTGTTTCAGAGCCACAGAATTCCAGCTGTCCAGCTGGCAGCAAGTGCCCTCCTGGATCAGCTGACCCAATAATCTGCGATGCCAAAATGAACGAATACCAACCAGCAGAAAGGCAGCAAACGTGCGAGATCTGCCCTACTGGCTTTGATTGCAAATCCACGAGTGCAGGCCTTTGCCCGACGGTACGCCAAAAGGCGATGAAAACCTTGATGCCGAATTGCTAAAACTGAACTCTGTAAAATCTTTGTCGGCACTTTATAAGTAGCTGACTGGTCGAGAAGTCATCAGCTGAGAGTCTTTTCAAGGCAACGATGTCTTGCTGTGAGACTGGTGCAGGGCCAGTATTGCCCGCCAGGCGTGGAAGCCCAAAAGTGCAGTACTGGAACGTTCAACCCGCTCACGGGGGCACAAAGCGTGGCATCCTGCCTGGCGTGCATTCCTGGGTGGGCTTGCTCCACAGAGGGTTTGGAAACACCAGACAAACAGTGTGCTGCAGGCTATTTCTGCACTTTAGGAGCCCATTCTGCCACACCAGAAGAAGCAGGGGTAAACCGGATGGGGTTTTGCACTGCGGGTTTTTTCTGTCCAATCGGATCCATTTACCCCGTTCCTTGCCCAAGCGGAAGCTACTGCTCCAACGAAAAAAGTGGTGCTGCTACGGGGCTGTGCGAAGCAGGGCATTATTGTGCCCATCATGCAACAGACCAGCGGTCTGCATCGATTCTAAACTTTGGACAGTGCCCGTCAGATATTAAACAGGGGATCTGTCCTGCTGGCACTGTCTGTCCCCCTGGTGCAGTCTTCCCCTTCAAGTGCCCTCCAGGTTAGCAAAGTGCACAGTTTTGTTCTACAATGAAGAACAACGCTAGCGTATTGCGAGATCTTCTAGAGATGCACTCGACCATACCTAAGCCTACAAAGCATTGATGCAGGCACTGCGGCTATGGAGATTTTGAAGGAAGACGTTTATTACCATTCCTGGGTTGGCTCAGGTACCATAAGGGAAACCTCGGGGGGAACCTCTTTTGACGAATGCAAACCTTGCCCTGAGGGCAGCTTTTGTACTTTCCTAGGGGCAACAGCTGTTACCTCCAGCAAATGTGTCGACGGCCGGTACTGTGCAAAAAGCTCACGGGTAATTCACTCATCTGGCAAAGGGCAAATGGGCTCTGGTGTCCCAGCATGTTGCTTCCAAGCCGCCTCTGCTTCTATCAAAGACGAACACTGCAATCTCACGCGCATGCGTGTAATTGCAGACAAAATTTGGTGTCCCATGCCCAAGTGGCAACTTTTGCACCGGCGAATTTTCAGCCCCTCAGAAGTGCCCCGTTGGGTAACGCAACACTTCATTGTAGCGACTGCAATGACCTAAAACTTTGCTGCCTAGCTCGGTATCCTTGAAATTTACATTGGATCCTGTATTTTAAAAAAAATGAAAACAAATGAATGCTTGTAGGGGTAAAAGCTGGCAGTTCGCCAAGCTCTACAGCCAGAGGGGGATCCCATGAGGCCACAACTCGCCAGTAGATTCCTTGGTGTAATCTGCATGTGTGTTAACTTTGTCCCAGGAGCTACCAGGCTTACATGGGAACTACAAGCTGTGAGAAATGCCCTTCAGGTATAAAGATTAAGTCCACTGGCTAAATAAGTCTCCAGAGGGGAATTGACGGGGTGCACTAAAGTAGGGCCTGCTGCGGTTTGTGCTCCGTGTTGACTAGGATTTAGCTGCAATGACGAGGGGACGTCAGAACCGGAGGAGTGCCCAAAAGGCTATACTTGCCCTGACGGAACAAAAATAGCCTGCCCAGCTGGAACCTACCTCGAAGTCACAGGCGGTTCGCAAAAGAACGCATGCAAACCTTGGTGAGGCACTATGCATTAAACATGCGGAGCAACTCACCACTGCAACGTGCTGTACTAGCCAGTCCTCTTCATGTGCAGTGGCTTGCAAATGGTTGTGACTCTTTGTTTTGTAGTCCCCATGGGAAAGCCTGCGAGGGAAACGGATTGGTTGATGCCTCCACTTCAAAGGAATGTGAGGCGGGCTATTACTGCCGTTTAGGGGCTCCGTCGCCGAGACCTACGGCGGTAACGTGTTCAGACGATGAAAAGACAGCCTGTCTCCCAGGTGCTAGGTGTCCTGTGGGATATTTGTGCCCTGCGGGATCTTCGGCTCCAGTGGGTTGCCCGCTCGGCACCACATTGACGACGGAGGGTGCCACCGACAAAAACGACTGCTTAGCATGTCCTATGGGTTTCTTTTGCCCTCCTGGTGGGGGCCAGTGGCCTTGTCACGACGGCTTCGTCTGTCTTGGAAGCGCCTCTATCCCAAGGCCTACTGACAACACAACGGGGAAGCTGTGCCCAAAGGGACATCACTGCAACGCTGGCACGGAAGCGCCCTGTGCCAAAGGTACATATGCAGACGTTGAGGTGAGCAAATTTTACTGGCCGAGAGTGACCTTGTTTTTTCAAAACTTTCTCAACTTTGCCGGCAGAGCATCGGTTGGTTGCTCTCGGCGGTGAGGGTTGCCAATCGGCAAGCTCCTGGGAACACATGCCACCTCTCTGTCTTTAGGGACTTGCCAAATGCAAGCCGTGTCCACCGGGATTCCTTTGCACCAACCAAGGCAAGCCACACTTCCAAGTTCATTGCATACAAAGGCTTCTTTGTTGACAGTCCCAGTTTTTTCTCAACTCCAAACGATGTAGTCATCAGAACACTGGAGTTTACCCACTAAAGACTCAGTCAATCTGGTTTCTTGTTCTAGACCGCCACTGCGTTCCCATCAAAGCGGTAGCCATATATATAACGGTTTTTAGGGGATTATGAGGGGTCTACGACGCCGTGTCCCAAAGGAAGCGCGTGCCCTGAAGGCTCACAAGAGGGCGACAAGTGCCCCGAAGGCACATTCAGTAGGGTCGAAGGCCTGCAAAATCTCTCTCAATGTTCAACCTGTCTTCCAGGTGCGTGCTGTTTCAAAGTAATGGTTGCTGTTTGGGTGGCGAGGCTGCTAATGCTGAGAAAACGTTTACTATGCACGTGGTTATAACTTGTGGTTGTAACTTGTCATGCAGCCGTTTGGTATAGCAACCATGTTGTGGCGGCTGCTGCTGCTTTGACCACGCAGCACCCTTTCTTTCTGAGCCGAATGTGCGTAAAACAATCTTGAAGCAAGCCGTTATGTGGTTCTTTCATTAGGGAAATACTGTGACAGCAAAGGTCTAGAAGAACCTGCAGGCATTTGCGAGGCAGGTTACTACTGCCAAGCCGGTTCAACGACGTCTAAGTATGAGGTGCAGGTGTGGCCAAATGGCAGCGGCAAGTGCCCTCCAGGTCACTATTGCCCCGAAGAACATGTGCGTAACATGCCAACATAACTCGTTATGTTTACTTCCATTACTGATAAGAAAAAGCGAAGAAATGACACGTTATGATTTGTCTACATCAGCGCATGTTGTTATCAGGTCAAGGTGGACAGCTTCTTTGTTTGCAGGGAGCCCCTGAAAGGTGCCCTCCAGGGACTTTCAACCCAAATTGGGGAAGCCAAAGTGTTGATGAGTGCTTGCCTTGCACCAGTGGAAGGTTTTGCGGAAGTTGGGGTCTCAGCTCTCCAGAAGGCCAATGCAATGCAGGCACGCCAAACGGGCGGCGGACGGATAGAAGGGAACATTAAAGGAGACACCATTTTGGAGTCTTTGCACTAAAATATAAATCCACCATTCCGGGAGGGGGTTACAAAACTATGTGTTGCTTGTTCGTGATGTGGTGTGTTAATCATGACTAGAACTCGCATTGTGCTTGTTGACAAACGATGTTTGCAGGCTTCTACTGCACAGAAGGATCCACCACATCGACTCCAATCAAAGAAACAACTGGCGACATTTGCCCAAGCGGCCACTATTGTGCTGAGGGTGAGGAGCCTATCATTTTGTTCTGCCTTGTTGTCGGCGTACCCGTAGCTGAATATGGGCTGGCGTTTGCTCACACGCTCGCTTTTTACACGTGTTGCCACGGCTTTGCACTTTCTTATGGGGGTAAAATAAAAATGGGAGTGCTTTTGTTTTATAATGGGTTGAAAAAATTTTGTCAATGCGGCTGGGCAACCCAGCAATCTGAGCACATCCTTTGCTGGTAGTGACTGATGCGCTGGTGAGGCCTCGGCATATTTTGTACGGCGCTTCATGGGATTGAGGTTGCAGCTCCCTTTAGATTGTGTGATCCAAACCAAAGGCTCTTCCCAACCAACGCCTTGCCCGTTTGCCACATTTAGCGCCTATATCGGTGAGTTTCTTGTTTGCTAGATTCCCTGTTCTCAAAAAGGCCGCAGAACTACTTCTCTGTATGTCGTAGCAGCTGCCTTGTGAAAACCGATGATTGAGCTATTATCATTCCTTCCGCTGTAACTGGTCTATTTTAGGTGCAACAGAATGCTTGCCATGCCCAGCAGGATACGTTTGCACAGAGGGCTCTGCAGAGCCTGCAGCCTGTCCAGCGAGTCATTACTGCGAACAGGGCCAGCAGCCAAAATTGTGCCCTGGAGGAACAAAATCTACAGCCATCGGTCTTTCAGAAGAAGGACAGGCAAGCTCAGTTGTTAAGAAAAGATTTAGCGACGCCCACTCCTAACTCCTATGCGGCATGGGCGTCACAGTGCCTATAAGTTTTCCAGGTCAGGATACAGCAGACGAAGGCATGCAACTGGTGCTACGGTAATTTGCTGCCCATACGTAATCATGTGAGGCGTGTTTCAGTGCCTTGAATGTGGCGTGGGAGAAGCTTGTGACGGGAAGCGCTCTGTGGGGCCTTGCGCGGAGGGTTTTCTGTGCCTTGCGGGGGTGGGGCCTTCCCAGTCACCACCACTGTGGCACAACTACTATTCTACCTCGGCAGTCCAAATTGGGGGCCCCTGCCCAGTTGGCCACTTCTGTCAAGAAGGAGCAAATGTGCCAACCGCTTGCCAACGAGGCACTTCCACAACAGGAGAAGGTGGCAGGAGTGCAAAAGACTGCGTATCTTGCAGTGCAGGATGGTACTGCAGCCTCAATTCCCCAGTGAGTCTCCTTTGCTGAATGCCAATTTTATCACATCCACAATGATATATGGGGATAGTCCGATACGTTAAAAGGGTGCAGCAGGAATGTATGTTATCAGCATTCCTAGAGGACTGTTTTCTTTGCGAGTTCAGGAAGTGCTTGAGTGCTCAGCTGGCTATTATTGTCCCCAAGGCAGCATAAGCCCATTGGCCTGTCCAGCAGGCACATATAGTTTATCACCAATGGCGACAGGCCTTGATGCCTGCGTGAAATGCCCTGCTGGCTATTTGTGCATGTCGGCAACTGCCGACTTCTCACAGTCGCCCTGCCCAGTTGGCTACTTTTGCCCCGAGGGATCTTCCATGGCCTCACCATGTGCAGTAGGCACATACGGTGTTATCAGCAAAGCAACATCTGCCGACGATTGCCGCAAATGCCCTGCAGGCAAGCTGCTTATGCCAAGCCTCTTGCTTATGCAGCACATCTATCTAGAATGACTGTGGTGATGCAAGACAAATAACTAGCATATGTCATGTAACGCCCCACGAGAATACCATGTGACACATAGCAGATGATGTTGCTTGTCGTTGCATTGCTGGGCTTACGGAAAAGATTTGGTGGCAGCTAACTGCTTCGGGCAAGACTTTACTTTGTTTTGGTGGTGCGCATGGACGTGGCTTACAGGATTCTTTTGTGAAGGAGCTGCTAATCCTCCGTCTCCATGTCCGGCCGGAAGATTTTGCTCACAGAATTCTGGGGAAGCAATTTTGTGCCCTTCTGGCAGCTATTGCCCCGGAGCTACGGAGCAGCCTCTAACATGCCCAGAGGGCTTCCACTGTCCCGAAGGCTCAGCACACCCTGATCCATGCCCCGCCGGCGCTGTTTGCCCATCAGGGATTGAGAAGCCCATTTTATGCCCTTCTGGAACATACAGAGCCTTTTCTGATTATTGCATAGAAAATCCTTCCACCAGCTTATGCTGCGAGAGCTGCCCTCCGGTGAGCTATTAAGATCTGCTAAGACTTGCAAGCTTTAAAAGCCAACTCATTGAGATAACGAGGTATCCTCCTTTCGCGGCTAGCGGCCAGAAAAGCCGCGATTAGACCGGACCTGCAAGTATTGTGACGGCTGAACTCAGGGTACCTTTGCTCCCTCACCTGGAGCGTCCGCTTGTGAGCCGTGTCCTACCGGATACTTGTGTTATGGTGGGACTGCCACCGATGCCCCCCAACTTCCAGATGTTGATAAAGGCGAGCCGTGCCCTGCTGGACACTACTGTCCATCTGGGAGCTCTGTGCCTAAGCCATGTCCAGCCGGAACCTACAATGACCAAGAAGCGGGCGGCAACCTTTTAGAAGCCTGCAAACCATGCGATCCGGACACCTATTCAAATAGTTCCGGCCAGACAGGCTGTTTTTCTTGTGGCACGACGTCGACTGCCGAGGCAGGACAAACGACGTGTTCTTGCCTGGGGGCTTACCGCTGGTTCCAGCCCAGCCAGGGCTCTTGCGTTTGCAAAGGCGGATACGAAAGCTACGACTCCACTGGGACTTCGCTGTCCAACATCGACTCTGAAATGGACTGTCAGCCTGTCGTCATGAACAACTGCAGCGGATCAAAGCTACACCAGCTCATTAATTCGCCTAACGAAGTACGCGACAAAGATGGCTTTTGTATCACCCCATCAGTGTGCAAGGAGAGTTGCCCAAGCGGCACAGGGGGCTTCTCCCTCATGGCAGGGCAGTGCCTCTGCCTGCCTGTCAGAGACGCTAATGTCATCTGCGATGCCGAATGCAAGTAGGGAATAAAATGCCGTCTTGAAAATAGATTTTGTGAAAACCATTTGGAGAATTGGATCACATCGAGAGGCAATCAGGATATTGGAACAAGCAGTGGAGGGTGCAATGCACCACTTTTCTGTGTGTTCTCAGGCGTCGAGCAACTCTGACACATTACAAGGACGGTGCTTTGGAATTTAGCAATAATGTAGATGGAACTTTAAGCCGGATACAGTTTTCTGATTTTTCAGCCAATGGGAGAGTACTGGGAGGCGTCGAGTGTTCTGCTGGAGGCTCATCTGACTGCGCAATACATTTCTTTAACGCTACAAAAGAAGGGATATTTGGACTTTTTAGCGCTCCAGAAAGTAGGCTGTGGTATCTTCCTGTTTGTACTATTTTAAAGGTTTCGGGGGAGGCAGGGTCAGGGTAGTTAGGCTCATCTGTTGCACGCATGCCTGAGCTATCTCTTGTGTTGCTCTGCTTTAGGCTTACTGAGTGAAGCACTGCGTCATAAGACTACGTCAGCCCCTAGCATAAATAGAGGCGTTTTCAGGCGTCTTGCCACATCAGACTCTGCTCCAGTAGTTAAGAACCCCGTGCAGTGCATGCAGCTGTACGACACAGCCGTCTGGTTGGTGCGTGAAGGCGTATACCCTGTTTTTTTAAAGGACTCTTTGCTCAACAGCAACGTCGCCATTGACATCTCTGCCTTTTCGGAGTTGCAGTCTGTTATGCAATCTCGGAGGGAAGCTACCGATGCCAGCACAACAAGCAACCTGGAAGTACGAGAACTCCACCATTGCCCCCGTAAATGCCTTGTGAACAGAACGCACCCAACCTATGCAGTTATAGCATTTCATGATAGAAGTTGGCAAGTGTGCCTTTTTTGCTGGTCCAGTGCTATGCCTCCTTTTCTGACAACTTGGCAAGCCCTCATCTAGCCATCATACAGATATGTTAGGCGGCACCAGAATTACGTCTGTCTGTAAATCAAATCGCCAGAACCCACAGGGTGAGAGATTCCTACCGCCTAGTTATCCTAAATATGTATCTGTGCTTCTTGATGAACGAAATAATTTTTTTTCTCAGTACTTCGCATATACATTTGGCGTTGAAGGCGTATTTGCATTTGGTAGCAGCGAAAACAACAGTGCGCAGGCGATTTTCTCTGTTCTCGGCAACGGTGTGCATTGTCCTTCCGGCACAAGGTCTGTAAGAACACTGCTTGCAGTACTTCATGTATTCCACGAATCGCCAGAAAATCAATTCTAGATGCAAAGAGCAAGTGCTTATGCAACATTCCATGCTGTAACGGTTACAGCCACCCGTTTCCGGCCTTAGTCTACGTCATCGCATAGATGGGTAATGCTGCGGACACGATTTCCGTTGGCAAGACATCTTGTGCTTACCACGTTTTTTGTTACTCTTCAGGTACCCCGAAACAGCAACTCCTTCATCACTGGCACGCCTTGGAGTGCAGCTACAGGATGAAGTCAATGAGGAACCGGACTTGACAATAGCGATACTGACGTTTTGCTGCCTTTTGGCTGTATTGGTACTTTTGCTGATGAGCATATCCGTCGCACGAAGGCTTCAGTACAGAAAGCGGCAGGCGGTTGACCAATTGGAAGCTGGCTCTAGACGAGACCTGCTTCTTGGTGCAAGGAGTGCAGCGCTAGAGGAGAAGAGAAGGCTAGAATCTTTACTTGCAGACTTAATTGAGCGGAGGCTCTGCAAACAAGAAAACCAAAAAGTGCTTGCACTAGGGCCTGAACAAGTGAAAAGCATGCTGAGCCACATACCCCAGGGTTCTCCCCAGCCTCAAGCCTTCGAAAAGGCTTTCGGGGCTCTTCACGAGTTGACCGTCAAGTTTAACTCATTTTCAACTTTGACAAAACGCCAATTTCAACACACCACCAAAGACATTGCTCTGGAAGCCAGTCAGCTGCAAAAGGAAATCCTCAGCATGTTGAAGCCAATCAAACAAAGGCTCCTGGTGTGTGGCACAGTCGTACTGTAGTACGTATAGGTAGACCGCCCTGTCTCTGCTGTAGGATAAAAAGCAATAGAAAAAACTGACGCTACACACTCCAGACAGCGATGATTGATTTTCTTTGCAGTATTTAGAGGAGTTAATACGTTTTGTCCAAAATAAACATTAAAGCGCTCATACCCAATTACCAAAGGTCAAGCAGCATCATCTCCACGAATAAGCTAACTAAGACGATAGAAGACAAGCACGGGCGTTCCTATCCGGCGAGCGTCCACTGTGAGCGCAGCATCGCGATCGGCTGAGAGGACAGATGGGACCTATGCTGAAGAACATTCATCAGCTGCTTGCAGACCTGCGGTCCGCTGATTTGTTTATCAACGCTGCGGCTTCTGGAAACGAAGGCGAAGACATCGAGGAGGGACGGCCTGCAGTGATTGTCAAGTTGCTTGTGTACTCCACCAACATCGGAGCTGCTGATAGATTTCATTTGCGATTGCTCAACGCTACTGTATACAGCATGCGTTTCATTGACCAAGAGTCAGATCGCTTCCACCTAGTGTCTGCTACGACACGACTGTTCAACTCCTACAGTGCGGCACTATGCGACCAAAAGCAGCAACCCGGGAAAGATACGGATGCAATGTCCGCGCAGAAAGATAAACTAATCCAGGAGGCTTCCCAGCTCCTCAACGAAAGCTGTAAATTATTAGCATGTGCTAGGGATGCAAAAGAATGCATGAGGGAACGTCTGATCAAGGACAAGAGAAGAGAAGATGAAATGCGAGTTGCTGCTCGCAAGCAGGAGTTTGCTGCGTTTGACAAGGAGGTTGCTTCAGCGATCCAAGAACTTATTGAGAAAGAGGACGCACTTTTGCAACTCCATCTTAATCGGCTCATTGGCATGGTATCTGTAGCTAAAGGGACACCTGGAGGGACGCAGAAAAACATGGATAAAATTTTTAAGGCTGTCCACGCTCACAGCAACGACTGCAGAGCACATTTCAAGCAGACAATCAAGGAATCAACTGCAACGCTGCAACGACATTTGAGTAAGGGCCACCGAACGCGAAGAAACCTCATGCACGTGCTTTTCGTACAGTTGCTTATTACTTGCAAACCTCGCGTGTTACATTCTGGAGAGCTTACCGTTGTTGGAAAGTCTTCTTGCTTGCAGCCGAAACTCTAGGGAACATCCAACTGGCTTCAGAAGCCCAGGAGCAGCAACGCAATGCTTTGGTTACCTCGCTGCTTGATCAAAAAGCTCGAGAAGAAGAAGAGTTCTTGGCAAGAATCCACCGTCTTGAGAGGCAGCTAGTCCTCATCACCACCCAGTTATTTATACAGAGTAACAAGACACTTGAAGAGAAAGCTTTTCAGGTGCAATAACTGCCCTATTCCTCGCATCACACGTTGCTGCCGGTAATTGCAACGATGCATAAACGCTCTGTATCAGGGCAGTTTATCGATTCATGAGCTCCATCACGACATATATCTACCTTGCCACCAAAGATTTGCAGCCTCAGTGTATTCTTATAGAATAATTAGGCAACCTGTGTTACACTACAGGCTGCATTAAATGGGTGGACAGGCGCCCTTCGTTCAGCAATGAGGGCAGAGGCCCTAAACCTTCGGCGGCAAGCCAAGGCAGGGACTCTTGAAGAATCGGATTACCGCCAACGCAAAACAGCTCTAGCTTCGTCCCTTGAAAGTAACCTTCAACAGCTTACGAGAGAGCAGTTTTGCGCCAAGGTTGCACGCATTGAGAACTTTGAGAGAGAAGCAATGAATGTCTACGAAAATCTGTGAGTTGCTTCACAAAACATTGAGGAGCTTATATGACAGTCAACGCACAAAAGTTGCATCATCAAGAAATAAAAGATCTCAAATAATTGGCTTCTTCAGACACGGTACCTGCCTTCATCTGACACATGTAGAGCCCCCCCCGCCTGTGGCACCCATCGCAGGATGGGGGCAATTAACAAGCGCCAACGGCTTGAAGAAGAGTTACGGAAGGCACAAGCAGATGCGTTTGCTCAGCTAGTATCCCGAAGGGTTAAACAAGCATGGCACAGCGCTGCAGTAGAGCGGAGGCTTTTACATCACTCCGTACTTGCATCTTGGGAGCGTGCTTCTGCAAGTCAGGAAAGGTTTGTGAACCCGGCCGATTTTGAATAGACTCTCCAGTCTCTCGTAACAGATAATAGGAAATAGCATTTTTCCACGAAAAGCATTTATTTCGTTTCTGTTATCAACTGAGCCGCATGTCCTATTGAAGCTGTTAAGTTTGATAAGCAGCCTTGTAGAAACATGAGATGTTTGTTTAGCTGTATGGATAGCTCTATCCTAGAGGTTTCTTGTAATCACATTCCACAGAGACAGCGGTATGACCAAAACAACTGTGCCTCCACTGGAGACCCTTGCATGCACACCTTATTTCTTACATGTTTTCCGAGATCTGCCAATCTTGTACTAAAACCATCTTGCCTGTACAAGCACCAAAAAATAATCTGCTTGGCCTAAAGCAGCAAATTGTGGCAAATGTGTTTATATGTGCTAACAGGATCTTCGCGTTAGAAGTTGAGCTGCAGGAGGTACTCACTCGGGAGCAGTTGGAGCCAACGGACACGGACGGCAACAGCGCTCAGCTGCAACAGACCTTAAAAGAAACAAAACAGCAGACTGAATCGGTGGTGGAGGAAATGATGGAAAAGTCACGAGGGCTTCAAAGGCAGCTAATGACACAAAATTTGGCTCAAATTGAAGAGCTACGCCAGGACCAGGAGAAGGAAATAAAAGAAGCTTTGGCAGAAGTCAAAAATGAGCTTACTGGGCACCGCCAAGCTTGGCTGCAGGCGCTGATTAACGAAGCCGATGCTCATATAGAAGCACAAGGAAAGCTACAAGCCCTTGGTGAGCACCAAGCACTGAGTGTTGCCGTCAGCTGCCTAGAGGCAGCAGCGCAGGATTACTACCACGAGGCCGCCGCAGAAGAAAAAGAACGCACAGAACTGGAATCGTTTGCACTGCTTGAAGAAGACGAGCAGCTAGAGCAGTTCTATCAGCGCGTCGCGGACAACATGACCCTGCTGAAGACCTCGATTGACGAGGAATTTCACCATCGTGCAGACGCTCTTTCGGCCAGCTTGCAGCAGCACCAGGAGGCGTGCAACAAGGCTCGCCTAAACATCACAGAGGCCCACCACCAGCTTTTGAAGTGTCATGAAAAGACCGTAAGCCTCATTTTCTCCAGGAAAAGTTTTCTTTGACCCAGCAGAAATGTGCTTGCACGCAAATCAGGTCTTACGTCTGAGGTAACATTTTTGCGCTAATAGACTTAAGGTGGTCCTTCCCGTTCTTCCTCACAAAGCTGGAAGCTGCCAGAAATACGTTTGATATTGGTATTTGATGTGGACGTAGGATTCTTGGGTCCATGAAGCAGAAAGTCTAGTGTGCAGACTCACTGCTCTTCCCCGTGAAGAACAAGAAAAGGAAGATGGAGAGCAATTTGCCTTCTGCTTGTTCCGCAGTGACTGGTAACGTTGTGCTTTGAAAACATGACGCTTGGTAGTTTTAACATTTTTCCCTACAGTGTTGCGATATTAATAGTTAGTGCGGTTGCAGCTGGCGCTGACGAATTGGTCTGCAGGGAAGAAGACCTACTTTCGTGGCAATCAGGGCAGCTTAACGAACGCTTTGAAGCAACAGGAGTTGAAGACATCCGGTTAAAGCAGCCACGGGGTGCTGACTGGGCAGCTTGCTGTGCCTCATCAGGGTCAAAAGCTCTCAATGGACTTCAGGTGCTTTGCACTCATCTAAGCTTTCATAACAGTAGCTAGCGCTATCTTCTAGCATGTCATGTGGCTCAGCTAACTTTAAGGCACTGCACCCGGAGCCTAAGCTCTTTGCGTTTTATTTTTGCACACCTATGGGCTGCCCTGGGCCCTTGGAACGGCCTCGAGATATCGGAATGGCCCTTTTCCTCTTTTACTCCAGTTCCTCACCCGTAGATTTGTGTAGTTCAGAGCAACGAACATAATTGGACTTAGTGATAAACTTTTAAAACTTGTTTTTTCTGTGCCGAGGTATCGTGATCTCTGGTATCTCGCAAAACCCATCTAGTCCTTGTCACCCACAATGTTTGTGGCTGACCAGGCAAATCCTGAGATTGCATATGCATCAACAATTCCAGAGTTGCCGAATATAACGATCAACGACGAATTGTTTTCAAGGCATCGGGCTTTGTTGGAGAGTATATCACTAGCCCAGAAAGAAATTTTCATGGCTGAATCTGAATGGTTAGAACGATGTCGGGGCATTCAAGGCGGAAGACAAGCCAAGGATATGCAAGAGTCCAAAATGAAGCGGGCGCAGAATACACGTTTGGAACACATGAAGGCAGGATTTCAGAGGTGAGGGCTAGTCTACAAAGAAATAAAGACACGCTTGTCTTTCTGCTAGCTTTTTTGAAATTACTGATGACGTCGTCCAGCCAAGCCATGCATGCGGTGAATGCGGGGTTTCAGCAAAGCTGAAGAACTTCGAAAAGAATATGACGATGAGGTGGAGAGTTTGTTAAAAGAAGATAAACAGGCAGAAGCTGGGCTAAACCGCTCGCAACAAGCAGAGGTCGCCAATATGGAAATGGCTTTTAGGGTTAAAGAAGCTACCCAAGGCAGCCCAGAAGAAATTGAACAGCTCAGGAATCAGCGCGACCAAGCCATTGCAGATATGCTCAAAGACTTGCAAGCTCAGCGAGATAATCAAAAACAAAACATTCAGCAACGCCTTGCCGAGGCGAAGGCAAATTTCCAAGAAAAACAGAAACAGCTTCGACAGCAATTTGAAGAGAGCAAAAGAGTCGCATGCATGGAATTCGAGGACATGAATAATAGTCTTGCAGAACAGTCACGCAGCGACAAGAAATCCCAGCTAATGGAAGCCGCTCGGGTTAATCCAACCGCAGTAAATATATACGCGTAAGTCATGTGCGAGTGCGTTTTAGCTTTTGTAAGTAAATCTTTGCCCCCAGCCGAGTGCTGTGGAGGAGTCTTTGTTTATCTTCAGTGTGACACACGCCAAATGCACCTATGATTGATTTGACTTGTTTAGTGTAGTGTGATGACGCTGTCGTGGCGCGTTCCAGGCTGCACAACGAGCTGAAGGAGCAGTATCGCGAAGATTTGAAAGAACTTGTGATTAAGCAAATGCAAGAGAAAGCAAAGTTCAGGCATGCCGCTGCGAAGGAGATGAAAGCTCACGATGATCAATACGCAGAGGCAAATGCTATGAAGTACGAATAAGAGCCTTTAGCAATGCCACAAGCGGCTTTTAGCTCATGCCATAGTACGGCATAGGTATTGCCAGGAATGGCGGTCTCTGGGTTTAGGGGAAGAGATACGAAGACACCTCTTCCCAGCTGTGTTGCAGCGGCATAGGCGTACCACAGGCATGATAAACCCTAATCACTAAATGCTTTTTTGGCCAGCTTGAATGCTGTCGCTGCGAACTAGTGTGTTCCAGTTACACTCGGTTGGTGGTGCTTTGCGTAGCAATTGCAGCAGGCTATACCAAAGCATGTACAACATCGGTGCAATTTGCCGTCTGTTGCAGACACCCGGAGGATGTTGCGTTTGATACGATAGAAGGATGTGCAGATCCCAAAACGTACACCAGGCAGAATACTTCAGAGCTGCATCAGGCTAAGATTCTCCAGATCCAAGAGGCCGCGCAGGATGCCACGCTACAGGACGAAGCATTAGGATTGGAAGAAAAACACCTTCAGTGCATTATTGATACGTTGCGGGAGTTTTCTGATGTTAAAGATTCGCCTGCAGCCAGCTTACTTGAACAGGCCCAACAGGTATAAACAAACCACCAAAGCACTGTTACCACGTGCTTAATGTAGTGGTTTGCTGTTGCTTTTTTTGAATCTGTCCTTGTCACAACGTTTCTAGCTAAGTCCGGATCCGGCTGACACAACAGGCTGCCTCATAGCGCTTTAGCTCATGTCATCAACAGGGGTACTGTGCCAGGGCACCAAGGGCACTTCTTGTTTTCTACCTTACTGTTTTCTGGTTGTACTTGACCCGCGTGTTGCTATCAGTTTAGCAGATTATCCAAAAATGTAGTGTGCTGTGCAACTTCAGGAAAAAATACGACTGGCAAAGGAGCGAGAAGACCTACGTTGCTTTGTGTCGGCACAGCTTCTAGAGGTGGAAAACCTGGTCCGTGAGAGAAAGCAACAGAAAGAAAAAAGGAAGCAGCAAGCGGCGCAGGCTGCGTCCCAGCAACACAAAATAGAATTAAAGGCAATGGAAGCAGCAGCCCGGAAGCAGGCTTTAGATAACAGGTCCACAAGGCAGCGCCAGAAGCAACTGGACGAAGCGCGCAAGTTGCGTCAGTTCATTGAAGCAATGGGATGTGAAGGCAAGACTTTGGATGAACTCAAACAGTCTTCCGAACGCCGAATGGAAAAATTACGCCGCGCGACCGAGCGCGAGCGTCAGCGGCAAAAGGAGCTACTGGCCTCAAAACGAAACGCCAGGGTGGCGAGACAAGCGAAGTTTGCCAAAGAAAAAGCGACGGTAAAGCCCTAAGCTTCCCTGAGCCTACCAAATAGGCGTAGAGGTCCCAGACAAACAACGGTTGTTTCAGAGCGTCAGTAGTAGGTTCTGCTTTGTAATTTACCACTGGAGCTTTGTATAGCCCTGTTGGTTCCAATTCTGTCGATGGATGAATTGAAAGATGCTTGTATTTCTGCTAAATAACGTTGTAATAAACACTGGGAGAATACCTCATAATCAACCACACAAAGAGTTTTGAGTTTGTTCAGTCAGGTTCGCTACGCATAAAAGCAGTGTTGGTTTTTGTTGCTCCGCAGATTAAGTCACAGGAAAGCAACACTGTGGTGCTGGGCGCTCAAGGGCTACTTCAAACAATTGCGACCAAATGTTCAGCTAAAATTGGCGAAGCCGCAGACAAAGAAACCGCGGGCAAAGCAGAGTTTAAAAGGTTTATGTGGAAGCTGGAGGTAAAGGCTTTTGCTGAAAAAAGGCTGGAGCGTTTGAATGAAGGTCTTGTAGAATTTTTGCAGAAACTCGAGAAAGCAACCAGTCCTGGAAATCCCTCTGAGGCAAACAGCTTTGCATCTTGTGAAGAGTTCAAGCAAACTGTTTTACAGGTGCTCTGCTGGATATACTCTTTGTATTTTTGGAAGCACGCAACTTCATTCACTAGCATTTGGCAGCAAACGTCACACTTGCATTCTTGGCAGTGACGAACTGCAGCAGGTGCAAAGGATGGAATAGTAGGAAAGAAAAATCAACTGCAGTCCTCAGCACTGTGGAACCGTATATGAATTAACGTCATCTGAATCCTAAATTGAATGCGTTGCTAGACACTAGCTGCTTTGTTGTTATTTCTGCTCAGGTGACAAAGATGTTGGAGGCCATCAACGTGACACGCATGAGATCTCATCGTTAAGACCTTAAACTTCAAAAGTGCATGTCTGCGTACAAAGCCCTCTCTGGAAAGCAAAGCCAATAAAATCTTATTGAGTGGCCTTGAGTCGAGTTCATAAAGCTTAACATGTGGGGATTTCCCCTTTCTTCAGCACAGCAGTGGAACCACACTAACGGCAAAAAATATTCTGGCGTACTGCATAATGTACTTTAATTAAAGGGTAGTATCGTATATTTCCCGTACGCATTTGCATTCGAGCTTTTATGAGCTTGCAACAGGTTGACACAGAGATAAGGCTATCCAGCAAAGTTTTGCAATATCAGCTCATTTAACCTGACACTATAGAACCTGCGAGTATTCCGTAAGCCCAAGTGGCAACGGTGCACCGTACAAACCTATCAAGAAAAGTAGTTATCGTCGCCATAAAACGTTTTGAAACAGCTGGACTATGAGGGCGCAGCCAATTGATAGGATGCAAACACCGCAAACCCGGTTGCTGCAACAGGACACAGCAGTCTACTTGTAGAATAAGAAATGCTAAATGAACAGCAACAGATGTCTCTCAGGAGTGGTTGCTAACAGGCAGAGGGCACCGACGATCTTTTAACAGGCAGTTAGGCCAACAGTCCCTAATAGTGCCCATGTTAAAACGCACGGCATTGCCACGACAGTACTCTCGGCTACTCAACTGTTCGCTCGCTCATTCACAGATAAACATTAAGTAGCAATTAAATTGATTTCTTTGTCTTTAGTAAGTTGAATAATTGAGGGCTTGTAAGACCAACAAATAGTGAAGTGCTTTGCATTAAAATTTTACTAAATCAGGTGGCAGGGGTAAAGGCAAATACTTTTGAGCTTTCAAAGTTTCTGCGCCAACTTACACTATGTCATTTCCACAGCTTAATCTCTATACTCAGCCCACAAGGTTATCGGATTCAAGGAGACCTTTATCCTCTGGTGGCTATTCGGACGGTTCAGATTTATGGTTAACTGCTAGTACAACAGGAGAATTTCAACAGTGAAATGCCCAGAATCTGGTGACTACAGGCTAAAAGCTTTTTCTATGAAGCACACGGACATTCCACAACCTGGCCTGCTTTGCTAACAACGCCGTGGAATTGAAGGAAGATAAATACATAGCAAGCATTAGGGAGACTGTGTTTGCTTTAGCGGCTTATAAGAAGCTCAGCAACTTCCGATGGGGGCGGAAGATTTCCAAAGCAAGCCGCAAAACTCTGTTGCCTCTCCACGGGCACCCCGTTTCTGTCTTTGTAACTGCTGCCACTGCCTTCCTCAAGCGGTTCACTGTTGTTTCTGGCCCTTTGTATCAGCTGGCCGTCTTTTCTAAGTTCCTTTATTGGTGGTTTGGTTGCTGAAGCGTCCTGCTGCTTTACAGTTGATACAGCAGCTGAAATCGGCTGCACTCTTGGAGTGCATGCTGGGGGATAAGGCCGCAGCTGCATTGTAAGAAGCCTTGGGGTAAGAGGTTCTCCCCCTGTTCTAACAGGCGCTGCCTTAGCCTTGGGTGGTAGCCGATGGATCAGGGGTTTCGTTGCTGCTGCACTCAGCGCTGTGGCTGGTGTATCTGCAGCTTGAGTCTCCGAGGCCCCTTGCTGAAGAGATAAAGTGGCAGGCGACACTGGCGTTTCCGATCTGCCACGCACCTGATGAATACCTCTTGACATGCTGCTGCTGCCATTTGTAATGCTGCTGTCAGCAGCATCTGCCACATCACCTATTTGAGCTGCCATGGACATAACACCTCCGCTGTGCGCTAGCCCATCAGGATGCACGCTGTTACTCCGTTGCAACACCTTTTCCTCCTTCCCTTGCAGATAGCGCTGCTTATGTTGTCGCTTCTGTTTACGAAGCCTTGTTTCTGCTGCTGAGAGCCGCTCTGCCTGTAATATACTAGGTGGTGTTCGATCTTCGCATGATGCAGAAGTTACTTTTCTCTGGGTGGCTGCTGTTGCAGTGTGATGGCCTTCTGCTGCTACTGCTGTTTTGGCGGCTCCCAATAGCCCTTGGACGGGACACGCGGAAGCGCTACGACATTCGGGTTTCTTTCGTGCGGGAGAGCGCACGGGTCCTAGAGATTGCTGTTTGTGCTTCTGCAGTCGGCTACTGCGCCCCTTCCGCTGACCATTTTGCTGCTGCTGCTGTTGGGATTGTAACAGCATTTCTTGAGGAATAGACACTTGGCGGGAAAGGTTGAGCCACTGCTGTTCCCCAAAGGCCAACTCTTCAGCAATGCGGTTGCTGGTAATGTGGCCTGCAACAGAGTCAGTTTTTTGGGGCGGGATGTCGCTTTTCAGCCATTTGCTGTTTCTGCTGCAGCTTGTTTGTGAGCAAGAGATAAAGCGTTGTGGAGGGGATGGGGGTACTGCTGTCTCTCTATAGATTCCCGAGGTCTCCTCTGGTATAGACGGACAGCCGAAGCAGTCTTCCCCCCCAAGCGTAGCTGTTGCTGTTGCTGCTGAGGGCTTGGAAAGGCTATCGGAAACAGATGTACCGAGCATTGCCACTTGGGCGCGCACTTCACCTTCAAGTGATAGTAACCGTTGCATGCTGTGACAGGTCCTGGAGCCCTGCTGCTGCTGGAGCAGAAGAACGGCCCTTGTCTGTACGAGTTCGCGTGCTGCAGCAGCATCTGCTGCACCTTCATACAGTACTGCTGTCAGCGGGCTGCCGACGCTACTGATGCCTCCGCCTCCGGCTGTCTGTCCTGGATTTGCGTGCCGCTTGTTTGCCGCTGCTGCTGTGGGAGCAGCAGCAATTGGAGAACTGTGAGTTCTGTGGTGATGCTGCTGCTGATCCTCCACACATGTTAAACCGGAATGGCCCGCAGTGGAGTAGTAAATTGTGCCACCAATGCCTGGTGCTGCAAAAACACGCAGCAAACGCACTGCCACCTTCAAATCTGCAGCAGCAACGAGCAGCATGCAACAACAAACAGCAGTCCAACAACACTAAGCCACTGCAGGTTAAAAGTATTGAATCTGACTTGTAGCCGCGACAGCAAAAGAAGCAGGAAACAGTTGGTTTTGCATCTCTTTGTGCAGTGCAGCAATGCAAAGGGAAAGACGTCGTGCTCCTGGGGTGTGTGGGGCCGCAGCTCTCTGGAGGGCCCATGAGACGGCCTCCTCCATCAGCCTGTTGTTTCTTTGTTGCCGAAGTTGATGCTGCTGCTTTTGCTGCTGCAGTTGGTCATGCAGGAGACGGGCTCGCGCAGCTGCTTCACGAGCGCGAAGGGCCCGACCCATGTTGCACCGCTCTTCACAGTAGTTTATTGTTTGCTGGAGACACTCAAGCCGCTGCTGCTGCTGCTCGAGGATCCCTAACGATTGTCCCCAAAAGTCTTCATTCTGTTTAATGCCAAAGCAGTTGCCTTTGCAGTTGATGCTACTTCCCCCGCAGGTTACAAGAGGGCTGTATTGCCGCTCAGGGCAAGATAGCTGCTGCTGTTGGTTGTGCTGCAGCATACTGCTACTGCAGTCAGAAACCGTCTCCCCTAAAGCTGCATCAGCGGCAACTGCAAAATCAGCGGCCGAGGCCCAAGGGGGCTTTTCCTGAGAGCGGAGAGGCTTACCAGGAAAGGGGCTAGAGGCACGTTGGCGAGACGCCAGGACCAGTGACCCAATCGAACTATCCAGCTGCTGGCTCAATGCGCGGGCGCAGTGAAAAGGAGCAGCCATTGTAGCAATCTCACTTTTTTTTGCAGCTTTTGATGCAGCGGAACTATCACTTGCAATAGCAAGAGCAGCAGCACTTACTGCACCAAGGGCAGCAACAGAGGAAGCATCTTTCATAACGCGAGATAGAGGAAAAAGAGAAGCCGGCGTAATGTGGCTGGTCTTGCAGCTACACGCTTTGTTCATTTTTGTGGCGTGATTATTGCACTCCATCGATACGAAAGCAGCAGCGGCAGCAGCCCAAAGCTGTCTTTTCGAACGTTCGGTCGTTAGCGGTCCTAGATGGGAGATGTGGCACTTTTCGTTTTTCAGTAGAAGGAACCCCGCTTCAAAATCTTGTATTTTTGTTTATAAACGCAGTTATATAGAGCAGACGCAGCCGGAGGGCCCGTGAGGTCTATGGGTACCGTAAGGGGCCACCACCGCCCAAACTCTTCCGTCCAAGCATTGTCAAGACAGATCCTATGTCGTAAGTCCAAACGCCAAAAAATGGAAAACGTAGCAAAAAGCATTGTTCTGTGGCTTGTCAGAGTTTGCAGACTTTGTCACCTCTGGGAGACGAACCCAGCTTCGAGCTCGCTGTGTTCTGTTGCATTTTGAAAGTAAGCCAACGAGTCTTTCAAGTAGTAAAGCATCACCACTCAAAAACAAACTTAATTTTGACAGTAAAAAATACATAACCGCATAAAAGAGCTTGACGATAACCCCTAAAAGGAGCAGATAGCCCCACAGCACAACAGTCGAAAGAGGTCACTGCGATGGTGCAGCAGACCGCTAAATGGTTGGTTTGTTTCTGTTCATACGTTCATGTTTCACCCAAAGAACAAACTCCTCTAAACATTTTGCGGAATATGGTATAATTGATGGCAAAAGAGGACACGTTTCTACCATGTATTTTTCTGTTTCCGTAGCTGTGGGGGGCACATCGGACCGCAGCCGACTGGTCCTGAGAATCAACGAGGTTCTGCTTCTTTTTGTGCAAAAGAAAAACTCCCATGTCTTTTATTATCTTTTATATGTAACCAGTTAGACCGTAAACGATAGATGTGAAATTCAATGCCGTGCACCTGGTGGGTCACAGGACTCGGCATTCCCTCAGCTCCTCCGCACCTAACGACCCTCGTTGGAATCTTGCTGGGGCGTAAGCCCCCATCTCTCTCAATTAACTCACGTTTTTATTTATTGTTAAAAATGTCTTTTTTTAGTTGATTTTCTGTTGAAAGGTTTAAGGTTTAGGGTTTGCGGTTGCCCACTAGGTCCCTCCTAGAGCGACCACCAGCGATCCTAGGAGGCCCCTGTGGACTTTGCGTCTTTCCCTCCCTTCCCTTATATCAAACCCTAATCATTCATAACCAAAAAGTCTTTTTCAATTTCTTTGAAGCAAGGAAAGGCCCGAAACCTGGCATCAGCAGCAGTGGTAACGGCAGACAGGGACTGATAGCTGGTGAGGTGTATAAATACACACCTCCACACCTCAAACTTTTCGTCCCAAACCCCTAACAAGCCTTCATAATGTGGGGTACCTGCTATAGAGGTTCTCTTCGTTTGCTACATATGAAGGGACCGCAGTTTGAGGAATTCTGCTACGACCCGCCACCCATTCCCGGCATGGGGGCTCCCCTTGCGACCCTCAGCCCAGAGTGGGAGCCTCCCAAGTCCTGCTCAGCTACTGCGCGTTGCGATTTCCTTGATGGGGGCAACCCCTGTAGTCGTGATATGAGCCCCATATGTAGCGATACCAGTGATGCAGAGGAGGCCGAAGGAGCAACCTGGGGGTGCCCTCAGGGTGCTCCGGTTGCACCTCCTCCACCTCCACCACCGCCCCCGGAGGCACAACATGCAACACAGATGCTCAATATTCAGAACCGGCGGCAGTTTTCAATATCCCTTGGACCTGCTGACTCTTCTTTTGTGTCCGGGGTACATACAGTGGCGGCATCAAACATAGGGGAGAGTGGCAATGTAGACGGTGCCCCAACTCCTCCTTGGAGGAAGCGCCGAAATGTCTGGGGGGGCCATCCTGTAAGCATTAGGCAGGATTCCCACCTTGCCTTATCAGCTGCATCGTGGGTGGATCAGCAGCGACAGCACGAACCGCAACATCTGGGTATCAAAATGGGCTTGGGAGGCCCTTTAGAAGACCCTTATGCTCTGTCACTTCCTGCTGACCCCTGTGCTTCCAGCAGCTGCTGCAGCTCTAGCAGCAACTGCTTCAGTTCACCTTTAGAAACCCCGCACAGACTGCAGCAACTGAATACATTAACTCCTGCAGGTAAGGCTGTTTCTACTGTCAGCACTACAAGTACTGGCAACGACATGCGGGTATTGCTTCCCCTGCCAATACCAAATGAGAGGCCACCCCCTCCCCCTGGTCCTCCGGGCGCCCCCCGCTGTGCCCCGTATTTGTACGTCCCCCCAAAAATAACGTCTTTAACAGCAAGAGGGGAAGAGGACCAATGGCTGCTTCCCGATATATACCGGATGCGTCAGCGGCTACGGGCACGGCAACGGCGGGAAGGGGTACATCCCCAAAGAAGCCCAGGATGTCCCCCACCTCTTCCCGTTCTGCCCCACTGTTACTACCCCTCTCTGCAGCAGCAGCACCATCAACCTGACAAGGCGCTGCTAGCGCTTCGACGCACTTGCTATCGCTGCAGGCGGAGAGGTCATGAGGCCAGTGAATGCCCATCTGGGCAGACTCCCCGCTAGATGCACGCAGCACTTTGATTGCTGCTCGTGCTACTGCTGTTGCCGTTGGCTGACATTTGAAATGTTATGGCGCGGTTTACTGAAGGTACAGATTTAGCTGCTGGTTGTGACAGACTTTCTAGTTATGTATGTTTCTCAGCTGGCACGCCGTCATTCCTCCTGCTGGTGCAACCTAATGCACCTGCAAAACTATTAGCTCGGTAATATATATCATCGCTTGTTATGTTTTTATCGTCACTATTAAGGAATCTCGACTGGGTGTTCCCCATAACTCAACTGCTTCCAAGGAACTGTTCTCTTTCATCTAAGTTTATAGCTAACCTAGACAAGGAATGGTAGGCTTGCTCGCCACGTCAGGCGTTGCTCCAGCTCCGGCTTGCAATGGAAATTTTTATAGAGTTGATGATTACCATAATTCAAGCATCATCCCCTTCCGCACATACCCATAGAAGAGTCCGAAGTCGATATACACAATTTTCCACTTTCACGTCAATCCTTGAAGGCTGCCAACTTTGTCTCTTAAAACCCCACTGAAATAGACCTCTGTTTACGTTGAAAACTTGTGCAAATAAAAACCAATGCCCCAGAATGAATGAACCTTTTAGTCTGCGGAGAACCGTAACATGAATGGCTCGGCCATTCACACTTTCCCGAAATTCGGCATGTTCTAGTTATCTCCGAGCTCGCACCTCTGAGGCTATTGCACCAATATTGTTTCTCTAGCCAGCTGCTACTACTGCTGGTGACGGCGGTTTTCTCGGAAAAATTTTCCCTCCTACTTTGGCATGTTGGCCTGAGCTTAGCCTTCGAGAAATAGCAACACTGTGTTCTTACGGCTTCTGCTCTCTACATGCTGCTGTATATCTGTTGTTTGTTGTCTAGAAAAGCGTTCCATGTTTGCGTGATCGCTCGTCCTGCCCAAGCATATGATGCTTCTTTGTAGGGCACAGTTATTGGAGAGCTGCTTTGGTAGCTGCTACATTCGTTGACTTGTAGCTCCCCCTGATTAGCGTGTTTCGTGCTTATCCCAGCAGCTCCGGTATCCGAACCACAACTAAAGCACTGAAGCTACTTGCTTAGGTGCTGTTTTTTCTGCATCAAGAGTGTAGAGTCGAATGGTCCGCAACAGCTTAGGCGCCCGAATAAAATATTTTTGAAGCTGTACATGACCCAGCAGCAACACTGTCAGGACAGCAGCAGCCAACAGCATCAAGCAGACCCAAAATGCAGCAGGCCTTAAAGCTATAACATACAAGGGCTAGCTTGATTTAAAGGTAGGAGATACAGGACAAGCTATTCTCTTCGGCACCTCCTGCAGCTTAGCAGCGCAGAGGGAGGGGCTGAGTTGCTTTGAGGTGTGGGGCAATGCTTTTCTGGAGCCTAAATTGTTTCTTTATGTTTATCAACCTGTATAATTCTGTTGTTGCTTGCGGTGCAGCGAAAGCTTTTTGTATTGCCTTTTTTCAGAAAGGCCCCTACAGAAACTAAGCGAAATAGCAAGAGATAGCAAGAGACTGACTGTCAGCTAAAGTAAAACTTTTTGTTTTAGGTACAATGAAATAGTATGGCTAACTAACTTAATATAACATTTGTTCTTTAGAAGGTTCGATAAAGAGCGTAGCTAAAGATGAACTCAATAAGAACGTTAACAATATGTAGAATATGCAACATACAAGTATAAAGTAGAATGTTCAGTTGTGCCTTCATAGGTTTGAAAGAATTTAGACAAAGGAGAGAAAACAGATGCATTTGTGGTTGACTCAGTAAGTGCTTGATTGCATGAATAGATTGTCGACTTGTAGTATCAACGAAAAAAATACTCCTTCTACTCACATTCAAGCAGCAGCAATAGCTCCTGCTGCTTGTAAAGTTGTTCGTCTCTTTCTAAGTGGGCCCGCCTCCGCCTGCGTCTATCTGTTTTTGTGTCGCTCTCTATCCATGCTTTTCGGTATCTAAATATGTGTCTCCCTTATTGGCTCCGTTTCTCCGCTTTCCTATGTCTCTATCCTTCGAATGCATATACGTTTTATTTGCACATATTGCTTGAGTTAGGCTGTTGCTTTTTTGTGTGCAAATACGCACCCATGAGAGTGGTCCACAGGCAGCACCATTATTGCTTTATTCTCTCGATAGCATTTATAAACGCATCTTCCTATCTTTGACTTTATTCAAGCTTTTTTATTTGGGTTCATTCTTTCTTTCCCGTAAGCATGTCTAAGTTTAGGAGATATACATGCAGAAGAACTGATTCGTCGAAGAAAAGCATGTAGTAACGCAAACAAGGACTAGCATATTTATGGCAGACAAGCAGATGCATACATATCACCATCTGCCATATCAATAAATAATGCATGTATAGGTTGGGACATATATGAATGGCGGCGCTTGTACATATATATATATATATATATATATATATATATATATAT